>OZ008370.1:277996725-278495594 GCA_963931995.1 Phaonia tiefii
ATTTTACCAAAAAATTGCTAAATTAAAAATGTGAACAAATCTCCCAACCGATGATTTTACAAATTCGAAAGGGGTAAGGGCAAAAGGATATAAACGTCGCATGGTGGAAAATATGTTCCTAGATCACAATTTATATTAAGAGAATATGAATTCATATAATGAGTCGGAATAACTAATGGGAACAGGAATTTCTGCCCAAGATTATTGACAGATTTCGTTCTCATTGAAGGTAAAACTTTTTAAAAGAAATTCTATCAGTTGAACCCTTAGAAAGCTTAAACCCGGATTGGTTAACCTCAGAAAAAACACCTTAGAAAGCTTAAACGATTAACTTGTGTTTTGAGTGTTGTTTGCCTGATTTCTGAGATATTGGATTTTTTCAATTTTGTACGTATTAATAACTACCGCTTCCAACTGCTGATATGGAATGGGCAGTTGTAGAAATATTGCCTCTACCCATTCCTCATATGTTAACGTCGAGGAAGTATTTGGACGCCTTTACGAATTCACCATTTGTAATGGGTAAACGAGCGCTAACCACTCCCTGTGGATAATGGGTAGCCCATCGCTAACGTTTCCCGATAAAGGGTGGGATAAGCTTAAGTGTACTAGATATACAAGAGTCCATTCATGTGAGGGTTTCTATTTTCATCGGAATTTAATAAACACAATTTTGGAAATGCAACAAAGTAAAAAATATGGGCCTGAGGTTGTAGAAAGCATTAAATGGACTAAATCTGTCTATTATAAACATGTCGTCTCTTATAGTTTTTGAAAATTTAAATTATTGTTGTATGTAAAATAAAACAAGGAGAGACTATAACGTTAAGATTTAAATTTAGGTATAATATTTTTTTAACAATTTTTCATATACTTGAAAAATGTGTTGTAAAAGTGTGTGACTATTTATGGCCTTATGGGCTCGGTTATTGAAAAAAGTAAACAGATAAATAAATAAATTTAGTGGACAAGTAGATAAAGGTAGAAAGTCACCCCTCACACTATATATTTTACCATACCTCTTACCTTTCATACGGCCAATACGAAATCAATTTTACCAAAGTCAAATAATCAAGTTTTTCTCTTACTCCGTACAAATAGCACTGCTATTTATAACAAACACTTACTGATTAGGACCTACAGTTTTACACCGGTTCCGCACAGTTTTTTAAGAAGCTTTTTCACGACAGATTACCCAATAGTGTCGCCGTAAATAAGCGAGGTAACCGTTGTCGAAAGAGCTGGGATCGGACCCATGTTCTCATGTACATGAGTCTCGCACACCAACCATTGCAGCACTGGCGCTCATAAATACAGGATATGTAGATATGTAAAAAAATAATCGGTGTTTTGGTTCCAGTTTCCCACCCTCCGATTTTGAAAATATAGTCCTATACTTCCTTATATTGGATCTTAGCACCTTCCTGCTCTTTCACCTATTGTAAGACATTTCGGACATTAATTCTCTGCGAATGCAAATTTGGAGACTTCCTCAACGAGAAAGGATTTTGTTTCAACATTGCAGTTGGAAGCTTTTGGCTACGTTACAAGGGACGACACATCAGCACTGGCAACGCCAACAATTACAATTGAAACAGTACCAGGAACAA
The DNA here is from genome assembly GCA_963931995.1 of Phaonia tiefii. Taxonomy (NCBI): domain Eukaryota; kingdom Metazoa; phylum Arthropoda; class Insecta; order Diptera; family Muscidae; genus Phaonia; species Phaonia tiefii. The sequence goes on from OZ008370.1 coordinate 277,998,336, forward strand.
TGTCATCAAAAACAACAGCAACAATCAACAACTTTTGAGTCTTCCTTTCAAGAGTTGCCATGGCAAGATGCACAACAGGGACTGGAGTATTGTAATCTTATATACATAATTGCTCACATACAGTACAAGGCAGGATCTGATCATCCTCAGCCTAAATTAGGTATTCAGTGAGATTGAAACCCACCCTAGCCCACCAAACCCAAAAAAAACCTATGGAGGCACAGAATAGTACTACTTGTTGTACTAATTAGAGTATGGTGAAGAGCATTCTCGGATTCATTGCGTTTTTTATTGCCACCATGTTTTCAATGAAACCATTGTTGCTGCTGCTGCTTTATGCTACTGATGATGCTGCAGTTTCGACCTTCTTTTTTCCATTTGCGTTGAGATAATAATTAAATTTGGGCATACTTCACATTCATAACATGCCGTGCCGTACAGTAAAGTACTGTATCGCATTCAGTGGATGAAATGAGAACTTGTTGGTATATCCTACTTACGAACAGGACTGTGCATACAAGTGTGTTCCGTAAAAGGACACGGAAGTGCCTTCTCGACAGAAAATTCCAGCTAACACAGATTGGTTTTAATTGATTTTTTATTGCAAAATATCAGTTCGGACATTGACAACAAATCTTTAATTACTGCTTTTCTCTATTTCCCATTACATTAATGGGCATTTTCGTAAATTTCATAGATGTCATGAAGAAATTGTACAAGGTGCAATTAGATTTTCTCTATTAATTTTTTAACACTGATCAATAACACTAGTTTACAAACGGATAAAAAGCGAATTTCCGATAAATATAGATTAATTGTGTGTGTGTACTGAAAAATTGTGGATCAGTAACCCAGTAGGAAAAAGAAGCATGCAATAATGCAATACAGTATCCCAGTCGGAAATTTGGTAAGGTACTTCCAATGGTAAGGCAAGTTTTGAATACTTCATTTTGTTGCTTACTAAAAGAATCCTAAAAAGAAACTAGAAACGGCATGCAAAGCCGAAGCCAAAAAACAGACAGAAAGAGAAAAGAAAAAATTTAATTCTCTGTCAATTCATTTCTGCTACTGGCGTGAGACGGCGTGTTATAAGTAATTATTATCTACATTTTACAAATTTTCAAAATGTATTTGATAAAAAAAATTTAAATACGTTTTTATGCCTTACGAATACATTACACTGTAAGCGAGAAAAGAAGTATTATTGCTTACGTTTTCATGTATTGAGAAGTGGAAAATGCATGCTTTTGGAAAGAATAACTTACAGATTCTACCAAAAAGAAACCATATTCGGAATGCACGTTCTCAATTATTATGTTCAATATGTTCAATATGCATTTGTTCAATAAATACTTTTACTGATTAAAGATAAAATTTCTACATTTTAGATGAGTTCAAACTTACTATATTTAAGTTCAAACTTACTTATATTAAGTTCCAACGACATTCCTAATTGAATAAAATGTTCCTGAAGAACAATGTTGCGTACATACTCAAAAACCGCATATCCTAACATTGATTTCAGAATGAACTTAAAATTAGTTCACAGTATGTACTCAATTCAAGTTAATTTTTACTTCAAATAAGGAAATTTTACACAACACTGTTGATGTTGCACTCATAAACAACACATCCCAAATCTGAGTTCAAAATTAACTTAAATTTAGTTCACAGTGTGTACTCAATTTAAGGTAATTTTTACTTAAACTGTAGACTGTTAACTTAAATTTAATATGTTTTGTTACAGAATTCAATTACATTTAATAATTGAAGAAAAAAATCGTTCCATTTAGTTAAAAAAAAGAGTTTACCTACTTTTGAGTTAAAATCAACTTACATAAAGTTCAAAATATTTTCGTTGCTGCGTAAAATGATCCTAACCAATGTTGCGTAGATATGTATTTCTTTACAGATATACAATTTGTCTATCAGTATTTTCAACCGTTCAAAAAACTTAAAATTTATCTAAGCAGGCTTTCCATAATATGTAAAAGCACATTTTGTTGTTTTGTTCAAATGTCAAAACGAAAAAATATTTATAAAAAATATTATTGAATTCAAACGGGTAAGTCGGGCAAAAAAAAGTTTGGTTTTTTTTTTTTAATAAACCATTTATTTGTTTTGTTAGCAGGCACACCAATTATTTGACTGGTTAACAACATTGGCATAATATTGGTCGACTCCTTTACATGAGAGAACGAGAATGTTCCGAATCAATTCCGTGGATTTTCATCAACTTATTGCATCTGCATCAAGGAAGTAACTTCAATTTAAGCGGTATGTTTGGACAATAAAACGATAAGTTGGACAAAACTTTTCAGTTTTTTGAATTTTCCATTTTTATTATTATCAGGCTCTCCAAACATGTTACCGGTCAGCACCATTCCGAGAATATTGGTCAAATCCTTTCCAAGAGGAAAATGATTTTTTAAAAGAGGCAATACATGTGGGGCAATACAGTTTCCGAATGTAGATTGTGGTTTGGATACGCCTTGGGGCATATTTCTGGCAGATTTAATATAACCATGGTAAGTTTTCTTTTCGAATTTGAAAAGTACATAATATAATATATTATATACGATATATTTCAAATCATTTAAAAAAGCCTTGCATACCCTTGTGTAATGAATGCAAAACAGTAGAAGAATATAATAAACTGTTTTGGATTCGCTACAAATCGGTATAAAAGCATTACATGAACGAATTAGAATGAATCTAAATCAGTATATCCTGTAGCATACATACACAGTCAACGCAACCAACGACTATAGAGTACAAACTAAAGCCAACATAACCAACAGAAATACATATTAAAGAAATACCAAAAGAGGTATTAGCTTACATTTCATTGGCACTTCCCAAAGTGTCCAAATAACCAAAAGTCGAACAGACAAACACACTCCACATAACAAGCGCCGTTGAATACTCTAAACCAGGGGTAGTCAACCTTTTTTTACTTACCGCCCACTTTTTCACCTCGAGTGATAGAAAAATATTCTTACCGCCCACCTAATCCACAGTGTTGTTTATTGATAAACTGCTTTTATTTATTAGGTTTTTACATTTTATTGAGTAATTTTAATTAAGTATAGTGAAATATTGAGTATTTAATGGGATCCCTGAGGCTGATGCTGCGAAATTAAATATTTAATATCTGGTTCTATTTTCGTCAAAAACAAGCGGAGGTCTCCTCTTTCAGAAATATTAAGGCGGTTTCTTTCTTTGTTCATGATGTGGTTAACAGCACTAAATCCTGATTCGACTAAATATGAGGTAGGAAAAGGTATTAATAATTTGAATACCCCTTTCCACATATTTGGATATAAAAGAGGTATTTTTTTATGTTGCCACAACTTTTCATATCCGCCATTTTCGAAACTCTGTTTACAATCTTCATCATATTTTATTTCTAATAGTTCTTCTTGATACTTTGTATCAGCTTCCTTAGCATTAGCTGTAAATGGATTTTTCATCCATTGGTACACCTTTAAGTTCAAAATGTCTTCAAATCGTTTTTTCATGTCAGACTTAAGTTCACTAAGGTGGCTGCAAAACTTATCAATATCCTTTGGAGTTACTTCATATTTTATAGATGATAATTCAGGAAACTGACAAAGCTCTCCATTTAACAGATTATGACGGAAAAGTTCCAGTTTGTCAATAAATAATGACACAATACTTTGGCAGCTTATTAGAGTTTTATTTGTGCTATATTTAATGACGAATGGAGACTTTCACCTAAATTTTTTGCAACAAGATGTTGTCTGTGCACTACACAATGGATACATAAAACATTTGGTACTTCAGCCTTCAAAAAAGCAACAAATCCACGATAGCGACCTACCATTGCTGGTGCTCCATCGGTAGCGCAAGCAACAATATTATGAAAGGAATATTATTTTTGGTAAGATATGATTTCACAGTAGTAAATATGGATAATCCAGTTGTATCTGTAGTAAGGTTTATTGCGAATAGCATTTCTTCTTGTAACTTGTTGTTTTCATCAAAATAACGTACATAGGACATCAATAGAGCGTTATTGTCTGCTATGGTAGACTCATCCAATTGCATGGAAAATTGACATTGTTGGAGAATACTAATCAGTTTATTTTCCACGTTTACTGCCGTATCTTCAATTCTTCGCTTCACTGTTGTATCGCTTAATGGCATTGTTTTTAAAGCTTGAGGTAAATTTTGATGCATGACAGTGGTGATGAATTCTTTTATCGACGGTATTATTAATGTTTCTCCAATATTATAACTTTTACCACTTTTTGCAATTAATTGCGATATGCGATAAGAGGCTAGTAAACCATCTTCATTCGCTGCACTTTGTTTTTTAAATGATGCAACGATTGTTGGCCGATCTAGCAATTTTTTATGCAATTCTTGAAAATATTCCATCGGCTTGTTCTTATCATTTGGATGTTTTGTAGACAGGTGTTCTCGCAATCTACTTGGCTTCATTGCCTCATTTGATAGTGTTTTATTACATATTAAACACATTGGGGTTTGTTTATTTACGATGCTTTCAATGAAACCTAACTTCAAATATTCCGGTGAATAACCACGAGCGTATTTCTTTTTTTGGGACATTTTGTAATGTTTTTTAAAATGCTTCTGTAAATGAAATGGCCGACTGTGACACATTCGCAACACTAAATGGACCATTCAAAAAAAAGGGGAAATCCCAACAAAACGTTGCAGGAGGAGTGACAACAGTTGTCAATTTCGTTTGCAACAGTGTTGTGCTAAAAAGTATTGCCACAGTGGCAATGGAAAAAGTAAAGAAAACAAATTTATGCTTTTGGTGATCTGGCAACTATGATATTGGATGTGTCAATAAAAAATCTAGATGGAGGTAGAGTTTGTATGTGATTTACCATTAAAGGCGTCCCTCTGCCATTTTGTTGTGGTACAAATACAACAAACAACTTCAAATAACCTATCTACGCAATACATCGTCTGTGTGTGTAAATAGTAAAAAAATTAATTTGCGTTGTAAGCTTCTACATTTACAGCACGTTGTCTTTTAAATAAAACTAAAAGCAATTAGATAGTTAAAATATATAATATGCTTTGGAAAATCCTACCGACGGCGACCGTCCATGGCTTTCAGTATGTTCTACTGCATACACACAGCGACACATACAATGTTGCATAGCCACAGAACGGCGATCGTATCTGCTGACAGCGACCGTTCATAACTCCAAGAACGTCGCATACATACGACAATGTATACGGCATGATAGGCCATGAGCAGCGAGCGTTCCCTCTGCTGAGGGATACGCATATGATATTCGTTGGTCTGCCGCGACAACTCCATATAAATTATATAGGAATGGGAATATTAATGTAAGATACTATTGTATTTAGATTTAATATAAAAAGAACCAAAATATTCAATAAAGACACAGAAAGGTTTTGACGCTCAAGATAGCTCAACCAAAAGAATTCCAAATTGTATTTTAATTATTACATGGCGATCCTGCCAGTGCTTCAAATATAAAAAAGCACGGAGGAAAAATCGGGAGCTAAAAAGGCTCAGAAACAATCCCACAGCTCCAAAAGCTCAGGGATCTCCAGGAACTCCAAAAATAAAAAAAAAGGAGCTGGAGTTGGATCATTTTGTCCAAATAACATAGCGTTTTAGCCGCTGTTAAATCCTGAAGTGCACCAAAATGCACCAGGATTAAAGAAACATTTTCTCTGACGTGATAGCCAAAAATCCGTCAGCGGCGAGAAGGAAGATACTGTCTGGCCAAAAGACAGTTGGCCCAGCCATACGAGAGGGGCCACAGCCGAAACAAACGAAGAATGAAGGAAGGCCCACAACCTCTAACAATAGAGGATTACCAGAAGAGACAAAAACACCCTAAGAAGGAAGATCCAAATTTATCATTGACATTGATTGAGACGTTGATAAGAGATTACCTGGCAACCCGCCAGGGGAATTTAGAGGATTTTAAGAAGGGGCAACGACGGCCAGAGAAGGAAGATCTCCATTCGGCGATGACCAATTGAGACGGGAATATAGTATATAGAAAAATTATTATAGAAAAATTTCCTTGTATTTTCGTATGCGATTCCAAGCGCATACCTAGGGTCTATAAGCGAGTACTCGCTCGAGACAAAATAGGGAAAATTATTTTAAAAGAAAATATAATACACAAAATTGTATATATAATTAATAAAATAATTTCTATGTAAAAAAAAAAAGAAGAAAGGAAAACCTGAGTGGATAAGGATAATTATGGGTTATAGAAACTCAAAAATAAGTAATCCGACTGCGAATGTCATTAATAATGTAGAAGTGGTCGATCACACTTCACAAATAGATTCATTGTGGATCCTCCTACTCATCTCCACAGTATTAAGTGCAGTCAACTTAATACTAAAGTTATATTTATTGCATAAGAGATCTCTAAAGAAGAGATACTCAAGTCGTGGAGATAACTTAGATAAAATCTAAGCACCACAGAGTAACTTATGGATCGGGATAAAATAGTTACCTACTGTAGACTTATATATAATGTCCCAAACTCAGATTAAATTTTTAAATACTAAATACTAAATTTTTAAATAGTAATATTGAAAGTGAAGCCACAATTAGGACGAAAACCATTGAGTCAATTGGAACGGAAGTCAATATGGCACAAACAGTTATAGAATTTTTAAATACGGCCACAAGGTTAATCCCTGATTTCGTTGGGAAACCTGAGAATTTAAGATCATTTTTAGATGCACTTTCTTTAGAGGATACACTAAAAGGCACCCACGAAGCGGTAGCCATAAACCTGATTAAGACAAAATTAACAGGTAACGCCAGAAACCTACTTGAAAATGAATCCACCATACAAGACGTAATTTCGAAACTGTCAAGTTCTGTGAAAGGTGAATCAGTTGAGGTCCTATCAGCCAAAATACTGAACATCCGACAGAACAATAAGTCTGCCAATTCTTATTGTGATGAGTTGGACAAATTGACAAAATCATTGGAAGGTGCATACATCTCCGATGGTTTGTCACGCACATTGGCACAAAAATATACCACCCAAGTCGCGGTGAAGGCAATGACCAAAAATTGCACCATTGAAAGAGTTAAACTCATCATGGAAGCAGGTCAGTTTGACAATATGAACGAAGCTATAGGAAAATTTGTTAGTAGCTGCACAGACGCTACTGGACAACAAAATACTATCCTATACTTCGGAAACAGGTCAAACAGAAACTACCGTGGGAACAGAGGAAGACCACATGGTAGAGGTGGATATAGAGGAAGAAATGGCAATGGCAACAATCGCAATAACAACAATAGATACAGAAATGACAATTCTAACTACCGTGGAAACAGACGTGGAAACAACCACAATGATAATAATAACGGACAAAACCACAATGGTCGAAACAGTAACGTTAGAGTAACTAACACAGACCAAGACAACCCGGAAAACTAGAAAATTCACCTAAGATCAAGCCAGAGAACAGAAAAGTGTATAACCTTAGCCTTAACTTTAGTATTTTTGTTAACGTAAAAATAGAACACCATAACGAAAAAATAACATTATTAGTAGACACAGGAGCAGATATTTCATTAATAAAACTTGCTCACTTTACACAAGATGAAATAAACACGAATAGAATATCAACATTAAGTGGTATAGGACATGGTAAAATAAAATCAATAGGAATGACAAATTTTGCTCTAAGATACAAAAACTTTTTAATTCCCCATACTTTTCACGTTGTGAACGATGATTTCCCAATACCATGCGACGGAATCATCGGTATGGATTTTATAAGAAAATACAATTGTATTTTAGACTTTAATGATGATTTTGATTACCTTATCCTACGACCACCAAATTTCACACAACAGATAGAAATACAAATTACGAATACATGCAATGAAAGCTTAACACTACCAGCAAGATCTGAGGTGATACGCCATATTAGGCTAGTGGCCACAAATCAAGACATATTGGTACCTCACCAAGAAATTCAACCAGGTATTTTTATAGCTAGCACCTTGGTAAAGGCAAACAATGCATATATTCGCATTTTAAATACAAACGATACAATAGTTACAATAAAAGAATCACAAATCACAACTGAAGACATTAATGATTACGAAATTATTACAAACAATTCAAATGAAAAACAAAGAAAGACACAAATTTTGCAAATACTAGAGAAAAATTTTCCAAAACAGTTCGAAAATGTTTTAAAAGATCTTTGTTCCGAATTCAGTGATGTCTTTGGTTTAGAAACGGAAACAATAACCACAAATAATTTCTATAAACAAAAGTTAAGGGTTAAGGACAAACAACCGGTATACATTAAGAACTACCGTGTACCACATACACATAAGGAGGAAATTCACAAACACGTAAAGAAACTAATAGACGATGGAATAGTCGAACCATCGCATTCCGAATATAACAGTCCAATCTTGTTGGTTCCCAAAAAGTCTCTCCCTGGTTCTACGGAAAAGAGATGGAGACTTGTAATAGATTATAGACAGATTAACAAAAAGCTAGTAGCGGACAAATTCCCTTTACCACGAATAGACGATATTCTAGACCAACTTGGTAGGGCTAAATATTTCTCATGTTTAGATTTAATGTCTGGATTCCATCAAATCCAGTTGGAAGAGAAATCTAGAGACCTTACGTTATTTTCGACTAATAATGGGTCATACAGATTCACTAGACTTCCTTATGGACTAAAAATAGCACCAAATTCATTCCAAAGAATGATGACATTGGCTTTCAGTGGTTTGAAACCAGAACAAGCTCTCCTATACATGGACGATGTATAGGAAAGCTTGTTCTGGTTTCAAACCACTGAAAGCCAATGTCATCATTCTTTGGAATGAATTTGGTGCTATTTTTAGTCCATAAGGAAGTCTAGTGAATCTGTATGACCCATTATTAGTCGAAAATGACGTAAGGTCTCTAGATTTCTCTTCCAACTGGATTTGATGGAATCCAGACATTAAATCTAAACATGAGAAATATTTAGCCCTACCAAGTTGGTCTAGAATATCGTCTATTCGTGGTAAAGGGAATTTGTCCGCTACTAGCTTTTTGTTAATCTGTCTATAATCTATTACAAGTCTCCATCTCTTTTCCGTAGAACCAGGGAGAGACTTTTTGGGAACCAACAAGATTGGACTGTTATATTCGGAATGCGATGGTTCGACTATTCCATCGTCTATTAGTTTCTTTACGTGTTTGTGAATTTCCTCCTTATGTGTATGTGGTACACGGTAGTTCTTAATGTATACCGGTTGTTTGTCCTTAACCCTTAACTTTTGTTTATAGAAATTATTTGTGGTTATTGTTTCCGTTTCTAAACCAAAGACATCACTGAATTCGGAACAAAGATCGTTTAAAACATTTTCGAACTGTTTTGGAAAATTTTTCTCTAGTATTTGCAAAATTTGTGTCTTTCTTTGTTTTTCATTTGAATTGTTTGTAATAATTTCGTAATCATTAATGTCTTCAGTTGTGATTTGTGATTCTTTTATTGTAACTATTGTATCGTTTGTATTTAAAATTAGGATGTTCCGAAAAACACATGCTTTCAAATCTTACAAATGTTTTTGAACTATGTCGAAAAACCAATCTCAAGTTACACCCTGGAAAATGTTCATTTTTTATGACAGAAGTAACATACCTAGGACACAAATGTACAGATAAGGGAATACTACCCGATGATAGTAAATACTCAGTAATTGAAAATTACCCAAAACCCACTGATGCAGATGGCGCGAGAAGATTCGTAGCCTTCTGCAATTACTATCGAAGATTTATTAAAAACTTCTCAGAATATTTTCGGCATCTTACAAGACTGTCTAAAAAAGGTGTTCAGTTCGAATGGACTAAAGATTGCGACATAGCATTTAATCACTTAAAAAATGCATTAATGAGTCCAACATTACTGCAATACCCGGATTTCGAAAAGCAGTTTTGCATAATTACGGACGCAAGCAAACACGCTTGCGGCGCAGTTTTGACTCAGGAACATGAAGGAAAACATTTACCAGTCGCCTATGCTTCCAAAACCTTTACTAAAGGTGAAAGCAATAAATCAACCATCGAACAAGAATTAACAGCAATCCATTGGGCTATAACACACTTTAGACCATACATATACGGAAGACAACTCCTCGTCCGTACGGATCACAGACCACTATCATATCTATTTTCAATGAGGAACCCAAGTTCAAAACTGACGAGAATGAGGCTTGACCTAGAGGAATATGACTTTACAGTAGAATATCTTAGGGGAAAAGATAATTACGTTGCAGACGCGCTATCGCGAATAACAATACATGATCTCAAGGACATGAATATAACAGCAACACAAATATTGACAATAACGACAAGATCCATGACACGAAATAATATGAATACGGATAAAAGTAATACTTTGAATGAGCAGCATAAATCAAATAAAATTAAAAAGCCCAGTATATATGTTCCTTTAAATAACACTGACGTCAGGAAATATTATAAATTAAAGATTTTTCCCGCAAGATGTTACATCAAACGTGGAAAATCAATAATAGCATATATACAAATCAATGACTTGTTTAATAATGGGAAACTTGACTTAGGACAGTTCTTCCCGAGGCTCGAAGAAGTAGCCTGTACACACAGCATTGACAAATTACAAGTGGCACCTAGTGAAAAATTTTTCGAATTTATCTCGATTAATGAATTCAAAGATATGGGCAATAGGAAATTAATTCATATTAAAGTAGCGCTACTAAATAAGGTGACCCACATTGATTGCAAAGATGCTATAGCTATTCAGAACATAATGATAAAATATCATGATGACCCCATTGAAGGTGGTCACTGTGGAACTTTCAGGACAATACAGAAAGTAAAACGGTATTATTTTTGGCGAAACATGATAAAAGACATAACTAGATATGTCAAAATGTGCCACACGTGTCAGACAACCAAAACCAACAAACATTTGAAAGGTCCATTAGTAATAACTCCTACGCCGGCGGGAGCTTTTGATACGGTATTTGCCGATACCATTGGTCCATTTCCTAAATCAATTTACGGAAATGAATACGCCATAACAATGATATGTGACCTGACTAAGTATTTAGTCACAATACCCATACGGGACAAAAGCGCGAAAACAATCGCTAAGGCAATTTTTGAAAATTTCATTCTTATATATGGTCCAATGAAGACGTTCATTACGGACATGGGAACTGAATACAAAAACGCCATATTAAACGAATTATGCGCACTATTGAAAATCGAGAAACTAACTTCAACGGCACACCATCACCAGACGCTAGGTACAATTGAAAGAAGCCATAGAACTTTCAATGCATATGTACGATCCTACATATCAGTGAATAAAGATGACTGGGATGAATGGCTTAAGTACTTCACGTATTGTTTCAATACAACACCATCAACAGTACATAATTACTGTCCGTATGAATTAGTATTCTCGAGAATACCACATAAAATGGTACAAACGAATGAAGTGGATCAAATAACTCCACTCTATAATGTAGACAATTACGCCAACGAGGCCAAATATAGACTAGAAATAGCGCTTAGGAGATCTCAGATACTATTAAATAAGCATGAGGAAAAACAAAAAGAATATTATGATAAGAACATTGTAGATTATAATTTCAATATAGGAGATTTAGTATTGTTAAGAAATGAATCAGGACATAAACTAGATAGAAAATATATCGGTCCCTTTAAAATTAAAAATCTACTATTAAGAGAAAATGTAAACATCATAGATCCCAAAACTAACAAAGAACAAATAGTTCATAAGAATAGAATTAAAATTTATGAGCAATAAAATAATAATAACAATAAAAACCATGGTTAATAATACTAATAATAATAAGGAACAAATGATAATAAACTTATACAATAATAAGTCCTTCTAACTACATAAGAAATAACTAAATAATAAGTACTATATGATACATTTAATAAACATAAACTTAATAACATTGTAAAAGAATGTCCATAAAACTCACGTTATATGATCATTCTTCTGAAAAATGGAGGTGTAGCATACATACACAGTCAACGCAACCAACGACTATAGAGTACAAACTAAAGCCAACATAACCAACAGAAATACATATTAAAGAAATACCAAAAGAGGTATTAGCTTACATTTCATTGGCACTTCCCAAAGTGTCCAAATAACCAAAAGTCGAACAGACAAACACACTCCACATAACAAGCGCCGTTTAATACTCTAAACGATACACATTGCTCTGTACGCAAGGTAAATAACAGTTCTCACGCCAGTGAAACTGATTCGTCAGCATGGCACACGCAGACATGACGGCGACCGTCCATGGCTTTGAGTATGTTCTACTGCATACACACAGCGACACATACAATGTTGCATAGCCACAGAACGGCGATCGTCTCTGCTGACAGCGACCGTTCATAACTCCAAGAACGTCGCATACATACGACAATGTATACGGCATGATAGGCAATGAGCAGCGAGCGTTCCCTCTGCTGAGGGATACGCATATGATATTCGTTGGTCTGCCGCGACAACTCCATATAAATTATATAGGAATGGGAATATTAATGTAAGATACTATTGTATTTAGATTTAATATAAAAAGAACCAAAATATTCAATAAAGACACAGAAAGGTTTTGACGCTCAAGATAGCTCAACCAAAAGAATTCCAAATTGTATTTTAATTATTACAATCCTTATTTTTTTAACTGTTCCCTAGTTTTTCTACCGCTTTGTAATGCATCAACAGTTTTACTTTGTTGATATATAGATCTAGGTGCATCATATTTCAGTACAAAAGCTTCATGGATTGATTTAGACTGAATATATATCTGTGTACAATAACATATAGACTGATTTGGATTTGTCACAAACTGCTATTACAATGTTTCAAAGAATTAGTTAGATAAATCCACATCGGTATATACAAATGTGGAGATTGATTTGGATTCATTCTCAACAATTCTGTTGATAGTTCAATACAGATTTGTCTCGAATCCAAATCAGTCGATACAAGTTTATAAGTGTATTCCCATTTCCAATTATTTCTAAGCCGTCTACATATCGTTTTATAACAACTTGTAGAGAATCCAAAGCAGTTACTTATGTTGGTACATAGATTGGGACGTTTATTCCTTCTCCTGTAAAAAACTAAAATGTGTATTTACGGCCTTTTGCATTTTAGTTGACGATATGTATGTATGTATATTGAACGATTTGAAATTAATTTAAGTCGAAATAAAATCATGTAAAAACTTATATATGCAGTTATTCTGATTTGGATTCATTTAAAATGATTGTGCATATATTTGATATCGATTTGAATACATTTCAAATGTATATAAAATTATATGCAGACAATATGAATTCATTCCAAAGACAGATTTGAAATGAATCCAAGTATGTCTATATGTGACTTCATACCGATTTGGATTCATTATAAATCATTGCATAAGTATTTTCATATCAATCTGTAATAAGTTCAAATGAATATACCAATTTATACTGACACCTGTTTCCAATAAAATAGATTGAGAAACGGTTGAGTTTATCCGAACCCAATTCAATTCCACCGGTTCTGTTCACTTTTGCCTGTGTTAATTTTTAATACCGGTTCATAAAATCTGATTTTACGCCAAGCTATGTTTATTAGAACCTGCAATTAATTGTGGTGTTTTTAATCAGGGTTTAAACCGGTTGCGTTTAGTGAAACAGCACCTACAATGTTACAAAAGTGAACATTTTCAAATAAACGGCTGTAGGTTATTTGTAAAATCAGTCTTTTCAGAACCCGCTTTTCGGTTTCACAGAATAGGAAAACCGTTTAGTTTTTGATTAAGCTTTTTGGACATTTCGATTTGCATGGGAAAGGGATTTTTACATTTTGGCCAAAAATTAATACAAAATCAGCAATGAATTGAACTGACTTGAATTGAATAGATTTGAATTGAATTGAATAGATTTGAGTTGAATTGAAACGAATTTTTTCGAACAAACCGATTATTTGGTTTCGGTCAACCGTTTTCTACATAAGTTGTGTTAAATATCCTTTCAAAATTTAAAAATTATATTAAAAATATTTACGATACATGTTGAAGTTACACTTACATGTGTCCTTCGCCATTTAGGTACGCCAATTTTTTAGAACTTATCGTTAGCAGACTTTCGATGCTATAATTGTGTGAATACAATTCAATTAAAAATCCCTTAGATAATGTCCTACTTTACCAGAAGAAATAAAATATTTAGAACAAATGCAATATATTAACAGAATTTAAAGCTGAAGGTTTCGGAGAATAAACTGTCGTCACTATCAATACATAGTTCACCGTAAGGGTCGGTAATTTATATTAGGGCATTGAATATTTGGAGTAAACGAGCAAACATGATCTGTTTTAATTAACATGCTGGCCTGATAAAGGTTACGTGGTAAAGAAAACAAATTAGCTGTACGCAGGGCGCGATGACGCTTGAAAACAAGCTAGTCTAAAGCTACAGTATTGTATTGCTCTCCAGTGTTATTCATTGTACCAAAAGTTACACATGTAAAAGATAAATATACGATGGTTTGAACTATGTATGAAAGGATACGGCATTTACAACACAGAGAACCCTATTGACAGACTTTAAATTTGTTAAACTATTCAAGTACTAAATAATCAGCGTCACATATTCCATAATCACATATTCACGCAGACTTATTAGGACATGTCGTTAGGAAAAATTATTGCTCATTTGATCAGTACTATGTATACATAAATAAAGAGACATAAAACAATATAAAACAGAATATTGATATTTCCCCTACAGTTTACTTTAATAACCTTTTAACATTATGATGAACTATGGTTGTTATTTAATCTTTCATCACGAAACTTATCTTTCAAATTGAATTTCTATATATGGACATTTAAGAACTTTATTTATTCATTCTCTCTTTGAACAGCGGCGCAAATATATTGTATTATTTTATATTCGATTTGCTATTATTCTCTGGTGTTACTGTTTGAAATGAACCATTGACAATATTATAATATCGTGTAAAACATATTGTTCATGTTTCAGTTTAAGTTATGCCGATTCATTTCGAAAAATTTGTATTGCCATTTCTGCAATGTAAGAATGCTATTAAGTTTTTCTTGATTGAATCGACATACATATTTATTTTTCATAACCAATGCTTCTCTTTTATTTCAGAATGCAGCTCTATTTCTTACATTGGGATGATTATAGAATTCAATGACTTCATCACGCTGTACTGGTGTCAAATCCTCGACGGCTTCAATTAAATTGTACAATTCGGCCTCTGACCGAATAAAAATTAAAATTAAATTTATTTCTTTATTTAATGATTTATAAGTTTATCAAAATATTAATTTATATAATATAGTATATGAAAATGTTATTACGTATTAAAAATGTCATTGTAATTATTCTTTAACGTTTCGATATTGTACATATTTATTGTTCCATTTAACAATGTAATATATTAATTAAAAATGTAATAAAAATAAAACTAAATTGGCGTAACATGATTACTCAAATACAGTTCAAATAAACTAAAATTTAGTTTATTCAAACGGGTTTTTAGTAATCTTTTTATTCAAATCAAGTATATATGAACTAAATTTTACTTAACATATACTTATTTCGAGGAAATACCGAACTGATTTTCAGTTAAAGGAACCAGCATTTGAACTGATTTCTATTCAATCTGAACTTGATTCTAGTTCATATGGACTCAATTTAAGTTCAAATTAGTCCAACTTATACTCCATGTAGGTTCAAATAAACTACATGTTACTTAAATTGAACTGTGAATTAGTTAAATTTATTTCATGTTGGTACATGTTACCAGATTTAAAGAAGTATTAAACTGAAACTTAATAATACTCGTGGAATTGTTAACCTGAATATGACAAATTTCTACCCATTTTGAGTTCAATGTATACTTAGTTTAAGTACAGCTTTTACTCAATTTAAGTTCAAATATACTTATTTTTAGTTTATTTCTAAACAACATTGAACTGGTTTGTGATAACGTATAACTTACATTGGGTAAATGTTGCAGATGTTTGTACTGAGTAGGAACATTTTGAACTAATTCCAAGTTTATTAATATACATATTATAAGGACATACTGAACTGTATATGAGAAAATAATATCTTTGGCTCTACACAAGGTTTATTTTTACCTACAATTTAGTTCAATTCAACTTGAATTTAGTTTAATATGATGTGGATATGAACTAAAAACCAGTAACGGTTTCCTACATTTGCTACAAAACTTTACTCAAGTCTAGTTCATGGCTAGACTTTATTAAACTAAAAACCAATAAATTTGAACTAACTCCCAGTTCAAATAATGAACTAAATCCAAGGAAATTCATGAACTAAAATTGAGTTCAAAAATCTTTGGCTATACGACGGTCAATTTTCCTCAGTTTTAGTTCATTTTAACTCAAAATTAGTTCAAATTTTTTTGAGTGTATATTCTCAGGTCCCAGATTTCCATTTTTATTAAATCCTAGGATCAATCCACAAAAACAGAAAAAATTCCAAATTACTTGGATGGAATAAAAGTTATCAAATTTTCCCTTGGCTTTCATCAGCCACCCTATATAAATACACATTTTCAACTTTTTTAGGTTTTCCATTTTATTTTCTTAGTAGAGGTGTTTTACTTTTCAATAATTTTATTTATTTACTTTATAGGTTACACTATGCGACGAGACGAGAATTCTTCACGACGAGAATACTTCATCTTTAATTTGCATATGGTCCTTTTATACAAATTAAAATCTTGAAATCTTGAAATTTAAATCTGAAGTGGATTATTTTGTTTTACATATATATTGTCACACAAATATGTATATATGGCTCAAGAAGTTTCTCTTTATTGTTTATATGTATGTCCTTTAGTCCCTTTTCAAAATATGTCACAAAATTCCATCAAAAGTGAATTAAAAAATTAGCAAAAACCCTTGTTCAAATATGAAAGAATTGATATATTTATGAAAAAATTAAATTTTTTACAAACAAAATACAATATTAATCAGAGTGGCCATCAGTATCTGAATGAAATAAATTACATTGTGATTCATTCGGGTCTTCCCTAATGTCCTCCTCTTCAATTTCCTAGTCCGGAAACCCATGCTTACTCCACCGACATGTCTCCCAACCTTTGTCGCTGGAGACCTTTTTCCTCTGTATCTGTAATCATTTAATGTATTACAACAACATGAAAAAGTCTAAATGCTGATGCAAATAGTGAATTTTCAGAGACATATGTACACCTACTGTCGAAAACGTTCTAGGCATATTTGCGACAGATACTGGGTACGGAACGGGTTTTTCTAACAACCCGCTGAGTACATTCTGTATTGCATTCCACGCATCCAATTGATAATTTTTTAATTAATTTTTGAATAGTTCAGCTTTGAGAAATTCGAAATGGAGAAATTAATATACAAGGTGGCGCAAAAGTAATCCTCCTATCAGAAAATGCTATAAATTTTGCGATTAGCCCCTAATGTCAGTTCTGTTTTGACATTTGTGTAGTAAACACATGCGAATACACGTTAATAAACAATGTTACGCTACACTGCTCCAGAACGCGGAATATTGCTGACTATTTATTTGACCAATAATCGGTTGGCGACTTTGGCACAACGTGAATTTCGTCGCAGATTTCCTGGCCGTCCAACGCCTACTGGTGAAAAACTGCGACGTTTAGCCGCTCGCCTCGAAGAGACTGGCACAACACGAGATGCTGCCAGGCGTGGCAGACCCCGGAGTAGCCGTTCTGCAGAGAATATTGCTGCTGTAGCCGAGGATGTCATGGAAGCGCCGTCGATGTCATGGAAGTGCCGTGAGCGCTACAGAGCAGTGATCAACGAGTTCTTTTTGCCGCAACTTGATGAATTGGGATTGGAAAACATGTGGTTCCAACAGGACGGTGCAACGACACACACTGCACGTGCCACAACCGATATGCTGAAGGATGCATTTCCCGGGCGCCTAATCTCCCGTTTTGGTGATTTGCACTGGCCAGCAAGATCGCCTGATTTGACCGCTCCAACTCCTTTTTGTGGGGCTTTTTGAAGTCGCGGGTTTATGTAAACAAGCCTCAGACTCTTGCAGCTCTTAAGGACAATATCCGTCAAGAATGTGAGGACGTATCCCCGGAAGTTTTGGCCAAAGTGATGGAAAATGCCATAAAAAGGGCTCAAATGACAATCAACTGGGGCGGCGGCCATTTACATGACATCATATTCTCGACTTGATGTAAAAAAATTAAAAGACCAAATAAAAATAATCCACAAGCAGAATCAAAGTTTTTTCATTTTTTTTTTAAATTACAGCCAAAAAACATCGGAAGTTTACTTTTGCGCCACCTTGTACATAGTATATATTGATTGAGCATTACTCAATATAATAGTATAGATATGACTCAAATACATCTTACAGTTCTTTAATTTATTTGCGCTTATCCATTTGAAAATACTTTTCAGATACTCAAGTACTTCTTCACCTTGGCAAGAGTTATTATGCAATTTATTACCACTGCAAGTTTAATATGGATTGATGGCATACATTTTTTTTCTTTTCCAACGAGATATTTGTTTATTATATTGTTACGATTCTAGAACTTTCGTCCTTTTTGCGTTGTTTTATTCCCAATAATAAAACAAGGTTCGTTTTTAATTACGATAATTACAACGGTATCACTTCCTTTTATTTATTTATACAGTACAACAGTTTACTTTATTTATAACACGTTAACAAGTCTTGTATTTTACTATCAATTCGCGTTGCTTACTTTACGGGGTTTAATCACAAACTGAACTCTCCATTCCAAAGACCTCCGCTATTTATACCAACTCACCATACACAAATGAAGGTACATATATCTAGCGAATTCAAGAACCTTCTAGAAAATAGATGTTGTTGTTGTTGTTTATCTTTGTAGAACATTCTCCTACACAGGAGAATTATCTTTACTGAGGTGAATTCATGCTACTGGTTTAGCGAGCTGGTACGTTGTTACAATGCATACTTTCAGGCGCAGCACTAACCGCCTGATGTTTACATACTGTTAGTAGAGTCATTAACAGTAAGCAAAAGCTTTTACTTATTCGTAACACTGCCCCCCACTTAAGCCTGTTCGTCCCGAGCAGGCTCAACCCTCCGTTTTCCATACAGAGCTAGTCTTTCCAAATGCACGACTTTCATTTTAGCTCTTGGACTTTGGCTTTTCTGGATTCGATAAACCACGTCATTTATTCGTTTGACAACCTTGTAAGGGCCTTCCCAGTGAGTCTGAAGTTTTGGAGATAAACCCTTCTTGCGCTGTGGGTTGAACAGTAAAACTAGCTGGCCTTCATGAAATCCTTCTGAATTTGCCGCTCGGTCGTATCTGGCTTTCATTTTGTTACTGACCATTTTTAATTTATTGCGCACAAATTCATGGAGATCATTAAGATTACCCGTATCATGGTAATTGACATCACTGTTCGCAGGGTCAGACGCTGGTATGGTACCGAACTCCAAATCTCCAGGCAGCTTCAGCTCATTTCCGAAAATTACTTTAGCGGGTGTTCGCGAAGTGGAGTCATGGGTGGCCGTCCTATAAGCCAAAAGGAACTTCGGTATGTGTTCATCCCAATCTCTTTGGTCTGCGCTGACTACTTTTCTTAGGTATTCTTCAAGAGTTCGGTTGAATCTTTCAACCATTCCGTCAGACTGAGGATGCAATGGTGTTGTTCTTGTTTTCCGAATACCGTATGACTCACACATTTCTTTGAAGATGGTCGATTCAAAATTCCTACCCTGGTCCGAATGGAGCTCCGAGGGGACACCAAAACGGCATATCCAGTTATCCACAAACACTTTAATTATAGTCTTCGCTTCCTGATTTGGAACAGGGTATACTTCGGGCCATTTACTGAAGTAATCCATAACCACTAAGACGTACTGGTTTCCAGAGCTACTGACGGGAAATGGACCAGCCACATCCATAGCTATACGCTCAAAGGGTGCACCTGAGTTGTATTGCTGCATGTGGCCATGACTTCTTCGCGTTGGTCCCTTAGCTGTCATGCATTGGGTGCAATTTGCTATCCAATCGGCTACCGCTTGTTGACAGCCAATCCAGTAGAACCGTTGCTTTAGCTTTTCAATGGTCTTGGTTATTCCTAGATGTCCTCCGCTCGGGCCATTATGGAATTCTGTCATTATCTCTTTTTCCTTGGAGGAAGGTACCACTATTAACTTTTTGACTATTTTACCATCCTCACTTTCCCATAACCGGTATAGGCAACCATCCAATAATTTTAGGCTGTTCCACTGGGCCCAGTATGCTTTCATCAGGGGGCTCTCTGAGGCGATGTCATTGCGTGTTGGTCTTTCACCTTTTTCTTTTGCAGAAATGATTTTTGCCAGTATAGGGTCGCTTCTTTGTGCTGTTGACCAGTCTTCGTTGGATTCTAGTCGAAGCAGACGTACGTCAATGATGTTTTCTTTCACCTCTGCTTTTGAGCAGTGTTTGCATTCCAGCTTGCATGGACGACGTGACAGGGCATCAGCATTACCGTGTTTTCCTCCTTTTCTATGCTCAATGCTGAAGTCATAGCTCTGCAGTCTTTCAATCCAACGAGCAAGTTGGCCTTCGGGGTTCTTAAATTGCAGTAGCCACCTTAGCGCCGCATGATCGGTTCTTAACTGAAAAGGCTGGCCGTACAGATATTTGTGGTAGTGTTTGACACACTCAATGACTGCCAGTAGCTCTCGTCTCGTAACACAGTAGTTTTTCTCTGGCTTTGAGAGTATTCGGCTGTAGTACCCAATAACTTTTTCCTGGCCATTGATTTCCTGCGAGAGCACGCCACCTATTCCGTAACCACTCGCGTCAGTATCCAACACGAATTTCTCTCCAGCAACAGGATATGCAAGCAAAGGAGCCGTGCATAAATATTGCTTCAGTTGGTGGAATGACTCTTCTTGTTTTTCGCTCCAACAGTACGGCCGACTTTTCATTGTCAGCTCGTGAAGACTTGCAGCCACTGTGGCGAAACCCGGCACAAACCGTCTGTAGTACGTACAGAGTCCTAGAAAACTGCGTAATTCATGGAGATTCTGCGGTCGTGGCCAATCCTTCACTGTCAGGATTTTGTCTTCATCGGTGGAAATGCCATCTGCTGTCACTCGATGTCCCAAGTATTTTACTTCTTTCTGGAACAGAGAACACTTCTTCGGGCTGAGTTTCAACCCAGCCGCGGTTATACGTTGAAGGACTTCTTTAAGATTCTTCAGGTGTTCATCGAATGTTTTCCCCATGACAATGATGTCGTCTAGGTACACCAAGCATGTTCGCCAATGAAGTCCTTTCAACACGCACTCCATTAATCGCTCGAAGGTGGCTGGAGCGTTACATAGTCCAAATGGCATTACTTTAAACTGCCACAGACCATCCCCTACGCTGAATGCAGTTTTCTCCTTGTCTTTCTCGCTGATTTCTACTTGCCAATAACCACTTTGCAAGTCCAGCGTGGAGAACCATTTTGTTCCTGACAACGTATCCAATGTGTCATCAATTCTTGGTAGTGGATAACTGTCCTTTTTGGTGACGTCGTTGAGCTTTCTATAATCCACACAAAATCGGGTACTTCCATCTTTCTTCTTAACTAGTACCACCGGCGAGCTCCATGGACTTGAAGAAGGTTCGATAACACCATCCTTCTGCATTTCAGCTACCAGTTTCTTTACCTCATCTCTTTTTGCAAGTGGAAGACTTCTGGGCGCCTGTTTTATTGGTCTCGCTTCCCCTGTATTGATGTCATGCTTTACCATTGATGTTCTACCTTGGCATTCTTTTTTCAGGGCGAAGGCAGACGCATGCTTCCACAGTAATTGCTTTGCTTTGTTCCTATCAGAAGGCTTTAGTTCTCGCACCCACTCACTGAGATGCGACTCCAGCACTTTCTGCTCCTTTTCTGATAGTTTGCTGCAGTCAGAATTAACTTCACAGTTGATGACCGCCTCGGCTGGTGTACATTCTGCAATTTCTGTGCGGTCGCCGATCACCTCTTCGTTGTTGGACAAATTTAGAACTCGTACAGGCAAGTATCCTTCATTATTAGTTCTTACTAGAGCTTTGGCAGTGATTATGTTATAGTTGTTTATACTTGCCGGTTCAACTACCCACAAACTGCCGATCTCACAGTCTCCCTCCATTCGGGCCCATACTATGGTTTCTGAGTTTGGTGGCAATTTTACATCTTTGTAAGCGATCAGCCTTTTAATCTGTGTTGTATTGTCGTACCCCACATTGAGAGGAATTTCCACATTAGCCCACGTCAAAACTTGCTGCCCCATATCTAACTTGAGGCCTTGGGCAATCATAAAATCTGCGCCAATTATCACTTCATCTACAATGTCGGCGACAATAAACACGTGTTCGATGCTCATGTTGGCAATGGCTAACTTCAATTTAACTTTACCATGTACAGTTGCTGGTTCACCCGTTGCTGTGCGGAGTCTTACACCATGTAACGATTCTATTGGTCCATTTATCAAATCAGATCTGATGATAGATTGTGACGCGCCTGTGTCCATAGTCAATATGCGCTTCCGACCACCGATAGCTCCGTAGACAGTGAGGTTGTTGTTTTTCTGTTGTATTATTGAGATGGAGATCGTGGGGCCCTCGGTTGTGGGAGCTAGTCCATGCCCCTCTGGGCTAGCTCGTTTTAGTTTAACGGAGATTCATTTTGTGTAGTAAAATTTACCCGTTTATTGCCACGTTGGGGTGAGCTCGATCTTGATCGTTTTCGTGGCTCTCTGCAGTTTCGTGAAATATGACCAGGTTTGTCGCAATTGTAGCACTTTGGTCTGGGCTTACTTCCGCCTGGTAACGCCTTGCTGAGGGTTTGGGTGATTTCTTTAAGATCGTTTATGGCACCCTTCAAATCTCCTGCCTCCGACTCCATTTCAATTTTTCTAACTCTTTGTATTTGAGGCTTGGACACAAATTTTGCTGTTTCCTGTGCCAATGCGAACGAAACAGTTTCGGCGAATGTAGCTTTTTGTGTGGCACAAGTCACGTATTTTATGTCAGGATCACGGATGCCGTTGACGAATGCTTCAATCTTAAATTGATCCAAGAATGGGTGGGACTCACCAGGATAAGTCATCAACACCAAACGTTCCACCTCGGTTGCGAAGTCCTGAAGCGTTTCATTATGCTTTTGCACTCGGCCTCTCAATTCCATGCGATATAAATCCTTCTTGTGATCGCCACCATACTTGCGTTGTAACGCAGCCAGTATATCCTCGTAGTTGTTTCTGGCACTGACGGGAATGCTCTGAAGGACTTCTGCTGCGTTGCCTTTTAGTGCTAAAATTAGCTCAACGGCTTTGTCGTTGCTGTTCCACAAGTTCTTAATTGCGACCATTTCGAATTGGAATTTAAAAACATCGAAAGGTGTAGAGCCATCGAAACTGGGAGCTTTCAATCTACTAGAGCCTTCAGAAATTACTCGCACCGGACCCTCTTGCAACTGAAGTTCATTCATTTTCCTTTGCAATTCGCTTACATCGTTTTTTAGTTCCCGTTCGACTTCCTCGAAATTATGTTCGACTTCTTCAATCTTCTGCCCCATTTCCTCGATTTTTTCTTCAACCTTTTCGAATTTATCGTTCACTTGAATCTCCATATTGCTCACAACTTCGGAGATTTCTTGCAGTTTCTCATTTGTGGCATTTTGTCGTTAATTATTCGAGAATTTTCGCTCAATTTCTCGTCCACAATTCTAGAATTCTCGTTCATAATTCTAGAATTCTCACCAAATTTCTCATTCAATTTGTCGTTAATTATTCGAGAATTTTCGCTCAATTTCTCGTCCACAATTCTAGAATTCTCGTTCATAATTCTAGAATTTTCGTCCAATTTGGCCATCATGGCAGCAAACATTGTAGAAACATCTACATTACCAGTTGCTTCTTTTGCACAAACCTCCATTTCGTCTTTGCACTCGAACTGATATGTGTCAATGTTGATGTTTCGGCGTTTAAATTCTTCTATTAATCGCCTCTGCAGCTCTACTTTATTACCAGCTGTCGGTTGATCCAATTTGCTCAACTCCTTTTTTAGCTGTTCAACTTTGAGTTCCTCAAACTTCATCGTTGTCCTTAATTCGTAATTTCACTTCTGACACCAATGTTACGATTCTAGAACTTTCGTCCTTTTTGCGTTGTTTTATTCCCAATAATAAAACAAGGTTCGTTTTTAATTACGATAATTACAACGGTATCACTTCCTTTTATTTATTTATACAGTACAACAGTTTACTTTATTTATAACACGTTAACAAGTCTTGTATTTTACTATCAATTCGCGTTGCTTACTTTACGGGGTTTAATCACAAACTGAACTCTCCATTCCAAAGACCTCCGCTATTTATACCAACTCACCATACACAAATGAAGGTACATATATCTAGCGAATTCAAGAACCTTCTAGAAAATAGATGTTGTTGTTGTTGTTTATCTTTGTAGAACATTCTCCTACACAGGAGAATTATCTTTACTGAGGTGAATTCATGCTACTGGTTTAGCGAGCTGGTACGTTGTTACAATGCATACTTTCAGGCGCAGCACTAACCGCCTGATGTTTACATACTGTTAGTAGAGTCATTAACAGTAAGCAAAAGCTTTTACTTATTCGTAACAATATGTATGATATGTTCCAGATTTCAGAAATTAAATTTTTTCATAACTAAATCAAGTTTTCCTCATTTTAACAAGGGTTTTATGCTATTTTTGTTTTTACTTTGTGAAATTTTGTGACATTTTTTGAAAAAGGACTAAAATACATATAAACAATGTAAAGCAAGTTCTTAAGCAATACATATATACATTTTTGTTTGACAATCAATATATTTGTAGGGCATATTGTATTCAAAATAGAACATTTCAGATTTCAATTTTAAGATTTCAAGAAAAGGACTAAAAGGACAGATGCAAATTCAAGATGAAGGATTCTCGTCTGCGAAATCCTCCAGTGAAATCTATTCCACTGTAAACTGGAACAACATTTGAATATTTTGCCGGTCATTTTGGTGCAATTTTCTTGACAAAAAGGACGTCCGAAAATAAAGATAGAAAATTATATAAATTCGTAAACCTTTGTTTAATTCGTAATCTTTGAAATACAGCATTCAACTATTCCACTAAAATAATCCTCGTCAAATTTCACTGAAGACATGTTATCAGAAGCATTCGCCCAATGCAATATTTATACTCGATTTTTAAATTTATCTCGGACAGTATCAGATTAGTAAATTCAAACTTGCCACGCCCATAAAAAAAAGTGTAGCCACACATCGGTCTACATTTTTGAGGTTTGACTATACTCACCTAGTGTGATCATTTGGCGCAGGAATCGTCCAGACCCAAATTGGTGTTGCACAGTGTTATTTACGTATATAAAGCAAGCTAGAAGCAATTGTGGCTTCTCCTTTGTCGTTTGTTTATCGTATGAGGAAGCAAATATAATTCTTTCATGCCAATATCCCTGGTAGCTGTCGTTAGTTGTAAGTTACTGATTTTGTGTCAAATATGATTTTTCTTTAGAAATAAGACGGTAATTATCATCTTCACTCCCCGAGAAACATCGCGGGAAATTCTACTTCCCTTTCTACCTCTTCTCTCTTATCCTTACATTGAGACAGTAAGTAACATCTAGCCCCTACTATGCATTTATTTTACGGCCATCCTCGATGACAATCCTCAAGACGGACATTTCCCATCAATGTGCGTAATAACATTGCGGATATGTACATTTGACCCCTGATTGTCAATTTCTTAGTTTTACAATCGACAAATGTGAGAAAGAATTTGACATGAAAGACAAAAAAAAAACCATATTATGATTCAAAATGCATATAGAAATCCTAACAGTTGCCAATTATTTTTTTGTGTTAACGGGATAATATAAATTGGGTATTTTAATTGACGCCCGTTTAATTTGATGTAAATTTTTTCCAAATACATCAATTATTCATGCTCAATAATACCAGTATCATCGAACAAACGACGACATGTTTTTGTGTTTATTTATTTTCGTTCATTTTTACAGGACTCAAAGAAATCCTCAATATGAACCTTTTTCCTGGCAAAATATAAAGGGAATCAATTTTGTTACTGATGCCTAATAATTTCCGATTTTACGATATCACAAAAACATATTAGTATTACTCCCAAACGCACGCACACTTGTCATAATCTGGCAGCGCCCGGTGGTAAAACATTTTTGGACGAATTTGTGACTATTATTGTAATTGACCAGTTCCACAAGTAGTGGGCTGAGTTAAAATTTCGAAATGGAAATGTTTCACTTCTCAATATGTTTCTCAAGTAGATGGAGTGAGAAAATATAGCACGTGCATGGACATGTCCAAGAACGGATAGTGAAATTTACTGTTAAAACTTATCCACGAACAGCAGCAATTACAGATGAAAAGGACGGGCACCTCTGAAGTTTAGAGAATTCCATAAAAATCCCTTAATACGCATTTATGTATTGTCACTCGTATGTTTATATATTTGGCATAACTGTCACATAAGTGTCGTTTACTGGTATCGATGCTGCGACACTAAGGACAGCAACAATAACACCATCATTCCCCCTCTCTTCACTTTCTACACAGTTGTAAGTGTCCTTTGGGTCCTAATATAAGTATTGCGAGTGCTTTACTCTCCACTCAGCACTTTGTCTGATTCGGATCACATTTCAAAGATTTCAAGTAGGAGTCGGATATATTTTATATTTTCATTGAACTCTAAATAGCTGGTCGTACGAGCAATGTACATATGCCAGTGAGTATTCCGGCTTTGCCAAATGAACCCTCATCAATGTTTCTTACCATATTACAGCGATACCCTGCAGGCATTTAAGCCGACCAACTGACCCTTTTCCGCAATATTTCCTTCCTATTCTCTTTAAGCAAGGGTGGCCCCTTTTTACATCTTCTTCCTCTTATTGTACAGCAATAGTGACCTAAATATGAGTCTCGACTATGTGCATAAATTTGGGGCAAATGATTTATTTGTCTGCTACTCTTGGAATTATTTTGGATGTTTCAAGCAGGCATGATGGCGGCGATATTGGAGAAAAATATGATGGCAGAGCCACCCTATTGTATACAGACGCGATTTAGAAATCGTATGTATCCTTTAAAGGGAAGGAGAGCGAAATGACCAAATTACCATTGACGTTATTGACTTTTGTATACAAGCGTGATTCTATGTATTTGTTGTAGTGCCATTGAAGGAATGTGTCCCCAGAGAGAAGACCATCGAAACTAATTCTTTTCCTTTTCCTCAAGTTCTTTTCGCCGGATTTGGCTCTTATATTTGAGCTATTTCTCTTTGTTCCTGGGTAGCTAGTCATTGCTTTGATTAATTGAACATTTGATAGAAATACCATTTCTTCATTCTGATGGCCTGGGAGCGGACAGACAAAAGAAAATTAGATTATTTCGTGGAAAACATTGTAACGCTCCAGCTCTACCCCTGCACAAACATTCCTTTCCTATAATCAATGTGGCTTTTAACAAAGGTATATAATTGACCATGAAAAATGTTGTTTCTCGATAATTGCTATTATTTTTCCTGCCTTTCTGACGGAGGGTCTGTGTAATTTTAGGAAAGGACTAGGGCCGAACCCCTCCACTCCGTACTGCCTTATTATACGTATGGGGGTTTTGTTTTTGATTAGGGCAAATCGTATTTCTGTTTTCTATTCATATTATCTTTGGATTTACGTAAAAATAACTTTTTTCATTTGTTAAACGGAAAACGACTACTGGGAAATGAGGGACCAGCCGACATTCTTTCGGAGCCTAATTACAAGTGGGTTTCAGTGCTAATGCTGTGAGAAGGATATTAAACAAGCGTGTTAACCGTGGGAACCATTGAATATTAATAGACAGTTGTTAATTTCTTAAAAGGTTTCATTTTAAAATAGTTAAGTATTTTAAGAGCTGCTGAACTGTTGACTACGGCGAAAGTTATGATTTTGTTTAGACAATTCTATGATTTGTTGCTGCAACAACTTAATTTTCGTTGCTGCAACAATTACAGTAGTTGTGCATTTTGGGCTCAATATTAAATCAAATTAGATTTAAACTCTTGTTATTTATTCATTTATTTTAATGGCTGAATTTGTTTATTACGGAAGTCTGCCAACAATTACTGTTGATGAATGCTGTGAAACTGAATTGAATGATGGTGAAGAGAGCCGTCAACAGGAGCTACGATATATTCGCATATTGATTATATTATGTAATATGTCCTGAACATCACCTTTTTAATATATGTACATTAGAGCGACTCACATTGTATAGTGGGGGAAAAAATGTGTTTTGTCCACTTCTTAAAATGTACCTTGGTTTGTTTTCTGATGATTCCCAAAATATTTCGAGTCTAGCATTACAATCCCGTAAACTGGACCGTTTATATAAAGGCTTTTTGTTAAGTTTTTCAAAGAAATTTGTACTTTAGCTAAAGACAATGTACACAATATTGGTAATATATGAAAGATTTTTTATGGTACGTCCAACGGTATACAAAACATGTACTGACACCTAGAATTTTCAGGGATAATCTGCAACAAAAACGCATTTTTAGATTCTTTATCTTAACTTCACCTGTCTGAATGCCGGAAAAACTTTGGATTGATTTTTAACCCTTTTCCCGTGATCCAATCTAGCTGAAACTTCGCAGGCAACTATCAAAATATGGGCGGGATTGGACAAAGGGGCGAGGTATCTCCCATACAAAACACAAATTAAAAATCCATTATTAACGGTAACGGTCATTAACGGTGCTCCTGTAAACGGTATTTGAACAAAATTGGGTATTTTGTTTAGGTGTACATATTCTAAGATCTGCTGAAAATATTGGCGAGATTGGACAAATCAATAATCAATAAAATAAAAACCATGTGTCATATATAAAGATTTTTTCGTCAAAAACTATATTTTATCTGATATATTATCTGATTTAAATATCAGATTGGAGCAATTTTAGTTGTTCAAAATGTTGTCCAAAGGACCTCGGCAAATGTATCAAAAATTAAAAATAGATTACGAGTATCCACACAACAATTATGTCCTTGTCCAAAGAAAATATTTGATACCCATTGTGCCCTGTTTTGAACGTAATGTTGCCACCATATTAAATTTTTGGTAAAACAGAACACTGTCCATGCTAAAAACTATAAAATGCTATTTTTTTCAGAATATCCCTAAAAAAAAGATGTGTCAAGACATGCATTGACATGTATGGTATGCCGTTGGAACCCTTCATTTGATGTAATATTGTACACATCGTCCATAGTTAAAGTACAAAATTCTTTGAAAAATTTAAAACACTTTTTTTAAAATTGTGACATGAGATATTTTGGGAATCATCATAAAACAAACCAAGGTACATTTGGAGGGGTTAGACAAATGGAACTTGTTTTTGTGAGCCGGTCTAATGTACAATAATAACGATTGAATTGAATTGAATATAACATATATAAGCCAAAACATGTACTGAAAAAATTCTTAGAATTTGCTGTTATAATTAGAATTGGTTAGCGCTAGGAATTCATTATCAAGGTCAGTTACTTCTGGTGAGGTAGAAAACAAACCTTCGGAATGTTGAAAGCATGAAAAATTAATTTCGTGATCATGAAATTGCCGAAAAATTATTTGCAAAGTTAAACCTAAAACTCGCCGACATGCAAGGAGCAATACAACGACAAGAATTTTCACCACAAGGAAAAGTGAATGATGCAAGGACACAGATGTACAGTTCGGTTGGTAAACGACAAGACATCTGATATAAATATGAAAACCTCAATTGAAATGCAATGGAATGAACCAAAAGCAGCGTGTAAGCGGCGCCAGTACAAGTCGCATCAAAAAGCCTTGTGATTTTACTAATCGAAAAAATAGGCGTATATCTCTGGTAGAAATTCGATCGAATATGCTTAGTTGCTTGGAAGTGGCAATGCGAAAAATATAAAGAAACACAATCCAGGCAAATAGTAAAGAAGAAATTAAATAATCAAAGTGTAACAAATTCAAAAGTCAAGCCAGAAGTATACAAGAAAATAATAAACAATGTGAAGTCAGTTAGTTATTCAATTCACCCATTAATTTTTGGAATTGAATCCACTATAAATCTGATGAAGTTACAATTATAAATATTGAAAAATGTCAAAATAAGTGAATTAAATTGTGAACTCGAACAAAGCGGAAAGTTGGTTCCTGGAACTTCAACACCAAATTAATGATTTGCAGAACAATGAAAGAGGCAGTGACAACATGAGTAGAAGTTGCCAAATTGTTTGTCATACTATTTCTGAGTGATGGACGTTCTTGTTCTAGTTCAGGTCATATTCATATTTGGTAAAAACCATTCAGTCATTGCTAAAAATGAGTGCTCTCGCCCTTGAAAATTTAAACAGTTGTTATATCTAATACCTTCCTCTGAAAAAATATATAATATTATTGTCATAATTTGTTATAGCATGTACCTTCACTCCATGTCTAAACAGAAATTAAGATATTTTTAGAACTTCTTCAACAACAACGATAACCAAACAAGGGGTGATTTTGGGCTCCAAAAATTGAGCGCTTACCTATCATAAGTTTTTAAATACAACTTTAGATCCGTATACATATTTAATATTTTGTTTGAGATCTATTGTTTCTATCAATTTATTTCATTCACTTTAGTATAGAATTTTCGAAGTTTCGGTTAAGTTTTTTTTTGGAAATTTCGTGAAAACCCGAAATTTGGAAAGCCGTGATCAAATCGCCGTTATTTCACAATAGTCTCTCTCAGGTCCATTATACACCTAAGAGTTTCCCGGGCGTTTCCATCTGGGAAGTTAGGTAACAACCTCCATCAAGTTCCAACTATTTTAGAAAAGTCACATCCTGGTGTTGTAGGAATTTTTGGATTCGTTCAATATCCTGGTTAACCCAGTGAAGATGCGTTTTTCAACTTCAACCTATTTTATCTGTGATCCAAAATACCATTAATTATGAGTAAAATAGTGTTCCTCCTGCGCCCTTACAACCCCTTGCAAGACGAATCAAATTTAAATGTCCACAATCTTAACTATAGTACATAAACTGTCCTACTTGACATCGTGCATCGTGACCAATTATTTAACTGAAAAACAAACATACTGAAATATGGAGAAGAGAAGACTTGAAATAAGACTGCGGTGTCGTAGGAACGCAGATGGAAACATACTTTTAAAAATAATTAATTGAAGTGAGGATTACAAAAAAATATTTTGAGATTGGAAAACGCAAATGTGTATTCTATCGAATTACATGGTTTGACAGGACATTCACCTAAGGCACAATGCTTAGAACAACAAGATATGGCTGTTTTTATATAACATAACATCGATAGAAATGCCTCCTCAGACCTTCAGACACAAACTCCAGCAAAAGAACTCCGCGATCATGTAGAAAGAAATTTCGGATGAAGAGAATTTCGAAGTAGTGATGCTTTGATCACTGCTTTCCATGAAAAGTGTACCGGATTCCGAGGGAAATTATACATATCTTGGAAAATTCACCTCACCTAAGACAATAGATCTCAAACAAAATATTAAATTTATTTATTACAGATTTATTTAAAAAAATATAGTGGGTGAGGGGTGATCACTTTTTGAAATTAAAAACCCAAAATTTGAAACTCAAACTCATTCACGTTGCAAATAGGAGAATTACGAAAGTCTATAATCTTACTTTTTATGTAGCAAAATAAGACAAATATGTTTTGTACTATTGTTATGAAATTGTTTGTATTTATTTACATTAAATAAATTAATGGTTTTTGAATGCGTCACTTGAATAAGGAAAATTTCAAAATCAGATAAGATAATAGATTAATTAATTTTTTTGTCAAATTTACGACTAATAATAATAAAACAAAATGGGTGCTACCACGCATAACTTCAAAAATTCGGTCACGCGTTGTTTGAAAAGGGGATCATATATTGCATGCATGAGTCCCATGCATCTTTTATCGCGTCTTTTCAGGGCTCTTTCGCTTCATATTGTTTTCAGTCTTTATACACTTTTCGTACAAGCCATCCCTAGACATTTGCTATTATGTTTAGATCAGGGGAATACCAGGGGCCAATGCAAAAGTTCCACATTTTATTCACGTATCCAATGTTCTACAGCTCTGGCAGTATGAATTAGAGCATTATCTTGTTGGTAAATTGTTAAATTGAGAAACAGCGGCGTCTCCGATCCTCTTTGCTCCAGTAATTTTTTCGGTTGCAAAAACCAAATCGATGGTAGCGTAGTAGATCATGGCACCCCATATCATAACTCCTCCTTATAATTTGTTTCTAATTTTTCGACCAATATTTTAATTATTCTTGACTAATTTTCCAAGCTTAAGGTCACTTCTGATTTTATAAAACTTTTTCGTTTCCCCTTTTTTCTCTCTAATACGTCATTAAATCTTCAAAAGATTTAAATCCTCTCCAAATTTTACGCAACGGAATTGAAGAGCTACCCATTTATACACATAAGTTAACCCTTGCTTTGCAGCTCCGTGGGCTTTTAGAGGCTAATCAAATGACATTTAGGAAAGAACTCCTTCAATCTTCATAATATTTGAACTCCCTCTGAATTAAGATGGAGCAATGATATGATACGGATTAATTGATATTTTGTCCGTTTATATGCAGTCCCTTGAATGACGTCCACCATAATGTGTGGGAACAACCGCCTCTTTGAAAATATGCTCACAAAGTCCTTTGTCATTTGAAGTTCTCGTATTAAATCACAATTCATCCGTCATTAAATTACGGTATAGCTAACCGTCGGTAATACTATTGACTCTCAATTCTCGTCATCAAATTTTCGTGTTTCTACGATGGAAAATTGTTGTTGCTCAAAAATGGCGGAGATTATAAATATCGTCGGTTGATTACATTTATGTTTTTTTTTTTCGAGATGATATTGTGTCTACAGATTTTTGTGCGGTATCTTTCCGAATCTGTTGTCAGATATTTGATATATTTTACAATTACTGTGATGTTTAGCCTAATTTGAGTGTATATCCCTAAAAATTGGCAGTTGGTAATAGTGGTATAGTTGCGAATATTGGTATCTTCTTTTCAAACAATTGGCGTTTACGACAAACCGACAAACCAGTCGACGATATGTCTAAACTTAGACTTCAATATTGTAACATATATACCTTTTTTCAAGTACCGGTCGTGAAGATATTTATACACCGCATTAATCTCACAAGTCATTCAGCCTTTATCCTTTCCCCATAAAGTTGAATACGAAATTCGTGGGCGAATATTAACTAAGAACGAAAAAATTGCTGTAAGTTTCAAGATTTATTTTTAAAACTTTCTGTGTTTGAACAGACATAATTTATAAAGTTGACGACTTAAGGTCATATATTTTCAATGGATCGACGTTACTTTTTATTGTCTACCGGAACCACTTACTTTTTTTATTTAGGCATCAAATTATAGGGGAAATGGGAGCTAAAATAAATTTTACCTATTGCAAATATTTATGATTACTCATATGTAACTTAAGAAGAAACTTAATTGATAAATATCTTCAATTTGATTTTATTTGTAGCCACTAAAGACGAGGGACGCACTTAAACACAAACCCTTTAGGTGAATTTTTTTTAGCAAGGACCGCATGATGTATTTACCTTTACTACGTTTATACGATAGCTTATATTGTGATATATCAAGAGACATACAAAACAAAATTGGATGAGAAAAATACTCAACAACAACATTTGTTGAAAGCAAACTTTATAATCAATAACGTTTCGTATTTGATTCCAATAGAATGTTTGTCAATAGTGCAATGTTGCAAAATAACAGTTAATACTCGTATAATGAACTTGATAAGCAAATTATTGAATACAGTTGCATTTTCAATAAAGACAATATTTGAAACAAGGTAAAGAAATATATACAAATATTTTTCGAATTCATGCATGGTAAAGAATATTCTATGCAATTGAGTTTTCGTTTGCAACAACAAGTCTGTCAGGAATCAGGCAGAAGAATTTAGAAAAAATGCACGCAAGTAAAAAACACATTTTTTAAATTTTGTCCGCTATTCAGATTTTTAGTCATATCAAGACAGATTCGTATCGAGTTACAATTCAGTTCAATAACTACTAAATATAACTTTCATTTACCACCATTAG
The DNA here is from genome assembly GCA_963931995.1 of Phaonia tiefii. Lineage (NCBI taxonomy): Eukaryota > Metazoa > Arthropoda > Insecta > Diptera > Muscidae > Phaonia > Phaonia tiefii. The sequence continues at coordinate 278,032,673 of OZ008370.1, forward strand.
CATAGATTTCTGACTAATGTTAGAAAAAAGTAATAATAGTCTATATTTACAATACATAGAATTTGACGCAATGTTACGATGTCGGAAAAGACGAAAATGCGTATATTCAATTGGAATGAGATGTCAACTGTTGTCCTACATGGAGCTTGACGAAGATAATATTGAAGATAGCCCACACGTTTAACAATTGTTGACTGAGGCAAATGCTCCGAATTTACTGGCCTGATACAATTTATAATGATGAACTCTGGCAACGCACAAGTAACAATCCAATTAATTAGACTTAGATCGGCCATAAGATGTTGCTAGGGCCAGATCGGACATAAGATGTTGCTAGGGCCAGGAACACCACCAAATATTTACATGCAGCAATGCCTGGAAAGGGAATATACTCGACAATCACGGAGCCGAGTTAATTCTTATCCCCGAGACAGAAATTGATGGGGAGAATTCGTTGGCACCCTATGTTCTTCGTGAACTGTTCATTTATACCTTGTATTGTAATATTATTTCATATTGTTATATTCAGTTTAAATAAATCAAGGACGTAGTATGCAATAATAGTTATTAATAGTAATAATAGTAGAATGAATTCAATTGACAATAAGGAACTTCAAGCACATTACAACACATTCATTCTAATAACAATTAATTAATATCATTGACTCAATGAAACAATGACTTTCAGTCTATACGTCATTATAGCAATATGGAGAAAAATTCTATAAAGAAGAGAAATATATTCATTTTAGTAATAAAATATTCATACACACAAACAAACAAATTTATTGTGGTTATGAAAAACATTCATCGCATCAATGAAACATACACATTGGTGTAGTAAAACATATTCGTCGCAGCGGTGAAAGATACTTAAATGCAAAATCCATTCCTTATAGCAACTTTAGTTCGATTTTCCCTACAGTGTCGAAACATGTTGGATTAATGAAGGCATTTTCGTTGCGGTGATGAAATCTTACATTTGAGTGTCGTGACATATTTTAGGTCACTGTCTAATCCTTGATTAGTGTTTATGACGATGTGGTGTCGGAAATGCATATGGTCAATGACCATTGGTCAAAAATATCGCCGCAGATGTCAGTTGAATAAGGGAAGAAAAGTAAATAAATAAATTGAGAAAATGGCTTTAGTTTGAATATGAAATAGCACCTCAACGGACTGTAGTAGACACCATTTCAAAACTGCAGTAACCAACAAAATGTAGTCTTAGTTTCATAATGAAACTACTCCCAATGCTAGAAATAAAATAAGGTTTAGTCATATATTACCCAATAATAAAGACACAGACCCAAATGTGATGAACTAATATCCAAATCCTAACACAAAATGAAAAAAGTGTTGGACGATATATCAGATATGAAAATGAACAGAAGCATTTTTGGAGATATTTCAACTTTGGTTTGGGTAGGATGCGATTAATGGATTAGTTACCATTTTGATTAATCGTATCGTGAATTACTAGTTAATCCAAACAATGACTAATCAATTAACTTGAATATTGGTTAATCATATATGAATAATTTTGTTCGTAATTCAAATAATTTTTGGGAGCTATACAAATGCAGAAGATATTATACAAACAAAAGAAAATATTTGAACATTGTGAATAAAAAATCCTAAAAACATGAAATGCTGAAATATTCAAAACTTGAAAAAGCAATTTTTAATTTTATCGCTTAATCGTGAATATTGATTAATAAAAATTAAAATTAATCAATTATTCGACTAGTTAGGGTGTCGACTAATCAGGTTGTATGATTAATCAATTAATCGCACATCCCTAGTTTTGGGTGTAGTTTGATTGGATCTTATTTAGCCAAATTATCGCCAAAAATCAATTATGAAACAACGCCGAAATATAAAATTAAATAGTAGCCTCAAAATTTTCAGTTTACTTAGGAGATATTTCTAGAGTTTTCATTTCTGTAGTGAAATTGTACACTGAATGTTTTTTCCCATACACACCAATTCCCTAAAATGCATTTATTTGGCGCCAGTTTTGACTACGTTCCTTTTAAAATAGGGAAAAAACAAGACATCCATATGGCGACGGTAGTGGGTTAAAATATTCCTTGTAATATTTTACGTAAAACTGCTGAGCGGATCATATACATGCAATGTAAATAATACATGCACTGAACGGAAAAGCTTCGTCTCAAGAATGAAAATGTGCGTCGCCCCAACAACTGTTGTCATCGAAAGTAAGCTAGCGTACAGTTTCGTTCCCGCTACAAAAATGTGTTAATCAATGATGTGGGTTTTCCGGAAATGAATATGTTTCATTGCATCAACGAATTTGTTTCGTTGCTGCAATGAGTATGTCTCATTGCTGGAATTAATTTGTTGCATCATTGCAATGAATGAATTAGTTTCGTTGCAGCAATGAATTAGTTTCGTTGGTACAACGAACATGTTTCATTGCTTCAATGCATTTTTTCCATAGTTGCAACGAATTTCTTTCGTTGTTGCAATTCATTGCTGCAATGATTTTGTTTCATTTCTACAATGATTTTGCTTCACTGCAGCAAGGAGTATTTTGTAGTGCGTTTGAAATAATTTTTTATTGATATTAATATATGTATTACATTGGTGGTAAATGGAATTATATACGATTACTAATCATTTCAACAATGAACTCTCGCCTGGAAGAAGATTGTAGTATTTGAGGGTTTTTGTCATCGTATTCTGGTCCTACAAATAAAAACAAATATCTGGTGGTACTATTAATAAGATGCCTATTCATATAATATGTGTAGAAGATATGTGGATATGTATGTACTTACTATGAACATAAGCTCCACTATCATACAAATTTCATCACATTGAATGTAACAGAATATAGGACCCCGGTTCCGAACTACCTTTAACATAAAACCACACCATATGTATTTTTCAAGGCTTTTTCATGCAATTCTAGCGCCAATATTCTATTCATTACGCGTGCGATCGCTCTGAAAGCAAGTCAACTTATTAATGTTAATGCAGTGATTAACTTCGTTTATATTAATCAAATTATTTAGTTTTTATTTTGTTTTGTTCCAACTTACTTGAAACACTTTGCTTCATCTTTATCCCGCCATCGATCGGAAGTTTATTATTAAGATAACTAATTACTTAGATAATACATTAGTTATTTTGGTGGTTATTGGAGAGAATTGACTTAAAATTTGTACATAACCTACCACTCATGCAATTTACCCAATTCAGGTTCTTGTTTGAACTACAAGCAATTAAATTTCAACCAACGCCCAGTGCAGACTATGAAACAAATCCAAGGAAAATCATAAAATTAAATTAAGTTTAAAAATCGTTGGCGCAATACTAACTTCAAATTCTATTTAATTTTAAGTAGTTCAAGTAGTTCAATTATTTTTAGTCACCCCTAACCTCTATATGATGTAGAATATGGATTGGAGTTTTTGATTAAAAATTAACAATGCTGTTACGTTAAGGACAGTGATCGATCGGGTCAACACGTATTATCGGTAAAATTGCTGCTGAATGGTGGTTGAATCACTGCCCTATAATCGGCAAAAAAATACCTTGTCGACAATATAACAATACCTTGTGTATAAGCTATCACTTAAACAAATTCCCCACGCTCAGCATTATAAAAATAATCTAATTGACATTCATTTAATTTAAATAGCCAATCTATATGGTGGACATATTTACTAATTGTGGATACCACAACAACCTCAAATGTCATCCAGAGTGGTCAATGTAAACAGACGCCATTGACATTGGCAGCCAGGGGTCGAAGGCAAGGGGTTCCCAAATATATGTGCAAGCTAGAATTTATGCCATAAAACTAAATAATACAAAATTCGAGATGATTGATCGATTGTCAACACTTTTAGTCAAAAATTTGTAATGCTTGTACACAAAAGTTTCCTTATTGCTCGCATACACACTGACCCACAATTGTCAAGGCATATACAAGTCAAGGATAGAGTCTTGGTGTTGTAAGTATGTGTGCGTGTGCAAGCAAATTCTTATAAATACTTATGAACAAATAGAATTAACCAACGACAACAAGACTGGAACAGAGAGTTACTCTGTTTTACTGTCACTACTAATGCAAATACTCAACGACAGCAACAACACACCAGTACCAACAAAATGTCTGTAACAACATCCTCTGTTAACAGGACTCATGGCACTACCAATGGCATTACCAATGCCGCAAATATGTTTAGACCAAAAGGTCTTGACTTTTTAGCTAATTGTGGTTGAAAGCAAAAACTACAGCAGCAACGGCAGCGACAGCAACAACAATTGAAGCATCGCCAACCAGCCCTCATTCAATATTAGCTATTTCCAAGGGGCAAGCGGGGTTGGCTGACTGGTTGGCTGGCTGTTGTCGTTTGTGGCAGAGTGTTCAACCAACAATATAAAGTGGGAAGTCAACCGCTTTTCCACCAACAGCACCACCACCTCCCAACGCAATTAGTGTTAATAATGTTCATACATTTGGGACACATTATAAAATTGCCATAGGGACGCATAAGCAATTTAAAATTAAAGAGAGCAATAGCAGAGCCAAGACATTACCGAAGTGAGCTGTGGCGTGGGATCAGTTTGAAATTGTGGAAAGTAAACGTTGGTTGCTTACTCGAATCTTAATCTCATTGAAATGTTAAATCAATCACCATAACTTGTCATTCATTTTAAAACTTTGTTTCCATTACATCCCATGGAGAGTAGCGGAGAGCTTCTCACAATCTGTGAGCTGTCTCACTGATTGAGACCTTCACTTTTGCACCGATTCCGAAAGGTTTTTGTGAAACTTTTTCGTGTCATGTCATGCTACTCAACTGGTTAGGCAGACAGTCACCTGATTCTTGCTTTGTTTAAATTTTAATTTTGAACAATAGTGATAGATTTTGATTAAATTCAATGGATGTAACAATTAATTTGGTAAAAGCTTTTGCCACATAAATACATAAAGCTTCAAGCCTAAAATTAATAAATTTAAATGGTCCTTTCAGAACTGGAATATTGACATTAATTGATGTCAATGTTGATAAGTCAACCCCATACGGTCTTATATCTTTGCAGGGATATACAATACTTAGATTTGAGAGGTTAGTTAGTGTTGCAATATATGATAAAAACAATAATTGTTAAAAACTACATATCCGGCTTCTGTAATAGCTTATTCACATTTACCGCGTTTCAGCTTGGACGCCGCACAGTGCTTCGTCAGTGGACAAAAATACAAAATTTCTTTAGTTGTATAAAATAGTAAATAATTATTATTTTCAGATTGAGAATATAATAACTTAATAAACGTGAAAGAACTGTGCACTTTAGCCTTTAAACAAAGCCACCAGAGGGCGCTAAAGTTGGGGTGATTTTATGGCATAGTTAATAGAAGAAAATAGCACCAAAAGTGTTAATGAAAATCTCTGTAAAAACTTGGTTTTTTATTGAAATGAGTTAACTTTTTTTTTTTCTTCGTGAAAATGTATTCAAGAAACGGAAAAAATAACTATTTTCTGAGTAGAAAATACTTGCTACTAAGAAATTGCATTCAAACTTGGCTAAACAAAAAGCCAAAATTTTCAATGTTGCTATTTTTTTTTGGACAATATTTTTTTTTTTCGAAAGATGCGTAAAATTGTATTACCTTTTTAAGAAATAGAGGTCACGACGTTTAAAAAAAATGCTAGCTGCGTTCATATTTTTAGCCACAACTGTAAAAAAAATATAATTGAAATATGAGCTAAATCGTTAAAGTAGGTGAGTAGCTTTTGGACTAAAACACAAAAATTTATAAAAAATCATAAGTTAGCAAATCTTAATATTTGTTATTTATTTTCTGGTAGCCAATGACGTTGTTTTAAAAAAAAATATATGGTTCGCCTGATCATAGTTATCCGAGCCTTCCACAGAAATGGGTTAAAACAAAAATTTTTTTGAAAAAGTAAAAAAAAATATTGATATTTAGTGGCTTGCAATAAAAAAAAAAAAAAAGATGACTAAAATTTTGTTCCTGTTTTTTTAACTACGTTCTGTTATCTTTCAGATCGTATACAGTTGTTTGAAAATTTTGAACCACAAGTTTGAAAATTTTGATATTTTCTTTACGTCTATAATTACTTTTAGCCCTCACGAGATCGAATACGAAATTAAATAGTTGGATATTAGTAAGAGCCATTAAATTTTACTACCAGTAGAGACTGTGGTGAATAAATACGTACCTACATACGCTACAAAAAAAAAAAAAAAATCACAGTATTTTATGCAAGAGTGTCACATGTAAAAATATTGTAGTTTTCGTAAGAGCAATATTATAATATAATAAATATAAGTTGAAATATAATTACATGTATTTCCATTGGTTTTTGTGATCTTTTTAAATTAAATATTTCAAATTTAATTTAAAATAATAACAAAAACAATATAAATAATATTGAAAGGTGAGCCAGCCTAATACAACGCAAATAACAAACAATGTTATTTGTGTGCTAAAAGTAACTCTCGAAGCTGCAGCAACAACACGTGTGTTAGCATGAGAGGCCGTTAGAGATGCAACCATCTATTTTAACATTGTCGTTGCATTCAGGGTCTTATTGTTGTTGGTTTTAGCTTCCACATTTTTTCAGTTTCGCTTTTAACTTTATTTGTTATCGTTTCATTTACACGCTGAAAGAAGTGCGTTTAATAGTTTTAAATAAGATCATTGCGAATAATTATTCTTTTAAAATGTCTTTAAAAAATGCAGATTTAATTGATTGCTGGATTTCAGCACCTGTGAATAACAAATTACCTGCTTTGCGTGCATTCGTTGAAAGTAAATTGGGAATCAATTGTTGTAACAATAAAAAATTCCTACGAGATATACGATTTTTTCACAGTAAAATGTCAAAATACTGGCGTGAGTGTAAATGTAATAGAAATTTCTTTAACAACAAATACTCTAAGTGGTTGAGTTGGAATATTTTTGATCTTGGTGATGATGAGATGGTGAGATTAAAATGGTTTTAATAAATGAAGTTGCATAATTAAAATACAAATTCTTATAGAATTGTTGCACGAGTCCAAACAGCTCAACAGCAATGGATACAACAGCTGAAGCTCCAGCTACAATAACGACTCAAACAAATGACAGTGAACATCTTTCGCCAACAAAAAAAGGAAAACGCGGGAGACCAAGGAAATCATTTACGCACTCTTCAAAAAAAACTAAGAATCGTAAAGTTTCTCAACTCACCGCTCAATATTCATTGGATGAACTGGAATTTGCCACAAAAAAACTGAAGACTGTCGAAGTTCGAAAGTGTTTATCTAATACTAAGGCATTAGCATTATATTTGGACCTAGATCTTTCAGAGAGAAAGTACAATATATTGCGTAAAGTAATTAATGATGTGCACCCAAATTGTTTGCCTTCCTTATATGCACTGCGACAAGAAAAACGACAAGTTCTTCCAATTGTGACGGCTACCGAAAATTCTGCTGAAGTAAATTTGAAGTCCATAATGCGCAGAACAGCAGAGGGAGTCTTAGAGCTTTCTGATATACAGCAAAACCTGGGCAAATTTGAATTCGTATGCAAGTGGGGTATGGATGGAAGTTCTGGTCATAGCAGATATAAACAACAATTTACAGATCATGACCAAACTGATGAATTTATGTTTATCATTGCATTCGTACCGATCAAGTAAGTGTTCGTATTTAAGTAAATAAATAGGTGTGCCTTTTTTCTAAAAATTTACTTTTTTAAGAATGGTTGATTTGACAACAGGACAAGATGTATGGACAAACCCAACCCCATCATCGACAAATTACTGCAGGCCGGTAAAATTTTGTTTTTCAAAAGAAAGTAGGGAATTAGTTCAAGATGAATATAAAAAAATAACGGAGAAAATCAATAGTCTTGAGTGCGATGTTATTGACTTGGACACAAGTCAAATTTTCAATACATCAAGCACGTGCACCCAGATGACGTCATCAACGTCAATTTACCTGAAATGTGAATCAGTATATCGTCACCTAAAATCCAAAAAGACGTAACAGCATTTTCATTACTTTACAGGGGAGACAAAAAATAGTTCTATATGAAATTCGAACTTCGTCAATAAATTTGTCTTTTTTAGGCGCAGAGGTCAATAATGTTGTAGGGATGTATAAAGTCTTGTCTATTTTAAATATATATTCATTAAAATTATTGACAAAATTATAGTTAGGAGAAAGAACATTGATTTATGATGAACTTAATTTATTGCATCTTTTTAATAAAATTGAGGTTTTGGAACGAAGAAGTCTGAAATTTAGTAAAATCGAGGATTTTGGTCGTATATACGATAGTCCTATCAATAGAAACCCCAATTTTAGAATTTTGATGTTACGTCATTTTGGATTTTAGGTGACGATATACTTACATATATAAAATGCACACGGCACTGATGTTTTCACGCCGAGACCTACTTGAACACTGAATTAATATTTCCATTTTCCTTTCATATTCCTCTCTTGCTCTATTAGAAAAGGGGGAAGGGAAAGTAAAAGAGTAGAGAGTTTGTACACAATCTCACAAACATACCATTCCTTCACAGTTGATTAAAATATTTAATTAAATTAAATACAATCGTTAATAGAGAAATGTTGAGCTGATATTTTACTGTGTACTTAGTTCACAATAACCAATAGCCGCTTCTGGATATTGGTTTCGTAGGCGATAAATCAAAAGTACAATTTATAATGACGACAATTTGATTGGACAAAAAACATTTGAGTGTGCATATGCCACCCAGCATGACGTCTTTAGTAGTTCCATTTTGATAAATTCCAATGCAGTGTGATGTGATAATATTCCTCCCAAATTTGTGTGGGTACTTTTACAGTATATTTTGCTTTAATTAACTAATTACATAAAAAATATCATGACAACACCATGATGAAGGTTTCCGGAAAAATGTTTTCCAAATTAGTTTGTTTGTTTGTTCGTGAAAATCACAATGTCGGATAAGCAATCGGGGTGTCGTCCCAATTACAGCTGTGTACCAAGTTTAATTGATATCTCGGATAATATAAGGCGAGGACTTTGAATAAGCCTGTCTCGACTTATTATAAATAATCGGTAATATGATGAGCTCGTGGAATGGCTTAGAGTGGACTGTATATGGATGGTTTAGCTAAGAGTTTGGGGTTTATACAATTTCTCAAAGGGAGAGAAATTGTATAAGCCGCAGAAAGAGAAGAACAATACGAGAAGTATTAGCGAGTATATGAGTTAGAGTAAAGTTGTGGAGGGAGGGTTCTCACCTTATAAGCGCCAAGTAAAACACACCCGTAGCTTCAGTAAACGTTATAAACCGTATGGCGTTTATTGGTTTAATCCACTTAAATGTTTAATTCGACGTATGTATGTGAATGTAATTTAAATGTTGATTTCAGTGTATTTAAATGTAATTTAAGTGTTGCTTTGATGTATGTAAGTGAAATTTAAGTGTTGATTTTGATGTATGTAAATGTAATTTAACTGTTGTAAAAGTTAAACCGAAGCGGTTGAGTGCAGTTGAACGGCTGATTTCTGCTTCGCGCACTTAAGGAGAGCCAACTGCTTGCTCATAAACCAATTCACAATGGTGACTTATTCTAAAGTGTTATAATAATCTACAATGGTTAAGCTTACACTAAGTTACAATTCATTTCAAACTATTCTACTTATAAAATAACAAATTATTAAGTCTAAACGATTGGCGTTTAGACATGCCGCCGGATCGATGTGGACGCACACAGCACGGTGGCTAGAGATTTTATAGCTTCAGATAAAATCCGCTGATCTGGAGCTGGTGTTGCCGTTTGTTGGTTGCCCCCTTTTGGTTTCCTTTTGTTTGGTTTGTGGTCCGGTGACGCCCGCTGACTCTGAGGGCTTGGTGACTTACGTTGGCGATTGCAACTACGTGCTGTACGCTGGCTGGTGCGGCTCGGTGGCACAATTCTGGGATGATCTGTTTTGTGCAGTAATGTGTGGTGATAATGCTGGCACTTCTGGCATGTATTCCTTGATGGACAATCTCTAAATGTGTGACTTCGAGCCAGGCAATTTATGCAGTAGTCGTGCCTTCGCACTGCTCGATTCCTCTCGGCTGGTGTCATTATTAGGAACCTCGAGCAGTGTCGTATCGAGTGATACCCTGTGCAAAGCCTGCATCGATAAATAGATGACCGGTTTCTTTGGTGGGATCTGTAATGGTAAAACACGATTAGAAAACGAACAGGATTGTTTGGGAACGAGTAATTTCAACTATAAGTGAGCAATAAAGGATTCATTTTTTTTTTTTTTTTTGTTGTAGAACCTTAGCTTTATGAGTCATTAACAGGTAGATAGCACAATTTTACTATTGGACGGGTCATTATTCCATTTGCTGTTCTTACTTCAGCAATTCGGACGTTATCGTCCGCCCCGAGATAGGTTTTCTCTATTCTACCAAGTCGCCATTCATGGGGTGGAAGTAAATCGTCCATTATGACAACTTGTATCGTTTGTGCAAAGACCTGAGATAATCTTCTTTCCACCTAATAGCAAATTGGTGATGAAGCGCTTTCAACTTCTCCCATCGATTTATCAGAGATAAGTCCTCTGAAGGTGGTTCAGGGAAAGATAGTAAGGGAGATCCCCTTAAAAAATGTCCAGGCGTTAGAGCGGTAATGTCTGTTGGATCTTCTGATAATGCAGAGATTGGCCGCGAATTTAAAACCCCTTCTATTCTGGCCAACAACGTGGAAAATTCCTCAAACGTATACTTATGGGCCCCGGCGACTCGTTTGAAGTGATACTTGAAGCTTTTTACGGCAGCTTCCCAGAGTCCGCCCATGTGAGGAGCGTGTGGTGGGATGAATTGCCATTCAAAGCCATGAACCGAGTACTTACGAAACATGTCATTAGCGGTGGTTTTTAAGAACCTCGAGAATTGTTTCCTCAAATTTTTGCTTGCTCCCACAAAATTACGACCATTGTCGGAGGAAATTTTCTGTGGGAGCCCTCGCCTCCCAACGAAACGAGAAAACGAGGCCTCAAACGAGGATGATGTGAGTTCGGAGCATGCTTCGAGGTGAACCGCCTTTGTTGAGAAACACACAAATACGCAAACGTAGCATTTTTCGTAAGGTGCGTTGCGTAGGTGTGAAGTTTTTACTTCAAAGGGTCCGGCAAAATCAATGCCGGTTGTGTGGAATGGGGGTGTTAGAACACATCTCTCTTGAGGTAAGGGTGCCATGATTTGACCACATGGCTTGTGTTTGTATATAACACAGGTTTTGCACTTATGAATAATGTTCTTGACACGGGTTTTCATGCGAGTTATGTGAAATTGGGTTTGTAGAAATCTGCACATAAGCGTACACTCAGCATGGTCAAGAAATAAATGAATGTACTCTATATAGAGAAGGCAAAAACGAGAATTTCGGGGTAAAATAATTGGGTTCCTTTCATCATAAGGAAGTGCTGAATTTGAAAGACGGCCTTTAACTCGCATTACTTTGTTTGCATCTAGACCAGGGTTTAACGGTCTTAAAACGCTTTTCGTGCTAATAGGTTGGAATTCAGAAAGAGCTTTGTATTCTTCGGAAAAGTATTGCTTTTGCGTCAGCACAATTAGACGAAGTTTTGCCCAGATTAACTCGTCTTTTGAAAGAGTTTTGGTATTAAAATTCTTCCTGTTGTTTTTGTCACGCAAACTATTGTTGAGAAATCTCCAGATAACAGCAACTACTCTTAGCGCTTTGGGATACGATGAAACCCGTTGTAAAACGTCGGGCTCTTCGCATGTAATGTGCAATGTTTGAGCTGTCGAAACAGACTCAATATGACAAACAGGATTAAATTTAGGCCAAGTAGAGGGAGGATTAGTTAACCAACGTGGACCATTCCACCATAATAGACTATCCTTTAGATCTTGCGGCTTACAGCCTCGGGTCCCGATATCGGCCGGGTTGTCGTGAGTGGGAACATGACGCCATTTTGCAGTTGGGACAAGAGTGTGAATTTTAGAAGTCCGGTTTGCAACGTAAGTTTCCCAGGATGACGGTGGTTTTGCCAACCATCCTAGCACGATAGAAGAGTCCGTCCACAATACTGTGTCCGAGATGAAAACTAGTAATTTTGTTAAAATCGGTTGCTTTCTGAATTTGGCAAATGCTTGGAAACACACACACGCACCACGCTGTAAGTTCTTCGCGTGAACTTTTGCACTGATTCTGGTTATGTCGGAATGCCAAGAATCTTTATTGACTGTTTGAGGGAATGCCCATTACCTTTTTAGTTTTGTTCACTTTTAACAAAACTAATCGAAAGAATCCTTTTTCCTTTTGTTTTTTAAAATTTCCGGTTTTTTAACATATGTATTTAGCCTTTTCTGAATCCGTCAGAATTTTTGCTGCGTATTTTCGTGACTGAGCACGTATTTTCCCCGATTAATTAAAATTTTTGGTAAAATGTTGAATCATTGTATTTTTCTTCCATATTCATATATGTAACTGTACCGCGGCCGATATTCAAAAGCAACGCGTTGGTTTAGCAAGGGCTTCGTTTATCAAATAAAAGTTGCAATAAGCAAATAATTCTGTTAAATGACCGTTCTAACCTCGTGTGAGCTCTCGTTAGTCGGAAGCCATGAGCCGAAGGATTGGTATGTCCGTTGTGGTTTGACCGATTTGAAGATTTTTCAAACCAACATACTTTTATGCAGCGACAACTATTTTTAATGAGGTCAACAATTACGTTGAAATCTGATCAAACAGATCTTCTCAAACTGCCTAAAGAAGCAATGAGAATTTATTCTCAGTGGATGGCAATATACTCGGCACTATGTTTGTAGTGCTCAAATTGATTCCAACCAAAATCAAGTCAAGGTTTGAGTTGCAGCCTATTGAGCGTATGTGTGCACATGTGTATTACGGATGTAATCTAAGAGAAGCAATATTGTGAGCGGTATGGAGCGATAGTGGAGTTGCGTTGCAGATAAAAGAGAATGAGAAAGTTCAAACAAATCTCCCTAAACTGTGGTATAAATTCAAATGACTTTCACGAAGGTGCGTACACATGTGTACCTTTAAGTAGCAGTTCTATGACAGATATGTGTATACGTACATATATGTATATATATTCATATATATAGACATTAAAGTTGACTTGAACAGTTATGACTCCATTTTCGTTCGCAACTTATTCCAAAATTTTCAACTTTACTTTTCGCCTTTATACTTTATATCAGCAGCGCAGTAATGAACCGTGGGCAGAATGTAGACTTTAGCATATCTACATAGTAACCGCTAACAGTCATCGAACATCACTGAACTGAATTTGTGAGGTTATTAGGGTGCCACTTAATTTATCAATAACACGTTGTAATATTTGCAACAAATTTGAGCATATTAATTACTTTTTTTATTTTTATATTTGTATTTCCACTGATTTTATGAATTTTATTTTTTCTTATTACACTGATGAAGACGCCTTTTGCTTCACTTTTTTCGACCACAGTAATATTTATGTAATATAATATTGATGTCATCCACTTACCGACTCTCTTGCAACTTTTCTATTACCTCATTGCTGGAAGTGGTTAGAGCTGAGTTTGTTATTCTCTTTGGGTGTCTCTTAGAGGTTCGATAGGACCATGAATAAGCCTGTCTCGACTTATTATAAATAATCGGTAATATGATGAGCTCGTGGAATGGCTTAGAGTGGACTGTATATGGATGGTTTAGCTAAGAGTTTGGGGTTTATACAATTTCTCAAAGGGAGAGAAATTGTATAAGCCGCAGAAAGAGAAGAACAATACGAGAAGTATTAGCGAGTATATGAGTTAGAGTAAAGTTGTGGAGGGAGGGTTCTCACCTTATAAGCGCCAAGTAAAACACACCAGTAGCTTCAGTAAACGTTATAAACCGTATGGCGTTTATTGGTTTAATCCACTTAAATGTTTAATTCGACGTATGTATGTGAATGTAATTTAAATGTTGATTTCAGTGTATTTAAATGTAATTTAAGTGTTGCTTTGATGTATGTAAGTGAAATTTAAGTGTTGATTTTGATGTATGTAAATGTAATTTAACTGTTGTAAAAGTTAAACCGAAGCGGTTGAGTGCAGTTGAACGGCTGATTTCTGCTTCGCGCACTTAAGGAGAGCCAACTGCTTGCTCATAAACCAATTCACAATGGTGACTTATTCTAAAGTGTTATAATAATCTACAATGGTTAAGCTTACACTAAGTTACAATTCATTTCAAACTATTCTACTTATAAAATAACAAATTATTAAGTCTAAACGATTGGCGTTTAGACAGACTTGATGAGGAAAATGTGTACTTCTTGGTACTTCTAGATTTCTCAAAGGTTCATGAGGCAGTTAAGCATCGATTACAATGTTCAAAGCTACGGTTAATATTCAATTCCTCGTAAACATCACCACAACATTTAAAACTGTCAAGAGCTGGGCTCAGTAGTTGAGTTTAGGACAACTACTTTTCTCATTTTACATTAATGATATTCCGGAACATTTGCCCAGACTAGAGTTCACATATATGCAGGTTATGTACAATTGTATCTAAGCAGCTCACTAAAATCAATCAAGGAAAACGTTGATAAACTAAATTAGGATTGAAAATGCTTATATACGTCGTTGGGTAACTCCTATTGGCCTGTACATAAATCCGCAAAAATAAGTGCCTTTTGATCTACAAAAAAACTCTAAAACCATTTATTGAATATTATATTATTATAAATGTAATATTATAGGACTATCCAAATAGTTCAAACGGAAAACATTTTGGATTAGAATTTAACTTGGCCAAGTCATATCAATCCACTGGTGGTACGAAATACTTCAGCCCGTTTGATATAAGAATACGACCAGCAAAAGCATATTTGCTCTCAAGTCTGACTTATTTAGGGCTGAGTTTTGTTTTCACCATGTTATTTCAGAAGTAAGCAAATACTTGAATTCATACAATATCATAAGATATTGTAATGGACTTTAGAAACGTGATGTATGGTGTATCTTTTGAAAACCTTTTGGAATAGGTGTACTTATTTTTTTTCGTTGCATAAATTCTGAGTGACAGTTATTCATTACTACAATATGTCTTTGGAATACTATTAATCATAACCAACAAACAAACAGCAACGCAATGAACTTTAGGAAATTTCGATTTATTTATTTTAGCTTAAACTTATTCTTTTTTTGAATTTGAATTTTATGACCGATTTCGTTAGTTTTTAGTTACTGTATAAGAAATTCATACTACAAGCTTACAAGGTCAGGAACATTTTCCTAATTAACAAATGGTTAGTTTTTGTTGGAATAATAGGCAATTCAGTTAAGCAGTTTCGAACTCCGTGACAAGTTCATCATCAGATGCCTAACTACTGTGCCTGAATTGGTAGCATCGGTAGATCATCAATCGTAGATATACAAAGCCAAATATGCAACTTACGTATGAAAATTAGTATCGATCGAAGTTGCCTAAGTATCAACACACACTGAAAGGTCTATATGTCCAACACAAGAACATACTCCTTTTTCCACCATATTCTTCTTTTCCTCTTGCGTACTCACATTGGTGCAGTCCTTTGAGGTGAGTTTTTACTATATCACAGAGTTGCATTTATCTGTGGTGTAGATTTTTTAATGACCGGGCTAGTGTCAGTTACGTTTTTGAATTTGATTTTAATGACCAAAATCTTTTTTGTTTCATAATATTTTTGTTTTTTATGTAGTTTACTTAATTTCACTTTTTGAGTTTATTTTAATTTTAATTCAATCGTGTTAAGTTTGAGTTTTATTATCGTGTATTTAAAGTTGGGAAAATATTTGTACAACTAAAAATTCCTGTACTACACCAGTACAGTTTTGTTGTGCAGGGGATCAATAATAAATCAATCAAAAAATTAATGGAATCAATTTTTGTATCATGTTTTGTTGCATCACTGCTGGCATCAAGTGCACAGAAATATTTTGTGATTTATCTTGATGTCAGATGGTTTGTATTCAGATATGGCAAGACTGGTGTAGATACTGAGAATTAGATATCAGAATCGAAAAATTTTCATATTAGAGCTATTTGGGATTTTTGTTTCAGTGAGTTGAAAAACTAATCTCCAAACAATCCAAATTACCATGAATATGTTCGTGCAATGATTTTGTGAACGTGGAGTACCTCATCAGTAGGGTATCAATCAACACGTTGCGGCCTATCGCTGTGCCCCGTGTTTGTTTGGCTTTACAAATTTAATCGTGTCCGTCGGTCTCCCCGTGACGCAATTAAGGTATGCTTGGACTCTCATACATTGGACTCTCATACAAATCACAAATGAAAGATTGTCATATAAATCTATGAAGATTCGGACAATTATAAGTCAAAAATTAAAGAAAACGGCAACATATTATATGACTGAATGCATTCTGCACCTGAATCGTGTAACAATTTAACGATAAAAACCGGTAATTGAATTGACAAAATTGTGAAATTTTGTATTGAAATTTAATGAAATTAAGCAATTTAACTACCGATTTTTATCGTTCAAAAGTTACACAATTCTGGTGCTGGTGGCCTAAATGTCATTTTTGTTGACCAGCGAATTTTTCTGCTGTCAGCCGAGAAATGGTAAAATATCCAAAACATTTAAAATCTGTTCGACATTTCTCATTTGATTAACGTATTTATTCTAAGAGCTACATAAAGGATGTCCAATTAAGTAAAAGCTAAGCCGTAATAAAAAGCTTCGGACTGCAGTGGATTTATTAAAGTAGGAACAAAAATAAAGGTCTTATCCACCGCTGTAGTTGTATTATAGCTTATTCACATTTACCGCGTTTCAGCTGGCGTTTCGCTCTCTTGAGATCATTTCGAAACCATGGTGTTAACATTGTGCTTTTGTTAACTACCGTGGTCTCATGTGACATTTCTCATTTCTGTTTTGTGTTTTCTGTATTGACTGTAAATAACACAAACGCACATTTGTGAATAAAGAAATATAAAATAATATCAAAATATTAATGTAATTTTTATAATATTAGAATTAATATCATTGCATGATAAAGCAATGAATGCATTCAAAGATATAAATGATTATATTCATAAATCACATTGCAATAAGTACTTGCCACCACAAAGGAAACTAGAAATGTAAACAAACAGATTGGTTTTCCCTCATTTTTCTGACATTTGCTTTGAACCAGCAATGGAAATTTTTTCATTTTACTCCTTTTTATACCCTCCACTGTAAGTGATAGAGGGTATATATCAGTTCGTCATTCTGATTGTAACATATAGAAATAAGGCTTTGCGACCCCATAAAGTAAATATATTCTTGATCCTTATAACAACCGGAGTCGATATAGCCATGTCCGTCTGTCCGTCTGTTGAAAACATTCTCACGACTTCAATCGGCGACAACGCGGTTTGGTTTTTGGCCAGAATGTTCCACGTATTCCTGAGCAGTTTGGTATTGAAAATCAGCGAAATTGTTCAATTGGAAAAAATTTTATTACTTTATATAAAATTTTCACATTAATATTTGTAGTTTTAAACTAAAGTTTATACTAAAACTCCTTTTGCCGTGTGGTGAATTTCCATGTTGAAAATCTTTGTTGTTCTTTATAATAGGTAAGTACTTTAGAATGTTTAGATGTGCTTTCATGTGTTCATACATTTATATGAATTTTGTCACACTTCATCTAAGGTCGCTGTGATGATGGGTAAAGGGTTGCGCGTTGGAGTCTGAGCGTTGTTGGTTCAACTCTCGTCCCAGCTTGTTTTTTTTTTTTAACAGTTCTTCAAAAAATGCTTTTTTATTTTTATTATTTTTAAAAAATGCTTTGCAGCTTGTTTTTTTTTTTTAACAGTTCTTCAAAAAATGCTTTTTTATTTTACTTGTGAACAAGTAACTTATTTTTATTTTTTTAAAAAAGTACATTTTCTTAAAAAAAAGTACATTTCTTAAGTACATTTCAAAGTACATTTCAAAGTACATTAAGTACATTCAAAGTACATTTCTTAAGTACATTTCATTAAGTACATTTCTTAAGTACATTTCTTAAGTACATTTCTTTCTTAAGTACATTTCTTAAGTACATTTCTTCTTAAGTACATTTCTTAAGTACATTTCTTAAGTACATTTCAAAGTACATTTCAAAGTACATTAAGTACATTTCAAAGTACATTTTCTTAAGTACATTTTCAATGTGAGCATTTGAGCATTGTGAGCAATGCATTTGTGAGCATCCTGCATTTGTGAGCATTTGTGAACAAGTAATTGCATTTGTGAACAAGTAACTTATTTTTATTTTTTTTAAAAAAGTAAATTTTCTTAAAAAATGTCCTTTTTAAAATTTATTATTTTGCTGGTTAACACTAAGGTGGAGGGTATCAAAGATTCGGCACAGCCGAATTTAACACTTTTACTTGTTTTAACTACTATTGGAGTACAACACTGTGCTCTCTCTCATTTTTACTGTGGCTTCAAAGAAACTACAGTAAAAAGAGCATAATGTTTGCGTTTTTTTTGTATGGAAATAAGTGCCAATTAAAGTGTGTTTCGCTGAAATCATCGAAAGAGAGCGAAACGCCGGCGTTTCAGCTGAAACGCGGTAAATGTGAAAAGGGTATTATGCTCGAAAACAAGTGTAGAATTGGCTGGAGCAAACCCAAGTGTTCATTTCTGATACCATGGCTTAATGTTTGGTTTGGTTGGGTCCCTACACCGACCCTGGTACAGTGTTTCTTAACTAGTTGGTAATTATTCCTTAATCAACTATGCTTACACAATTTTGGGAGCCTCTAACACTGCAACTTGCTGTACGATATTATAGTTATTTTCATTTATTGCAAGGGACAAATAAATCTAAAATCAAAGCACGTAATTACCGCTATGTCGGACTATCAGTGCAAATAAAAATGATTCTCGGAGAGACAAATAGAATGATACTCTCTTTCATGTGAAAGAAATCTTACAAGTAGTCTGATTTCGATTTATACTATCAGTTTTGGAAAATGAAATAAAAATTTATTGGGAGAATGGAGAAAATTATTTGGGAAAATGACACATAAAACAGATGCTTGGAAATTAAGCCTTCTTGCGCATAACGTTGTAAGCAACAAAATGTAAATTGACAAAAACGATTAGTGAGTGCTCTGATCGAAACTTCAGAAACATATACAATTAGGTCGTTATCGTGGAGTATTTTTTAAAACTTTGTATGTGCAGTGAGTATATGAAGAAGAAATAGTAATATTATTCGTGATTTGACTTGCGCTAAAATCATTTTAATCTGATTTCACTACGCAATTATTGAACAGAAGCAATTTGATTTGATTGATGCCAAAAAAAACAAAAATGTCTCTTCTAATATTTGCATACAGCTTCCAAGACTTTTTCACACTATTGCAATACATCAAAAATTGATTTGCTCCTTTTATAGCGGTTTCAGGGTATTTGCAATAATGTGGAAATTAAATCCTTTAGATTTTCAAAAGGAACTTGGCTACAGACCTTCGTCGCACAGTAGTACAAAGTAACGGAAACATGCACATGACACTCAAATTTGTATTTGAATTTTGAAATTTTAAGTCGAGCATCCTGACCGTGATAGATATTCACTATGTTCCCACCACTACTCGAGAACAGAGAATGGTTTGAATGGGATGATCGATATTTCCGAAGATTTACCATGTGGTGTGACACACCTAAAGAAAATAAAGTTCTATTGGTCCAGCAATTAGCAGGTATGTCTTTAATGTGCCTGTCGTCTTTAAAATGCGTCAGACAACGTTGCACCTGCCTAAACTTAAAATGTTGGCGGCTGGATGGTACGAACCATTCAGCAACCTCAAACCCCCTAGGGCAACTTGTTCTTGAAAGAAAACAAAGTTACATCTTTTCGAAACTTAATTTTTTGTTTTCATTATTGTAGACGTCTGTGCGGCGCTATATCATTACTTCGTACCCAAAGACCATCAAGGAAAGCCAACGCTTATTTCAATCTCCTGTAGTGTCATTGAGAAGTGGTGGAGAAGGCAGAATCAAACGATTTTCCTAGTCATATCCATATATCAGACAAGTTGCCCGTGCTCGTAGATTGCTGTTATTACATCCCCACAGACATACACAAGTATAAAGACGTATGCATGTCACACCTAAAGATACGTTTGTGTGTGTGTTTGTGTTTATATCCTTTGCCATATCCTTTTCACTTACCTGCAGACATGTATGGAGATACATTATTTTTGCTGCCCTTCATGCCCCCGCGCTTACCTTACCTAGTCCCTGTTACTGTTGCTGTTGTCGTGCGCCTTTGCATAAGGAGAATTTCATTTTTTCCATCGCATATTTGTGAAAATTGCTTATTTCGAGGAAAATGTGTCATGAACCATTTAAGCTCATTTCAGATGTAATTTAAAACGCTAAATTATGCTCATAGCCGGAAGTTGTCATATACTACCAAAGTGTTTCCTTTTTCCTGATTGCTTGACTGCCTTTAAAGGAACGTACACACTCGTTCAAACGAGCCAACTAACGAACAAATCCAGAACATATAACTGAAGAAGGAAAAACTGAACTAACGAACGAGTAAACGCGCCAACAACTAAGAAAATATTAAAATAAAAATATAAATTGAAACGAAAAAGCCCATTAAAACTTGGCAGCCGAATGGAGAGCTAAAACCGTAGAAAAACGACATAAAAAATGTCACCTTAAAACTCTAACCGAAAGGACTTTGGCTATGAAGAGTTGAAAAGTGCTTACAAATGCAAAATACTACTCCGTTGATGAAGACGATGATGGGTAATGCCAACGAAGTAGTTCGAGTATAAGTAGCAATCGTCGTAAATTGTTAATTTTAAGCTGATTTGCTTAAATGCAAACAAATTCCTTAAAAACGTCTTCAGAGCCGCAAAAAATATTAAAAAAAAACAAGAACTTTTTAAGAATATAAGCGGATATTTTCAAATACAGATTGAGTGAAATTTCCAGTCATTATTATAATAAGCAAAAATTACTAAATCCAAATTTATATATAGTTAAGACATTGTTAAGGCGGCACTGAGGGAAATTTTCTCTTTAAAGTTCTAACTACTTTCCTATACTCTTGTCTCCGATCCACCGAACTCAACTTAAAGCCAAAGTAACTCGCATCGCTTTAAGAACCTGGGCTTGCCCTTTTGTGTATAGCATCAGTTGTCAAATTCCAAAAAACGGCCTCAGCCAGCGAACGCCTCGAGCAAAAATGTGCGCAGTTCAATGAAATCGCGATGCAGAAACTGTGAAAATTACGAGCCCAAATAGACTCATAATTAGATGCATAACACTCCCAGCTAAAATATCATTAACCAGGTGTGTGACATTAGGGAACAGTATCGTCTCATAATGTATTATGAGGCCGACCACCCCTGAAGTAAATGCATATTGCTCGATATTAAATGTTTAATGTACATGAATAAAATGCACGAGGGTCGGGTAATGACTCCCTAGACATACACCTGCAACTCAGATTACTTTCAGAACGACGCACGTTGGCCAACGTTACTAACTGAATATTAAAATCAGTTGTTGGTTTCCTGTCTTTAAGCATGGAAGCGCAATAAAGTCAAAGTGCACTTTATCTTCAGATTATCTCGATTGACTTTCATTAACACATTTCATAGTATTGACAACCTTTCCTTCATAATCTAATAGTTATGCGAATTGTACTGCGTGCATTCAAAGAAACTGTGACCATAACATTGTTGGCCCTCGCCGTATTTGACTCCTGTTAGCAACAATAAGCCCAGTGTTTCGTGTTATTTTAAATTTTGTGACTTTCGGTCTTTCTGACAAGGTCATAAAACATTTATTGTTATTGGAATTTCAATTATCACTTCTGGAATTGCTCTGGCAAGATGATAACTTATTGTGAATTAAAAATTATGGAATTTTTACCAAAACTAAAAAAAATCATTATGAAAAGCTTTTGTATTTAATGAAATTCTTAGTTTATAAATCTGACAATACCTCCTAAATACAGCGTCCAATCAAAAACATAAACAATTTTTCCAGGTTTCTCCAAAATTAAAAAGAAATTCTCGATTACTCGAAAAGGTTGTGTCAAGTCGCAAAAAATGTTGACATGAAAGAAATACCTTATCAAAATTTTGAAAATATATTTTTCTGCTTATGCTCGCGATGACACGACGTTTGAACCATATATTGATCAAACATAAAACATTTTTTACCAAAATACCCCAGGATTTAAAACTTCAACGGCCAGAAGATGCCTGTAAGTACCATCGTATAACGCAGAGGAAGCTGGACATCGGAAAGCTGCAATTACCAGAGGTAGCCACAGACTACTCAAGGAAGCTCTCGCAACTTTTGGCACAGAACCCACCCCCTCCCGATGACGATCCTGATGCGCAGTGGAAACCCATTTCCGACTCTATAAAAACTGCCGCAACAACCGTACTTGGTTTCGAAAAACCGCTTCGCAATAAACAGTGGTACGATGAAGAGTGTCGCATAGCAAATGACGAAAAGAACGCTGCACGTATGGTAATGCTTCAGTCAATTGCAACGCGAGCTGCAACTGAGCGGTATAGGGAGAAGAGAAAGGAGGTAAACCGTCTGTTTAGGCGTAAGAAACGGCAGTGGAGAAAGCGCGAGAGTGAGCAAATTGAGACATACAGAAGGAAGAACGAAGCCCGAAAATTCTACCAAAAAGTTAAAAACGGAACTAATGGACATGGTTCAGGGCCCCCCTTCTGTAAAGACAAGGAAGGCTGGCGGCGATGAGCTGATAAGATGCATGCATCAGCTCATTAGCAAAATTTGGTTAGATGAAAGCATGCCCGTCGATTGAAGTCTCAGTGTACTATGTCCCATATTTGAAAAAGGTGACCCGAGTATCTGTGCCAACTACCGTGGAATAAGCCTTTTATCCATAGCATATAAGTTCTATCAAGCATAATGTGCGAAAGACTAAAACCAATTATCGCTGACCTGATTGGACCATACCAGTGTGGCTTTAGGCCTGGAAAATCGACAACTGACCAGATTTTCACGCTACGCCAAATCCTGGAGACGACACACGAAAAACAAATCGACACCTATCATCTATTTATCGATTATAAAGCGGCCTTCGATAGTACGATACGGGAGAAACTCTATGAAGCAATGTCTGAGCTTGGTATTCCTGCAAAACTCATACGCCTTTGCAGGATGACCTTGTCGAACACCAAATCCGCAGTGAAAGTTGGTAAGGGTCTTACCGAACCTTTCGAAACTAAGCGAGGCCTCAGGAAAGGCGACACCCTATCGTGCGATCTCTTTAACATCTTAATGGAGATCGTTATGAGAAAAGCTGCAGTCAACATGAATAAAACCATCAGCAGCAAAAGTCACATAATGCTCGCGTATGCTGATGATATACTTAGATATCATTGGGCGCACAATTAGAGAAGTTACTGCGGTTTTTTCGAGAATTGAGAAGGAGTCAGCAAAATTGGCTGTAAATGAGGACAAGACAAAATTAATGGTTTCAACGAACAGGGCCTCCACGCGATTAGACCAAAGCGTGAACGTTGATAACCGTTATAACTTCGAGGTAGTGGACGAATTTATATACCTCGGATCTGCCGTGAACAAAAACAACAACGTCAGCCTTGAGATCAAGCGGAAAATTGTGCTTGCGAATAGATGTTATTTTGGGATAAAGCCCTCTCTCGAGAAACAAAAGTCCAGCTGTACCAGACTCTCATTCAACCTGGCTTGCTTTATGGCGCAGAATCCTGGGTCCTATCGCAAGCAGAGGAAACATCTGTAGGAGTCTTCGACAGCACAACGGGGAGTAGCGGCGACGCATGAATGATGAGCTGTATGAGCTTTATCCTGACATTGACATAGTTAAGGGGATCAAGATAACGCGATTGCGCTGGCTATGCCATGTCAGTAGAATGGATGAAGATGAACCAGCGCGAAGGGTTTTCGAAACCGAACTCGAAGGAAGACGAAAAATAGGAAGACCAAGACTCCGCTGTAGGCATCAGGTTGACGAATCCCTGCGTACACTTGGTATTGCCAACTGGAGTAATAAAGCAAAAGATCGAACTGGTTGGCGAAATATATGTTATCTTCGTTTTGTAAGGTCCCTGACCCCCCGGGGTTGTCCGAGACCGGCTAAGTAAGTAATTACAATCAAAGTTTGACGTTGCTGTAATCAGCTCTGCAATATACATCTTCTGAGACCCCTCCAAATTTTCATTTCACTACACCCTACTGCCACTCCGTCGAGAATTGCACTGTAAATCATCAATAGCCCATAGTTCGGGCTCAGCACCAAACGTTCTATTCAATTGTTAGCAATGGCGGCACTAGGGCGGCAGTGACAAATCAACTTTGGATTTTTGATAAATACTAAGCGGGTTCTTATGTCATTTGATCTAAAACTAATGTGGTGAAACTTTGAGCCCAATTGGATAACTCGACTTGTGGGGAAAGTTTTCGGGTTTTGGCATTTTGGGTTTAAATTTGTAGACACTAGAAAATTTTCATGTCTAAGTTCATTTGAATAAAAAATTGTACATTGATTTAATTTTACCTGAGTACAAATTTGTAAAAAAATTTAGTAAAAGCCCGCCACTCTAGCGGTTCAAACTATTAATTTGAAAAAATTTTACATTTTTGGGAAAAATTTAAATTTGGATTTTTCGTTTTTTTCCAAAAGTTGTACCTAAATGCAAAACATATTTAACTCGAGAACCAATGCTTTCTAGTAGAAGTCTATACCCTAGATGGCCTTATAAGGGTGTCAAATCTATAGTCTATAAAATTTCTATAAAATCTATGGATATGACAGATGGTTACAATAACCGGTTTTATAAACCGGTTTAAACACCCGGGTTTAACACTCGAAATTAAAAATGAGTTTGTATAAAACTGTTAATAAATCCGGAGTTGATCATTGGACCGATCTTTTATTCCAGTATTTGAAACCGGGTTTAACAACCGCGGAATCAACCAATTGCAACAGATGAATTGAAAATAAAACTTATGTGGTCAATTCGGCTTAAAACCCCGGGCCTGAGGAACGCAGCCGGTTGGAGCACATAACTTATTTTGTGAATGACCTCACTTCGAGTCACCGATCATGAGCCTCAAAATATTATTTCAAATATTCGACCATATGTAAATTTTTCTATAATTTCGGTATAAAATGAGTATAAGTTGCGTTGTGGGATATTGGGATGAGCGCTTAATTTATTTCTGACGATATCACTAATATATAAAGGATATTTTTTAACAGCGATCGAAATTGAAATTGTGGAAAATAACACAAACAATTAAATTTTAATCAAAAAAATAATTTTTTTTTCGAAAGATACATGTTAATTCCATGTTAGCATTTGAATATGATTTCGGGCATATGACATATGGCTGGCCATATGTCACGAATAACATGGACAATTATTGTGCCCTCCATTGACTCCACGTAGCCCTATAAGCAATAATCTAGAGGTGTTAAATCCCACTACATTGGAGGTCAATTGACAGGTTCATTTCTCGAAATCAACTTATCGCAAAATTTTGAGTCCACTAACTCGACACGTACCGTCGTCCTGTTGAACCAAATCTCGCCCGAATCAATGTAACAAAAATCATTGATCAAGGTGCGGTAACGATCTCCATTGACCTTAACGAGAACTGCGGCTTCATTTTTGAAGAAAAAGGGTCCTATGATGCCACCAGCGTGTAAACTGCACCAAACGGTACATTTTCGTGGATGGAATGGAGTCTGTAGGGTCCATTGTGGATTGGTCTCACTCCATAGTCGGCAATTTTGTTCATTACACAACTCGTGAATCCAAAAGTAAGCGTCATCACTGAGCACAATTTTGCAATAAAACATAGGGACAATTTCCAACTGAGTTAGAGCCCAATCGGCGAAAGAATGTCGCATGCCAAGAGTTTTCCACGTAGTCGCATATAAATTGCGCAAATCGATGACAGATTTTCAAAGTAAATTTGGATAATTTAAAGCGTTGTTCATGGCTGAATCTATTCATGATGTTTTGCCAGAATATACTGATCATTAAAGTCAACAAGTGAGCGCATTATGACAGTTCGTTTGACAGGTAAAACTTGCGGAATTTCTATCTAAGCAGAAAAAACACCCTTGTAAACCACGTTTCCCGTAAAAGGTAAATGTTAGTCTTTTGTAGATATGCACTGCACTGTAGATATGTATATGCAAAACTGGGTTCATAGAACTGGTTATAAGTTTTGGGACAATTCAGTGAACGAAGTATTTCATTTTACAAAAACTTAAAGTCGAGCTAGTCAAAATCTTTAGAATGCTTGGAAACTATGTAATATATCCCTACGGCTATCGGTGTGTCAGCCCTTAAAAATTAAATTTGGACTTAAAGTATTTGGACTTAAACTAAATGGCAAAACCCCATTGACCAAATATTGCATTTTATTGATAGATACATATATACTATGGTGGCATTCATTCGGGACTATTCGTGGTTATTGGTGGAAGTAACAAAAAATTGAAAACTCAATGCCTGCCATAATATGATAAGTTAAAATAAGACTTGGCTATAACCGGTAGAGGTACGGATACATTGTTACCATACCTTTTGTAGATGCTTACTTGGTGTAATAAAGGGTCCGCCATCTAACGTTTTTTGTTTTCAACTAGTGTATACGCTTGAACAACGCTGGGAAAAATGGGCTTACAGAAGATGCCGATTTTGCCACAAAATCATCTTTTCAGATGAAGCTCATTTTGATCTTGGCGGGCATGTAAACAAGCAAAATTGTCGCATTTGGGGCACAGAAAACCCGCACGCATACATTGAAAAGCCGATGCACCCAAAACGAGTCACTGTTTGGTGCGGATTTTGGTCCAGAGGCATAATTGGGCCATTTTTCTTCGAAAATGAGCAAGGAGTGGCCATGTTGAACGAATTTTTGTTCACAATATTGGCAACATTTGGTTTCAACAGGACGGACCTACGTGCCACACTACACTTGATGTTTTGCGCCCTGTTTTTGAAGATCGCATTATCAGCCGCAGAGCTGATGTCGTTTGGCCACCTCGGAGCTGCGATTTGACACCGTTGGACTATTATTTGTGAGGTGCCCTCAATGATAAGTGTTACGCCGACAAGCCAGAGACAATTGACGATTTAAAGGACCATATTCGTGAAGCCATTGGTGAAATACAGCTGCACACAATCGATAATGTGTTTAAAAATTGGACCGATAGTGTAGGCTACTGCATGGCCAGCCGAGGCAGCCATTTGAATGAAATTATTTTCCATTATTAACCGGAAGGATTGTACTTTCAAATAAAAAAAGAAATTTGAGAAAATATTCAAGAGTTTTTTTTTTATAGCATTTTCAAAAAAAAAAAGTTATTTGGCGGACCCGTATTAGATAAATATGTGACTGATCAGGCTGTTCTCCAATGTGATTACTCCACCATTGAGACAAGGGAGAGATATCTCCTGATGTTCACTGAGATGTGAGCCTTGTCATAGGACAAACATTGGAAGAGTCATAGGTCAAACATTGGAGAGTCATAGGACAAACATTGGAAACCGTAATTTTTTGGGAACCTCTTTCGGTTTTATCGAAAAATCAAGTTTTGAAGAAACCCGTTTTCGGATTGTTCGAAAAATCAAGTTTTCAGGAAACAGGTTTTCGGTTTTTAATTTTGGAAAAACACCGGTGGAACCGGGTTTTCTCGTTTTTTGGCTTTAAATTAAATTGCACATGTAGAACTTACAATACATTGTTTTAGCGAACATTTTATATACTTATACGTGTTTAAAACTCAAAATTTCACAACTGTATTTAAGTCTCAAAATTACGTTTTAATTTTAAATAAAACAATTATGTCATATTACACTTTGGAATGCGTGTTTCATATAAAATTTAAAAGTTTTGTTCAAACTCACATAAAACTAATTTAAATTCGAAAACCATATTCAAATTTGATAGAGATTTTCATGTTTTAAAATTTAAAAAAAAAAGTCTTTGGAAAGTTTAATTACTTCTTAAATAGTTTGCAGTTATTTCTTATTCAAGTCATAAAATCATTTTGAAATCTGATTAAAAAATTTTTTGGAAATGCCATTTAGAACTTTTTGGAACATAAAATCATATTTGAGAATAGAAATGTTTCTTAATTCCAAAATGTCATTAAAATTCGAAAATCATATAATTTATTATTAATATGTTTAAGGATATGAACACAAATTAAGTAAACCCCAGTTATCCGACGTCAAATAACCGGTTTTCGGTTTGTTTGAAAATTACGTTTTTTCAAAAACCGGCACATGGTTAAGGCAAAAAAACAACGATTAACTGGCTTCACCGGTTTTTAAGTGTCGGGTTTGGACACTCTAGAACTCAGTCAAAAAGAAATTATAACCAACAAACATTTCCAAAACCGCCATTGCTTTACCATTTGACGAACTAGAAGTATTAGTATGTTTGGTTTTGACAAGTTGTTTATTTCACAGCACAAGGGTTTAGTTTGTTCCGTATTGAACGGATTATAATTAACTGGATACAACCATCCGATCACGCTTCGTGATCACCTGTGCAACACACTTTTGCATGTTGGCTTAAAATTGCGACTTCTTATTTGCAACAGAATAAACTTATTTAGATCAAATTAAATTTAATGAGATGTCAATTCAACGATGGAAAGCCAAAGACATTTGCTAAAACTTTAAAATAATAGCAGATGGCATCGCAGGTAGACTAAGCTACATACAGAGACCTGTTTATGGCTAAATTCTCAGTCAGTGGTCATCTTCGTTTATTAGTTAAATTGTAAACATCAAATTGTGTTTTCAGTCATTGGTTTAACAATGAAGAATGTAGGGGTTGCCATAATCGGTAATAATATGACAGGTTACATAAACCTGCCACTGAAAAACAAAATGCAAGATAATCTCTAATTAACTTTAAATTACGATTAACTAATCCCATAGTTAACTACCTACTTAAAAACTGACCATTAAAGTTCTTAACATGTGCGATGGCTAAACCATCTTCTGAGGATCATAGGTAACCGTAGATCACACTACAAACATATATTTTAATATGTAATTATTTGAAACTATTATGCCAAAACTTCACAATTCTGTAATCAATTGTCGTCAGTAAAGATCACTTGGAAAGCGGCAAACCAGACACGGCAACAATTACGACTCTTACATATATATGTACACTAGGGTAATAACAAATATTAAGAACTGCGTTTTTAGTTTTTCGCTATCGTTAAAAAAGGTCACGCACCAAACGCGTTAAAGTTTTGAATCAAACGTGGAATAAAAATAGTACAAGATATATATCCGCTTAGTAAAACATCGCGTACTTTGAACCTAAAGTTTATATCTTACAAAACCTACTTTTAATCATTTATTGTTATTATTTGTTTACATACTTACATATGTATAAACCATATTTTAAAAAAATTGTTATTCAAAGGCATTTTAGAAATCGCTGTCGGGTGCGTAAGGTTTTTTTTACCAAATTGAACTGAAATAGTTTTTTTTATCATTAATACAATATTTGCCATTAGAAAAGCCCTGTGGAGAATGTTGTCTAAAAAAAGCTATCACCCTAATGTACACACGTACAAAGTTACATAGTTATTTAATTTGGCGTTAATAATTCGAAGTTACTTCTAAATTACGATTATGACAGTGGTAGCTGCTTTAGTTGCGCGACAAATTCGCACTCCAAAAATGTTCGATATTCAGCAACTTTGAGACAGTTACAACACTTTCACTATTACCAGACGATGCGTAGTGTTGGTGGTTTCAAATCACACAACTGTATATGTATATTATAATTCTCCACAATGTGTATGTCATCTAGTCTTTTCCCGAATTTAACATTTATTAACCTTGTTGAACACAAAACAAATTTGGTAGTATTAACCCGACAAACCGTTCCGATTTTGACAGAATTGCCGTTATTTTTGTGGGATTGGACCGAGTTTTGCTGTCTAATCCCGACTTGAATCTAAAATAATGAAATGATTATATACCAAACAAAATGATTTATTTCATATATTTAGTCTTCTTTGAATTAAATTCGACTATTTTTATTTTATTATTTATTTTATGTTTGCTCGTTTCTTTATTCGCGGTCTATCGTTCAACTACAAGCAAATGTTATTACATTGCAATTGACAGGAGTTGCATAATCCCAATGCATAATTCCATACACAACAAAATTTAATTTTTTTTTTATTTGAAACCAAAAAAAATCCGCTTTTTACCAATTTCGTCCCGCTCTTTTGTGGCAACCAGTTGGTCAGGTTAAGTATTATCCAACATTCACTTCGATTAGGGAAGTCGTCAACCTCACTTTGGAGACTCCTACACAGCTTGCTTATATATTCGCTTGTTTTGTATGAACAACTTAGCGAAGACTTAGCGAGAAGTTAGCGACGCGATTCATTTTCGGTAAGTTTTAAAAAAAATTACATCTTTTACCGTTTTTAACTATTTGTCATCTTTTTGATTAAAATGACTTTTCTTTGCACCTTAGCAAGCGATAATCGCTTCCTTGTAACCAAAACACGATTACTGTTAGAACTGCTGAGATTAAAATATTAATTTATACTAAACGGGACGCATGTTTCTTAACAATCCGTACGGAACTGTGTTGCCACATGGCAACATCAGTCCGTCATGGGTTATCGTACGTTAATCTTATTGTATAGAACATTATCAATACGATTAAACTGGCACCCTTCTAACGAAAATCTTTTTGTTTCTACATAGAAAGCGCAGATATGTTAATCACAATAGCCAGGAACAAAAATACCATAATTGGTGCGATTTAGAAGATAATGGGATTTTGCAAATGTTGAATGAGCAACCGAAACAAACCGAGATTAGTGGCTAAACTATTTCTGGCTAAACTATTTCTACGGTCATAAACTTCAAAAACATAAGTTACACTAGCCCGGTCATAAAAAAATCTATAATCTAATGCAACTCTGTGATATTGTATAAACTCACCCCAAAAGCACTGGAAGAATGCGAGTATACAAGAGAAAAAGAAGAACATGGAAAAAAAAGCTTTCTGTCCTTGTTTTCGAATTATAGACTTTTCAGTGTGTGTTGGTACTTAGGGATCTTCGATCGATAATAATTCGCAAATGTAGACTCCATATTTGGATTTGTATATTTACGATTGATGATCTACAGATGGTATTAATTCAGGCACAGTAATTACGCATCTGATGATGAACATGTCGCGGAGTTCGAAACTAAAGTGTGTTTAACTGAAAAAATGTTGCTGACCTTGTAAGCTTGTAGTATGAACTAAAGGTTTACGCCGATTGCCCTGCTTGGGCGGCAGCGTAGGGAAATGGAAAATCCGGCGGAGGCAGCTTGGTTGACCCGGCTGCTGCTGTGCAGAGTTCAATTCTTAGGAAATTTGACCTGCTGTTGTTATAGTTGTAATCTGTGCTGTAACCTGTTAGGGAATGGGACTGGCTGTTGCTGTTGTAGCGTGTTGAATTTCGCCTGGCTGTTGTTATGCAAAATTCAAATTGATGTTTAACTCCGTAAGTTAATTCTTGGGAAATTAGGCGGACTATTATTAGGGAAAATTGTGATTGTGATCGTGTGTTGTAAATCAGGACAATACCATTATTTTATCGATTATACGAAATATTAAACAAAGAGTTATACGCCATTGAATCAAGCCGCCGCCGCGCTGATTTCGGCGGCGTCGTACAGCTTCGTACAGGTATACACCATTTCCAATTGAAATTTGAAAAATATCAATTTAATATAGAAAAATATCAATTGAAATTTAAAAATGCTATTTGAAATTTGGAATACATTAATTGAAATTTAAAAAGCATCAATTGCATTTGAAAGACATCAATTGAAATTTGAAAGACATCAATTAAAATTTAAAACACATTAACTGAAATCACCATCAATTGAAATTTAAAATTTAAATGAAATACAAAAACTCGAAATTTAAAAATTATTACCCGATTGTATGTATTAGATTTTCAAATTTCAATTCGTGCATTTTAAATTTGTATTGTTGTGTTTTAAATTTTAGTTGATGCATTTCAAATTTCAATTGATTTATTTTAAATTTTAATTGATGTGTTTCAAATTTCAATTGACGTTTTTTAAATTTCAATTGATGTACATATTTCAAATTTCAAATAGAATTTTCAAATTTCAATTGATGTACTTAAAAATTTCAAATAGATTTTTTAAATTTCAGTTGTCTTTTTTTCAAATTTCAATTGGAAATGGTGTAGTATACACTTTCCATACATTAACTGAAACTAACAAAATCGGTCATAAAATTAAAATTCAAAAATAAAAAAAAAATAAAAAATTATTCCCCATTACATCCCATGAATTGCTTGGCGAGAGCTGCTCACAAGCAGTGAACTGTGAGCTTTCTAGTTTTACACTTATTGATTGGGGCCTACAGTTTTACACCTGTTCCTAACCGTATTTTGAGAAGCTGGTTAAGTATTCGATAGTGTCGTCGTCGAAAGAAACGAAATGTGCTCAGAGCAGGGATCGAATCCATGATTTCATGCACAAGAGCTGCGTACACTACACTGCGCATCTAAAAAGCCTATAAACAACCACAACTACATACATATTAAAACCACTTATTTGTTTACAATTACACCATTGTTTGGCCACAAATACAAAATTCCATAATCTGTTTGTTGAGTCAAACAAGTATTTTATCCCAAGAAAGCATGAGAACTAAAATGGTTGTTTTGCTCTAGCAGCCGTTCAGTGTAGGTCACTACCGTTCGCAGGATTTAATTTCGGCTGGCCCAACTTTCTATTTAGGTTCTATTTAGGTGATACATTCAAAAAATCACCTCTTAAGGAAATAATTTCCATATGTATGTGCCGGGTGTGGATACACATGGTTGCTAACGCCATAGAATTTTCGCTTTTGTGTACGTAAAATATACGAACGACACTCAGAAGTTATGTTTGGTAACACTGGAAAATGTAAGCTGAAGGACAATACCACGAGTACAGATCTGCATATGTAAACTTTAGTAAATACAATTTGTTTGCTTTCGCAAACTTTTCCTTGCCTTGCGACACAACACGCGAATGTAATTCAACGGAACAAATTGTAAGTACTGGAACTTAGAGTCAGTAATTGATTAGAATTTATAGTTTATGTTTTCGTATTTGATTAGGAATACGAGTACCAATTAAAAAAGTGGAAACTAAAATGCTTCTAAAAGTTGAAGACCTACTCCAAAAAAAGAAAACCCGGTGCATTAACAATAAACAAATAGTGAACAACACTGTTCTTTAACAATTGTGTGGAACGGTCGTTATTGGGGAACCTGAGGAGAATTACGCTTTTAATGTTCAATGCGTTAGAAGTAGAGAATTTAGCACTAATGACACATATGCGCTCCATTACGATTTCGCCAAATTTCTCGATCAACAAACACAGAAAAGTCCCCAAATCATTAATTGTTTACGCCAAATTTCTCGATCAACAAACACAGAAAAGTCTCCAAATCATTAATTGTTTTAATTGAAGCAAACAATGCTTTAATTGTGTTGAACTTTATATTAATGAGTCAAAAGTATTGTAATTGAAAGCCTTAATAAATAACTAGAGGTAAAAAATACAAATTTTTTATTAAACTAAAAATTTTAAAAAGTTGGTAGGTAATGGAACGCGAAGTTGGTAATAGAACATTAACACTACATTACATTACGTTCCTTTAACTTGACAAACCTATTGCAACAACCATTGGCGTTCAAACGCTGGTCCAACCCATGACAAGAATAACGCATTTTACACCAACGCTATAGGACAAGGCATTTTAAGATAGAGGTCTAATCCAAATATTTGTAACATCCAGAAGTATTACATATTCTCGATTATATGTAACTAAATAGATAACGGCCGATTCAGAATTACTTCCTGAATTTATTTTCTATGTCCGTCTGCTGTGTATTAACCCATTAACGCCGGCTCCCTTATTAGTGGGAGAAAAAGGTTGAAACTTAGTGGAGGATGCCATAGGGTCACTCATATTCCGCTCACAAAAATTCAGCCCCCTATCTCTACCCATGGCTCGTGCAGGGGGTGGTGCGTTTTCGCACCCGTCGGCATTAGTGAGTACAATTTTAGTACTGGAAAGATTTTTTTTTAAATAATTGTATTGTAAAGGAAAATTCATGGATTAAGCTGAAGTTTATACTAAATTTATTCAAAAATGAGATAATAATATAAAAGGGTACAGTAATGCATTTTCAAAAGATTGCACGTTATTTATGGGTTACGGCGTGGTATGCTGAGAAACATTTCGGATGCACTGCCACTTTGAACTTGGCACAATAGTAGATGGTTTGCGAGGCACAGTGGCGACAGCAAATGCGTTTTATCCTCTCTTCAATGTTGTAACCAATATTATCCAGTTTTAATCGTTTTTGAGCTGGTGTGTCTTGAGTTTTGGGACCACGATGATATGCCACTACCTCACTTTGCAGCAACGAATCAGTCTTCTTTCTTGCAACCACTCTAGTCACACGAGCAGAGTTTCTTTAGATTTGAAATGGCAGTGAGTATTAATTTCAGTGTTCTCTGAAAAGTATTACTTTTGTTTTGCTTCAAATTGTTTTGATGTGTTTGATGTTTTCGATCTCATTTATTTTTGATTTTGTTTCTAAATGAATGGTCACATAAGTACCAGTTTGTTTTGTTAGCAGTGAATGTAGTATTTGACGCACTCACTTTTGAAGCGAATGTCTTGTTATGTCATTCAAGATATTCATTGCAGAGGTTTAATGCACACTTCCCGTCTCCAAGCAGCCCTGTGAGCAGGCCGGCTAAGGTAATGCTAGAGGGATGCAGTTATTCGTGATAACTTGGGTATCTGTATGTTCGCAATCCGCAGTAAAAAAATCACAACATTCAGTAGCCGACTATGTAACACATCCGGCTGCAAGTGCGGAGGTCGTGTGCTCGAATCCTGAGGTTTACTTACTTACTTACTTATCCGGTCTCGGACAACCCCGGGGGGTCAGAGACCTTACAAATAGAAGATAACATATTTCGCCAACCAGTTCGATCTTTTGCTTTATTTCTCTAGTTGGCAATAAAAAGTGTACGCAGGGATTCGTCAACCTGATCCCTCCAGCGGAATCTTGGTCTTCCTATTTTTCGTCTTCATTCGAGTTCGGTTTCGAAAACCCTTCGTGCTGGTTCGTCTTCATCCATTCTACTGACATGGCCTAGCCAGTGCAATCGCGGTATTTTGATCCGCTTAAATATGTGAATGTCAGGATAATGCCCATACAACTCATGATTCATGCGACACCAATACTCGCCGTTGTGCACTATAGGGCCATAATTTTTTCGGAGTATTTTTATCTCAAAGGCTCCTACAGATGTTTCGTCTGCTTGCGATAGGACCCATGATTCTGCGCCATAAAGCAAGACAGGTTGAATGAGAGTCTGGTACAGCTGG
The DNA here is from genome assembly GCA_963931995.1 of Phaonia tiefii. Taxonomy (NCBI): domain Eukaryota; kingdom Metazoa; phylum Arthropoda; class Insecta; order Diptera; family Muscidae; genus Phaonia; species Phaonia tiefii. Next base: position 278,068,228 of record OZ008370.1, read on the forward strand.
TCTTTTGTTACACGAGAGAGGGCTTTATCTCTAAAGTGCTTGCTTAGCCCAAAATAACATCTATTCCCAACCCCATTCTCCGCTTAATCTCAAGGCTGACGTTGTTGTTTTTGTTCACGGCAGATCCGAGGTATATAAATTCGTCCACTACCTCGAAGTTATAATGGTTATCAACGTTCATGATTTGGTCTAATCGCGTGGAGGCCCTGTTCGTTGAAACCATTAATTTTGTCTTGTCCTCATTTACCGTCAGACCCACTTTTGCTGACTCCTTCAGCATGTGACTTTTGCTGCTGATGGTTTTATTTATGTTGACAGCAGCTTTTCTCATAATGATCTTAATTAAGATGTTAAAGAGATCGCATGATAGGGTGTCACCTTGCCTGAGGTCTCGCTTAAATTCGAAAGGTTTGGTAAGATCCTTACCAACTTTCACTGCGGATTTGGTGTTCGTCAAGGATATCCTGCAAAGGCGTATGAGTTTTGCAGGAATACCCAGCTCAGACATTGCTTCGTAGAGTTTCCCCCGTTTCGGGATATTGAAGGCCGCCTTATAATCGATAAATAGATGATAGGTGTCGATTTGTTTTTCGTGGGTCTTCTCCAGGATTTGGCGTAACGTGAAAATTTGGTCGGTTGTCGATTTTCCAGGCCTAAAGCCGCACTGGTATGGTCCAATCAGGTCAGCGATAATTGGTTTTAGTCTTTCGCGCATTATACTTGATAGAACCTTATATGCTATGGATAAAAGGCTTATTCCACAGTAGTTGGCATAGATACTCGGGTCAGCTTTTTCAAATATGGGACATAGTACACTGGGACTCCTATCGCCGGGCAAGCAGTCGTCTAACCAAATTTTGCTAATGAGCTGATGCATGCACCTTATCAGCTCATCGCCGCCAGCCTTAAACAGCTCCGCCGGTAATCCATCGGCTCCTGCGGCTTTCTTGTTCTTAAACCAGGCAATAGCTGTTCTGACCTCGTCTTGGATGTGATTCTTGACCGAAATTTTGCATAAAAGAGATCGTGAGTGCTTCATTAGCGTTCGCACATACGTATAACCAAAAATATTTGTCTTAGCAAAAATGTACTCATTAGCGCCGAAGGTTGCGAAAACGCACAGCATGAACCTGTGCAAAGACGTTTACATGCACAAATTTGATATTCATATGAGTTAAATATAGGACAGAGGGCTACCGATCCATATTATTAGATATTTTTTAATTATTTTTTTTCTATCTGTTTTATCTGTATAATAGGGTTGTTTTATGCATGTTGAAAAACCTGTACTTGGCGATGCGCTTATCAACAAGTAGATGGCGTCGTATGAAAAAACAGTCTGTATAAAATATGTAAAGCCATCCATCTTTTATCCATACCAAAAGACAGAAAAGTGCGTTTTCGCACCCGTCGGCGTTAATGGGTTAAAGCACAATTCGCAATAACGGCAACATTTTAAAAAAATCTGGAAATCTGGTAAGAATTTGTTCATGTGAAAGAAACTTTTGTGTCTGCAATATAAATTACACTCACACTAAGAGGACAGGAAATGGATCCGCGTCCTCATATAGCCCCCACACAAATTCCACTAGCCTAGCATGGTATCATCAACTTCAGAGATTACAGTTATAAAGAAATTTCAACGTACCAATCTTGAGCTTACGACTACTAACAAGTTTCAACGGAACTTGGTACATAAGCTTCCCTTAGCTCTGGGTTGATACCTTTTGAAAATCGATCTTATACACAGGCTATTGGCTTTGAATTTGAGCAAGTAGTTACACGCTTTGATAAAGCCCCATGTCCATTCTACCAACCTTGAGTTTACATATATTAACCTATTTAAACGAAATTGGATACATACGCTCTCCTTAGGTAAAGAATGACCTGTTTTGGAAAAAGATCACATCGGGCCACACACTGTAATATAAATCGTGCCAGCGAGACTAGCACCATCGGCTTGACAGTTTACAAAACTTAACCGATTTCAATGGAATTGTGCACATAGTATTTTCTCAGTCAAGAAATGGTCGGTTTCAAAAATGGTCCATATTAATGCATATTTCGATAAAGCCTGTAAATTAGACCAATCTTGATAGGCACTAGCGGCTCTAGAGTTTACAAATATTAACTTATTTCAACGAAACCTTGTGCATTGGCTATTCTTAAGCCAGGAATACGACCTCTTTCAGTCCTACCCACCTGCTTTAATTAAATTTTGTTCTATAGTTTTACATCCCAGTGATCGACAGCGCCCACTAACGTTGGTTCTATAGGAATTGTATGTCCGTTCTGGTTACGTACAAATTGTGTATAAATGAAGATTTCGTTACTACAAAGTAAAAGCCTTCCTAGAATTTCATATATATTCGCAAAAGCTTAAGGTTTCATATCTCTCAATAAACTCCGTAATTGTTCACACTTAATATAAACTAAGTTTTATAAATGAAATATTTTTTATATGTATGTACATCCCTGTTGTTCCTGAGATTACACATAAACACAAACACAAATGTACATTCTAGAATCCTTCAGTCTCTGTATCATTTCCTTAATAAGGGTAATCCAGTCAAATGTTCACAAAAATTTCGAAAATGTGTAGATATTTTTATATTGCTAAAAACCACATTTGCACACACACACACACGACCAGGGAGAACGTATATCAGGATTCTCATATTAAGATGTGCCTTGAAATGGCATTGAGCTCCAAGTGCTGTGAGTGTGAGAAAGGGGTTAAATGGAACCAAAGGAGGTGACGATGTGTGTTTTGCTCTACCACGACAAATACTTGTGTAGACCTCAAATATTTAGACGACAGCTTACTTTACTACCGCAACTACTGCGTCCCATAATCTTTGGGGCGAGCTGCGAAGCAACGAACAAGTGGAACTTAGGAGAAACAATGTAGGTGGACAATTTTACAGATACAACAACGCATATTTCATATTAAATTGTTGCAATAGTGGCAAAGCCACTTTTAGGAAACCTATTTTATGTTGGTTGTATGAGCAGGAAACCCACCTGCACGCACTCACTTTGAGATACTTCAGTGTCAGAATTTGGGTGGCCTTCATTATATAAAACATGCGGAAGTCCAAGGCCATATAAGACTTGCGAACTGCATGATTTTTGATCAACGAGAAGCATATCATAGTAAAGCCCGTCAGAACGACTTGATACCCAGTCATTCCAAAAGCAGACGAATGAAAATGCAAGCACAATAGACTTTCGAAATACCTGCTGAATGTCTTCTACATGGAAGATATATATATTTATATAAATCTAAATTTTACTGATAAAGCCAGAATAGTGGCAGGATGTCTAAAACACAATTAGATGCTGTAACATTTGGAAGTTCTTTAACCCATATAGGACCGTTTCGTGGGGCATTATCGTCCTATTTTAAATTTTAAATTTATATTTTAAATTAGTATTTCTTACTCGATGGCTCAGAAATTTGTCTCATTCTTCTGGTGATGAAATCAAATGTTGGCCTAGAAATTAAAATGCTTTGGAGGGTTAAAAAATCTCACTAAATCATTTGGTGAATGATTTTCTCTTCCGTCAGACCATAACGCTAAAACTTTTGCGTAGTCCTGGCCTAAACCTTATAATCAATATGTTCTCATTTTAAGTCACCTAGTTATATTGTTACAACGAAAGCTATAATCGGTACTATAATCGGGAGGTCTAACGGTTGCCTATGCCTTATAACTACTTCTATAAGTCGAAAGTTCGGGAAAATCTGAGAATTGGTAAAAATCGATTTTTTAAAAATTTGACGAGATACAGACATTTCAGGGGTACCGAGTAACTCAGTAGACTTGGCTCTAACCAATACAATTTACTAGAACGCTGAGAAATTTTTCGACTTCAACAGAGTTATGTAAGAAACGATATCGAATTCAATATCATTTTGTCGGTAGTGAAGTTTTAAATATAAGTTCATACATATATTTTAAATGGTTGCATGATCAGTATTATCGACATAACGATATCGTTTAGACGATAACCTCTTCATGTGAGATAGGTGTGAACTACGTTTTGCATAGATGGAAACATGGAGGCAAATAATAAAATTACTGCGAAAACTTCTTGATGTTTAAACAAATATAGATACAGACGTAGATACAGAACAAAATAGATGCAGAAGTACTTAAAAAAATCGTCGCAAATTTGTTATAAAATACATCGAACTAAGTTGATTCAGATAAAACTTGCGAATATCAGGCAAATCTAGTTCACTAAATAATGATTATTGTACTCCATATAACTATTTATTTTTTATTGTAATTGCCGTCGAGTAAACCTACGAACGTGTCAACAATATCTAATGGAAAATATTAACAATGTAATGATTTGTTTGAAAATTAACAAGATGATACCAAAATAAGAGAAGAAGAAAAGTGAAAACGTTAACATTTAAAGAACAAATTCATATGCAATCAAAGTGACAAAAAATTGATTTACCTAAAAGAATCAGAGCTAAAATATAAATAATAAAGGTCATCAATACTTATATATTCGAATTCAACCATACTATAGTATACACTCCGGTTCACTTATTTAAAGACACTAAAAATTCCATATTCAGCAGCCTGTATCTTTTGCCGATTTTGTAACCGATTGTAGAATTTTAAAATGGAAATGGAAGCTACACATCTTGAGATATAAAAAAATCGTGACAGCTAAACTAAAGAACTTTTTTATAATTTTTAGAATAAGCGATGATTTTTGTAGGTAGCGTTTGTTACAATTTATTACATCTTAAGCTTAAAAAACTTAAATCGTTGACTACCGTTCAGAAGGATATTCTAACCGCGCAATAGCTTAAAAAATTGGACGGAGCCCAAAAGTTGTCGACAATTACATGGAATTATGGATAAAATTATAAAGGAAGGGTTTCATTGTCTTTATCTACGTATGAGAAAAGAAAAATCATCAGAATTGCTTCTAATTCTGCATTATCCTTGTCAAAAATAAGAGCTCAAGCTGGAGTGGAAGCGAGCAAGTCATCAGTACGCAAAGTAATTAAGAGATGTGAGTATCTTAAATACCTGAAATTACAAAAAAAGTCGCCACTTAATGCTCCTCGTAAGGAAAAGCAGCTTCAATTCGCAAGATACTACATGGTATGGGATGTGCAGCCAAGAGGTCAAGTAAATGACTGGAGAACCGTTGTATTTACGAATGGAAAGAAGTTTAATTTGGATGGGCCTGATGACTACAACTATTATTTCCATGATCTGCACAAAGAAAAGCGTTTTTTGAACTGACATCACAGCCGAGAGGGCGGCGTTGTGGTGTGGGGTGCTATTACATACTATGGCACCATCGGTCTTGAATTTCAATGGGCAAAAATTACTGGTGCAAGCTATAAAACGTTATTGGAATTGGCTTTTCCGAAGTACAGTGAACTATTTGGTCCCATATCTTTGATATTGCAACAGGATAATGCCCATATACACAACGCCAGAGTAGTAAAGGAGTTCATTGCAAGCCAAAATGTTAATATTCTTGACTGGCCACCCTATTCGACAGATCTAAACATTATCGAAAATGTCTTGGGTTGGTTATCTCGTAAGTTCTATGAAGGAGAAGGACAATTTGATGACAAACAGTCACTAATTCAGGCCATTAAAGATGCTCGGAATCAAATTTCGTTGGATTACATAAATTCTCTTTACCTAAAATAAAGGCGGTTGTACCCACTACTAACAGTTCTTAAATAAAGTAACATAAATTAATAAAACAAGAAAAACTGTTTTTCATTAAAATTAGTTAAAGTGAACCAACAAAATAGAACATTTTTTGACTTTTTTTTTATAAATTGCTCAAAAAAAGTACTTTAGTTAAGAAACCACTATTGTCATGATTTTGTTATATCTCAAGATGTCTAGCTTACATTTTCATTTTAAAATTCTGCAGTCGGTTAAATATTGCAAAAGATACAGGCTGCTGAATATGGAATTTTTAGTGCCTTTCAATAAGTGAACCGGAGTGTATATGTTATATAACTGCATAACTAGTTCGATTACAAAGAATACAAAATAAAATAATGAGCACAATTCTCAGATGCATTTGGTGTACATCGATACAATACATGCGGGAATATTATAATATCGACTTTAGGAGGGCACTTTAGTTTCATGCAGAAGATAAAAATGGAAAACAGCCCCAGATAAGGAGGACATTGTAACATCGTATTCTTCACCAAAAAATACTACTTTTCGTAAACTATTTAGCAAACAAAGGCGTAATGACAATTGCGTACAGTGATTGGAGTAATTAAAGCTAACAAATAACAATAACAAATAACACATTTCAATCGCACAAACCCTTGAAAAACAAAATACAGATCTCCTCCAATCGCAGTTAGAGGTAATCAAACCCCACTAGATTCCCAATGAGACTCAAGCAAATATTTGTGTTACCTAAAAGCAACATCAAAAGGATAATGATGGCAGAAACCAAATAATAACTACTACTAACATACTTTCACCTACGGAGCCACGCATATGTGAACTAGTACAAAGACTCACACACAGTGATAGAGAATTATAGGGGGGCGGGGGTCTATACGGCGCTTGTCTTCCTTTCTCACGTTGTTGGGGTGGCTGATGCCAGCCCTGTTTTATGGTGGGCAAAAAGATTAATGTAGCAGTAAAAATAAGATTTATTGGTGTGAAATTTCATCAGTGACATCAGGTGATTATTGTTAAACCCAAACATTTGCTTCGCCTCAGCCACTCACGCCAACTGTTGGGAGATGTTAGGAGCAGGATATCTAAGCCACACACGCATACACACACATACACGTATATCCACTTGAGACAATACTGCCGCAAATGTTGAGCGGCATGTCCTTATTTGGGTCTGTATGCGAATGTGGGAGTATGGAAGGAAATACTTGATTTAATTAGGATGAAATTAAAATATACTGGAGAACGGTCGGGTACGTACAACACAAACAACAATGACATATATCCCATTTTGTTATATTTAACAAACATAAATTAGTTTTTTGTTATTTGGGTCGAGTGAGATTTGATAAATCAAGAGGAAATCAATAACACGAAAAGGAAATTATGTCGGGTCCATTTCCTTTTGGGACTCCATTTGAATGGCTGCTATATGAAGTGTATGCGATGTAAAGGGACGGAGTGAGGCTTGTCCAAAGCTGTTTGTGATCTGTTAATATAAAGGATCTGTTCCAAGCTATTAAGCAGTTATTTGAATGGCTGATGACAGCTTATTTTGCATGGCGAAAGAATATTCCTACGAGGGATGATCCCAGGAGAGGAGTAATTAGGGGAGTAACGTCTATTCTGGTGCCTATTCTGCCCACTGTTGGCGACTACCTGGCCAAAGTCTATTTCGCACGTTGTGGTTGCTCTAGAAAAGCTGATTTGCAAGAAAATACTACAAAGTCCGATTCCCAAAATTCCCGCGCATGTGTTAAAGCTACTGGGATCCAATGGTTAACCGACTATCTGTGCGAGTGCAAAGACCGACGATTGAAAAATCTGAATGCCAGAAAGCGTTTACAGACTGAAGGCTGAATAAATACAGATCTAATAGGATGGATGGACCCTTAATTTCGAAGGCTACCAAGGTGCGATTCAGACTAAGAATCACTGACGTAGGAAGAAACTGACTAAGAGCCAGCGGTTTAGGGAGGAAACCTTAACAGGCTAAAATAAGTAAAAAAAAATATGCAAGCTGAAGTCCAAAAGTGGTTGTCACTGACACGACTGATTTTGACGATAGCATCAATCCTGCCAAATAACTAAAACCTAAACATCGAGTTATGGAAATGATGGCTGATGACAGTAGGGACAGAAGTGAGGTGCGTTTATATGTCATTGTGTGGACAACGGAAGTCAATGCGGTAATAAAAAGTGTACCGCTTTCCGTAAGAACGACATCAATGGATTTGCAGATTTTTGCGAGATGTTGTACCAACGTGTGACTACCCCGCAACTTTTAGCGGCCGACATGGTCCACAAAATACTGCAAAGCCAATCGGAGGATATAACACCCATTCTCGCGTGTGAAAAAAAACTTTTTGCTCTATAAATGGCATACATGGGTTTTTTTTAATTTGCATTAGATTTTAATTGGCATTACTTTATCTAATGGAAACGCAAAAGAATTACCATTGCTCGCAATGGCAATTAACAAATTTTGAATTTGCATTTGCTCAGGCAATCGTCTGCCAATTGTTAAGAAATGTGGGAAGGCTTTTAATTGTTTTGAATTTGTTTGACTGCTGGCAATTCTGTTTCTAAAGTATTTTATATGTAGAGGTTTGTCGCTTCGATAGGCATTGGCCCACAGTACTTTCAAATTCATAAACCTGTACCAACGATGGTAATTCAAATTAAATTACTGATTATAATTGTCATATAATTAATTTGCCTCATGTATGATAAATAGTTACTTGCAGATGGAATATTGCCGGTTATGATTCAACAGGTCACCAGTTTTATGACTCCGTACACTTTTGCCATCACCCAGATTTATGGAATGTTGTTTTTATACCAAAATCGTGTAACTTAGCCATGTAGATGCTAAGGACTGTAGACCAATTAGGATCTTATCCTTTTTGTTGAAAGTCTTGGAGAGATTGAATAACTTATATATTTGAAATCAAATTAAAGCGCTACAATTAAGTTGGACTCAACTCGCCTACCTGAAAGGGAAGTAGCGGACTTTGGGGGATTTACTTTAGCAGTCTTGTTGGACATAGAAGCACTTTCAATTATGTAATATTTGGCGATATGATGAACTCTCTGGGGACTTCATGCCGGCCTTCGCTTTATGCCGACTACTGTTATCCTATACTTGGCAACCGTATTCTCAATTCCTGGGTGTAAACTCGCTGCGGAAGCTGGCACACTGTAAAGATAGTACATACCCCTTGTTTGGCTGTTAGTGTTTAAGGGCATGGTAAAATCCTTTGAACAGGGCAGTCGTAGGGTTGCGGCCTACCCTGATTATGTTGTCGTTCTGGTCGCACGAAAATCAGTGTCAACTGTCAGTGGTTTCATGCAGTCAGATTTTGGTGATGTGGTTGCGGAGTAACGCCCCTTGAACACCGAACCTCGTGCAATCATTAACTATGGTGCCTAGTTTGGTGGAATTCTTTGGTGAGAGGCAAGCAACTACATTTTACTGATGATTATTGATGCCACTACTGTGGACCATTATGGAAAGCAGAGCGCTACTACAAGAGCACATAGACTAATAGCCTGTTTCCACAATCCGAATAGCTCAATGAGTTTGTCGAAAGAACGAACGAAAGACAGTTTCCGTTTCCCTTTAACGATTTTTGTTTCCATAAATTCATAAAACCTTTTGATTTTCCTAAATTTCTTTGGCCCCTGATAGCGAAGTGGATCGTTTCAAAAGAAATCAAATGTCCAATCCAGACGGCTGAAATAAAATATTCGTGTGTATTAAAACAACAGCTGTTTAGTGGAAAACTAATAATTGGAGTTATGGGGGAAAATAAACATAAATACTATAAATAAATTTCAGCATCCAAAAGACCACTTGTGGTCAATAAAGTAATAGCCGTTCTATCCCCAGTTAATGACGTCAAGTCCCATACTTGACAGTATCAGAGCCGAAACAAATGTGAATGTGTTATGTTAAGAACTCAATTTTTAGACCATTCGTTAGGGTCTAAATCGTTCGCCTGACATTTCGAACGTTATACAGAAACAGGCTGTAAAAGTGCTATTCTCGACCGAGTGACAATCGTATTTCTAGTTATAGTAAATACGTTAGTGACAAGAACTTCAATTTGCTATTCGGGGTGTCAAATAAAATCTCTGTTTTTTAGTTGGCAACGATGATTCTAAAGACCACAATAACACATGACAATAAAAATTTTGTGTAAATAAACAGCAAAAAATTGGAACTATTGCTATATCTCGCATCCTGAGCGTCCAAACGAAATGATGCTATAGGCATTTTTTAATTTGTAATAAATATTTGTTAGACAAATGAATGGTGTTGCCAGATTTCTGAACTATGACTTTCAGTTGTTTTCAACAAACACACACATAATAGATAACATAATGTATTTTTAAATTTTGGTAGAAATACCAATTCTGGAATTGCTGTGACAAGATTAACGGCTTTATTAATAAAAAGTTGTGACAGATTTGAGAGACGGTTTTGTGTGACAAATAGTCTCTCAAACCACTCAATCTTGTCACAGCAATTCCAGAATAGGTAACTAAAATGTTAATGATAGGAATCCAAGGTCAAGAATCTTATGAATAACGGTTGTCATGATTTCGAGCATATTACTTTAGAGAACTTGGATTTTGGATGCATGCTCAACTAGTGCATTAAAATATTGTCCTTAATATGGATAAGTGCCACCGATACTTGAGTCGAGCTTCTGACCGAGCATCTGCCGATGGTGGTATTTATGGGAGTTTCGGAGACAATAATACAGGACGGGCGGATTGGATGTTGGAATACCCTCTTCACTTTATTTTTAAATTTCACTGATGGATCCAAGATTGATATTGGTATTTTTTGCGAGGACTTCTAATACAAGTCATCGTTCAGAATGACATCTGTAGTGGTTTCCAAGCAGAAGGCCTGGTCATCATGAGGTTACAAGGGACTTACTCATTTGTTCTATGAGAAGTCGACGGTAAATCAATGAATTCAAATCAAACTTGTGGTTTATGAGTTAACTCGAGTTTTGAATATCCTAGCGACCACAGCTGACCCTATTGCCGGATTTTGTTGTACTGTTTTTTCTCAGGCTTCATATGCCTCTGTTAGAACATAGATTTCGTACCTGCATGGTATGGGCACACTGCTAGATTCCTAGGGATTTTTTCTCAATGGAGAATTTGATTAGTACCCAATCGATACTATGCATAATAGTATATTAAACCGAGGTACATCTTGATATCGGGGTAATCACGGGTCATTATGATATCAGAGTCCTACAAATTATGTAATGAGAGGATTGATTACACTGTGCGACAGGGGATTTAGGGCCTCCCAAACCAGATAATTATGAAAGTGCATGGACTTATTACCACAGATTTCGGTCGGGTTTTGTCAATGATCATCAAAGAACTTTTCTACGCCACACATAGCTTCTAGAATAATTTATTTCTACATCGTCGTTGACCTCAAATCAGTTATGTATTATAACCAAAGGCACAGTTGTTAAACAGAACAAAATAAAACATTTTTGCGTTCGCGTTCGCGTTCAGCGTTAGTTCACTCACCGGACGCATTCACGTTGTACAAAATGACACGAGGATAGATATCTCTCTTTCTAAATTTAAATACTCACCTTCATGAAATTAGGATTCATACATGGAACATCGAACAAAACTATTCTAATTTATGAGTTAATTTCAATTGCCTGTACAAATACAAATTCAAAGAATTAAAATACCATTCGCAATCGTTTTTATTTTCAAAGGATTTCCTTCAAGTACGACGAGGCAATACGCAATACCTATCGAAGCCAGAAACCTCTACATATAAAATAGTTAACAAACAGAATTGCCAGCAGTTAAACAAATTCAAAATAATTAAAAGCATTCCCATATTTCACTATACTTGGCATCCGATTCCACAACCTGCATTGCCTGAGCATTCAACATATGGCGACGTGAGAACCAGAGGGTTCTATCTGGCTTTTTCAAAAATGTTCAGGAGAGCATTTTTAAAGTTCGGAGTTATTTCTATACTATTTAAATAATAAATATGAAAAAGAGAACACAAGAACTCACAAACTAGTTCAGTTATTTATTGGAATATAAAATTTGTTTCATCAAAAGTTAAAATAAAACACAAGAAAAATTAACTTTTTTAATTACAGATTTCAGACAGAACCTTTCGGAACTCAAACTTAAAACTTTTGCAATAATTATTCATATATAAATTTTGTTTTTATGCGATTATAAAATTGTAAAATAAATATAAGTTACATAAGAATTATTCATTTCCTTAATGCAATATAAAAGAACATGTGAAAAACAAGTTAAAAAAAACAAAAAATAAATATTCTTTAATGAGAACCTGCACATAGAACCTTCTGGTTCTTAAAAATTCAAATTAGTTTTTTCAAATGAGTTTATCTAATTAAAAAGTGTGTTATAAAAATCTACGTCTATGGAAGGCATCCACTTAAACATACTCTTTAAATCATTTTCTTTGTCTTTAGTTAGTTTTGGCACACATTTTGATTTGTTTACAGCTGGAAATGTAGGATTCGAAGTGTGGCGTGTGAGTTGTTTTTTTTAGTATTGAAACATTTTCCCATTCTTTGGAACCATGGCTGAGCTTATAGCCTACATGGAATATGTCATATCTCTTTAAAGTAAGCTGAGAAACTTTGGTAAATGGTACATTACTGTAGCTTAATGTTTTTGCTGGCGATTGAAAATCAAAAAAGTCACTGGAGCTCATCTCTATGATACGGTAAGGTTGTTTTCTGTTGGCTACCAGTAAAATTCGTAACAAAGACACAGGTGACCAAAATTCTGTTAATTTAAGTTTTTTTTCAATGTTTGAATGGATATTGTCGACTTCCTAAATGCTTAAATGGCCAGGGGTAGAATATTTTAAAGTTATAGTCTGAACAAATGAGTTGTTCACAAGAATCGATGCAATGGCAAAGAAAATTACAGAATTTCTATTTTGCGGCACGCAGCTGTCACTCCATAAAATTAAATCTTTCGCATTTGAGTAGTCCAAACATATTTTAGAGAGAATCTTTACTAAAGCACTGGCTATATCGTTTCCTGTTCGACCACACAATCCCTCATGCCAAACTGCACAGTAACCATTTTTAACATTTCCGTCTGAAGCATGGGCAGTTAGGTTGTAAACGTTTAATTTACGTTTATAGTAAAAACAACTTACATTTCCTCTTGGTAATGATAACGTTTTGGAGATCAAAGCATATAGTCAAAGTCTTGCTTTCTCTATCTGATTTTCTTTCTGTTCTCATAAACGATTTTTCGACCACATGGCGTTCATATTTTTCATTCAATTGCTCTGATAATACGCTTTCCTTCACAGCCATATTAAATTCCTCGCACAAATCGCATCTATCAGATTTAGGAGCCAAAACGTCAATATTATATTCGGTATTAAAAATCCATCTGTACATTGATTGCTTTAGAGGAACAATACTTTGCTCTTCACATTTCTCAACATATAGATCATACATCATTGCTAAGTTAAGACTACTGCATAGATACTCTTTATTTGTCTTAGCTCGACAATAGTGGGACTCAGTTTTAGGAAATGATTCTATATGTTTTCTAACGATGTCCTTGTCATTTTTGTCAATGCGTTCTCTGGTTTTTTTACCTCGTCCATCGCTTTTAGGTACGCCTGTCGTTTTACCTTTTTTTAAGTGCATATTGTATACAGTTTTTTGACTTATTAAAAGAGTTTCAAGGAAATATTGTTTACACACTCTTACAAATTCATTGTTGACTTGGAAAGAATATGTAAAACTTTTTTTTTCCTAGACACGTTCACATCGCCTGTTTTACATAAATTGCAATTAGTATTTTGTATAATAAAATGTTGTTTGCCATTTTCATCCAAAGAGTAAAATGATTTCTTTAGAGATTCTCTGTCATCTTTGCTTATTTTGCCGATACATTTCCACTTACACTCACAATCAACATGAAAAAGCTCCTTTTCTGCAACGAGTTTACCCGAAGTATTGATATATGCTTCACCTCTTTGGCGCTTTCCCTTGCGAGTATTCTTTTTCCATGTTTGGGGATTTCGTTTCCTTTTCCTTGTAAGCTTACGTGATGTCATAGGACTCCGTTCTTTTGTGTTTACGCTTTCGGTATTGCTATATGCAACGAGGCTTCGCGCTCCTGGCTTCATTTCATCATTATTTAATTGCCGAACTCCATCAACGGCAAATCACGCATTCAAGCTCTGCAGTTTGTCATCAGTTGTTTCATCAGCGGTTAAAAAATTTTCGGAAAAATCTGAAGTTGAGGTGTCATCATAAACAAATAATCTACAAATGAACATGGCATTTTTAAAAAATTTAAAACAATAACAGCCTATACTCGCTTAAATTTAATATGCTTAAACTTAAAATCAAGCTCTCAAGTGATTGTGAAATTTCGTTATTGTAAAGTGTTGCCGAAAATGTCTATTGGGTTGCAACAAATTTCGCTCAGAAATACAGAAAACAGCTGTTTAGAAAATTCGCCTCAGTCATCACTTCGCGATATTTTTAAAATAAATTCCGTTTCATGATAAACTTACTTGCGTTTTGATGATTTATGGTTGAGTTTTTCTTTCCAAGGCTGAATATCAGATCCACTGTCACTAGGTATTTCCATTTTGTTTATATTATAAGATATTTTAAGCTTAGACACCCAAAAATGAAATGATCAGCACAAACACTTTCACAACATTGAAGTTGGCTGCAGTCAGAACCTAGTCATCCGTGCTGCCACCTTTTCAATATTTCCAAATTCATTATTAACATAATTAGGGTATTCACAAGGTATCCTACTTATTGTGCTTTTTGTATTGTCGTAATCATTTAGTTTTATAAATTGTGTAAAAAACAAAAAAAAATTTCATTCCCACGGATCAATTCCAGTTGTTATTTAACATTTTTGAATTTTTAGAAAAACTAGATATTTAGAAAAACTCAATCAATTTATTCTATTTTTGGAACACCATTGAAATTGATTGCAGATAGAACCTTTTGGAACTAAGTGCGTCCACTTTTTTGCATATAGAACTAAATGGCTCTGTTATTATTACTAAAATTATAAGTGAAAATACAAAAAGGGTTTCATTAAAAGATAAAAACCATTACAAAGAATAAATTCCAATCAAAAAACGCAAAAGTGAAAAAATGCCAGATAGAACCCTCTGGTTCTCACGTCGCGATATTTTAATTGCCATTGTGAACAATGGTAATTCTTTTGCAATTGCATTAGATAAAGTTAGATAACCTGCATTGCCTGAGCATTCAACATATTTTAATTGCCATTGTGAACAATGGTAATTCTTTTGGATTTGCATTAGATAAAGTAATGCAAATGAAAATCAAATGCAAGTTAAACGCACCCATGTATGAACAAATTTAGAAAATAGGCTGACTGAAGTATTGTTTTGATCACTTGAAATACATAACACGAAAATTTGGAGTCTTGGGAATTATTTCAACAAATAATAAAATTTAGCTGAAATTTGACGCCTCCATAATTTATTCGATGCTTTGTGACTTATACATTATTGAAAAAACTTACTCGGGTCTATTGCTTTCAGAAAACAACTAATAATATTTCTCTTGTAAATGGTTTTTCAACAGAGACGCTACAAAAGTAAATCGATAGGGACAGCAAACGACGCCATATTTTTTCCCGCTCTTTTGACATTTCTCTTCAGTAAAGTTTGCCATTTCATCATGGAAAGATATACGAGCCAACAACGAGTCGAAATTATTAAAATTTACTACCGAAATTTGGAGTCAGTGGCCTCAACTTTAAGAGCGCTACGTCCAATTTATGGTCGTCATAATCGTCCTACCAGATCAACAATTGAGCGTCTAGTGGAAAAATTTGAATCCACAGGCAGAGTACAAAATGTTCCAGTGTCAGTGAGACAAAGAAGTGCCCGTAGTGGCGAGAATATTGCTGCCGCGAGGCTTCAGTTCAAAAAAGCCCAAATGTGTCTCTCACACGTCGGTCTCAAGCGATGGGCATCTCTGTGACGTCGTTGTGGCGAATTTTGCGAAAAGATCTTGGCCTACATCCTTACAAGATCAAATTGACGCAAGAACTGAAGCCGCTTCACCACCATAAGCGTCGTATGTTCGTGAATTGGGCTGAGCAACAACTTGAAAATGATTAGGATTTTCATCGGAAAATCATCTTCAGCGATGAGGCTCATTTCTGGCTGAATGGCTTCGTCAATAAGCAAAATATGCGTTATTGGTCAGACAGCAATCCACACGTAATCCATGAGTCACCATGCATCCCGAAAAAATTACGGTTTGCTGCGGTTTATGGGCCGGCGGCGTCATTGGGCCGTACTTCTTCCATGATGATCAAGACCGGCACATTACTGTGAATGCGAATCGCTACCGTTCAATGATAGCCGAATATTTTTGGCCCCAATTGGATAATATGGACTTGGACGACATGTGGTTCCAACAGGACGGCGCCACAAGCCACACAGCGAATGCCACAATCAATTTGTTGGAAACCAAGTTTGGTGAACGTGTTATCTCACGAATGGCCGCCTCGGTCGTGCGATTTGACGCCGTTAGATTATTTCCTGTGAGGCTACGTCAAGTCTATGGTCTACGCTAACAAGCCAGCGACGATTGATGAACTGCGTACGAATATCGAACGTGAAATTGCAGCACTATCGGCCGATTTATGCTTGAAAACCGTCGAAAATTTGGTTCAGCGTCTGGGCTTCTGCAAGCGTGCCCGTGGTGGCCACGCAAAAGCAATCGAGTTCCATACATAATGGCAACGAACGTATTTTCACAGAAATAAAGAATTTCATTGGTATCTAAAACCGGATTTGTTTTATTATATTATACATATGTACATATTACTACAATATTCATGTTGGCGCAATATATATGTAGCTCAGTTTTGTAAGTTATTAAAAGCAATAAACTTGTCATAACTATTAAAGACTACAACCGTGTAGAATATTTTCCCCAACATATTGAAAACAATTAATTTACTGAGGTCATAATTGAAGTTGCTGTTCGGTTGTCACTTTGACAATTTTTTCGAAAACCTTTAGATCTAAGACTGGAGAATATTTGTATGTTCCGATTCTAACAGACTAAGAATTAAGTATTTGTATTGTTAGACTTTCGAACCATAAGTGTAGAATTTGTTTGTCGGAGAGTTTCCTAACGTTACTAAATGTCTTAAGCAACATAAATTTGTAGTAATTTGTCATATCCTTGTGCTGGGATTTATTTATTTATTTCAGTTGATGGGTACAAATTATATCCTTATACACTAGCAGCTAAGATCTACAGGTGTGTAGTACAGAACTTATGTTAATAAATTGCTTAATATGACTTGAAAATATTGATTGGATATACTTATATATAATTGATTGTAATATTTATAAAATAATCTAATTACGTTAGATTCATAGCATAATCAAATCAGGATTTGGACACCAACACGTCGAATTACATGACGAAGGAATCGAGTTACAAAATCTTTAGTCGAATTCAGCACCTTCGCGATTTGTAAGAGACTCATATAAATTTTATATAATAAACGTCAAACCCAGGGTTATATTCTAACAAATAAACCATTTAATAGGAATAAACTTGTCAAAAATATGTTTGTGGTTTTCGCTTAAATCAGTTGAATAAGGATTTTCTAAATTTTTGACCAAGCAGTCCATGATTTTAATTTGTAGGGTGTACACTAGGGATGCCTAACGATTGGGACCCCTAGTGAACACGTTTTGAAAACAACAACAATTAAATAGTTCATGTTAAAAAACCTCAACAACATGGGTCGCGGAAAAGCTCTTGACACCTCCGAACAGAACAAAATACTTTAAAGTATAAAGGATTGAATGCCGTTGAGATTGCTGCTAAAATAGAAACGGACAAACAGATGTGTATAAGTAAATGACATCGCGAAGTATGGGAAAAACATGAAAGGGCGAACTAAATATGCAAACACGGAAAGAGATTGCCTCAAATTCGTAGATGTCTGCTTCAGAAATTCGGCAAGAAAGTGGTGTTAATGTCAGCGTATGCACTTTACAGTACGTGATATTTTAAAGCCGAATCAGAAATTAATTCGTCGGAAATTAAAGAAAAATACTAATACCAATAATCAAACATATGCTGTCCGACTTTAATTTTTATGAATCTGATGGATATCACTTTCCATGCCTATTGTGTTGTGTGACGATAACTTTAGGGAAAACCCGGTTCTTTAGTTTCGTTTTGAGCAGTTTCGTTTACATTTATAAGGTTCTACTGTCACTACGAACGAATACAACCCTTGGCATATCCTGAATTATCAGAGGGAAATATTGCGCGGGAAAAAGTAAGGGAACACCTTGAGGTCAAGATGGGTAATCCAGAGAATGATGGCGAAAAACGTGAATTCTTCTGTTGACTCGTGATGTAACCCCATTGAAACACGGAATACAAAAAAAAAATTACAGCAGACAGTTGTCCGAGGCCTTCGGCCACGGTCTGTCCCTGCAGGCTGTGTCAGAGACACGGCCATTAAGTTTAACGTAGAATACGCCATCCGATAAGACAGAAAACATATATAACAATAAATTCATTTTCTTATATTATTTATCATTTATTGTTATATATGTTTTCTGTCTTATCGGATGGCGTATTCTACGTTAAACTTAATGGCCGTGTCTCTGACACAGCCTGCAGGGACAGTCCGTGGCCGAAGGCCTCGGACAACTGTCTGCTGTAATTTTTATATTTACCAACGGCATTTGATTCAAGACCGTTTAAAAAAAAAATATTATGTTAAATTTAATGTTACAACAGCTTTATTGAAGCTTTCGCAAAAAAGCTTTATTACGTTAGCTTACTGTTTGTTTCACTTTTTACTAGATACATGTTGCCAAGCAACATTAGCTTGCTGTTCGTTTCACTTTTTACTAGATACATGTTCCTAAGCAATGTTGAGCAACCAAAAAAACTCAACCAAACACCACACATATGTTTAAACAATTTTCATTCGAGAAATTAAAATACTAGAAATATATCAACCAATATGAAATGTATATCAAACGAAAGATAACATCTTCATTTACCTACAAAAAAAATTTTAAAAAATTCATCTAGCCGTTTCCTCAAATTCAATGAAATAAAGATTACAACAATAAAAACCTGACATGACTCCTCATACCGTAAGGTAAGACGTATTCTACGTCAAAAATATATAATTTCAATAACCTGTTACACAAGAAATATAAAAACTAAAACTAAAGTAAAGAGAACGAACAGATCCATCATCAAATATAAAGAAATATATTTTCGCAAATCAAATTAAAAGAAAAGAAAGAACAGAAATTAAAATGTGTCAACTAAATATTTGAAATGATCGAAAATAAAATAAAGTTATGTGATAATAAAGTATCATCCAAACAACTATATTACTGAATTATAAAATCAAACTAAAAAAAAAAAAAATAAAAATCAATCAAATTAAAACTTATTTATGTATAAGAACTCAGATAATAAAAATTATAGTTTAAAATCGAGTAAAGTTTTTGTAACCTAGAAATTACATACGAATATAACTACTTTTTTTATTCCTCTTCTTTGATTTTTGTAATGCTCTTTCTCTCTGTTTCTATTATATCCAGAGATTTTGTGACATAATTCATAGTCTTAAATATCTCCAGTAATATTTTCTTTCCAACTAATGAATTGTACCAAGGAAAGAGATAAATTTGCAAACTCTTCTACAGCATAGCGCTGTGCTGTAAAAGGTAAGTAGCCATAGAAGAAGAAAAAAATTAGAGAAAAATTTAACTAAGAGAGTGATCATGATCATAAATAATTTTAAAGGTATTAAGACTAGTGAAAGCAAAGCCTACTTTAAATGTAAAGGAAAAACAAAACAAACAAAAAAAAAAAGAATTAAAGTATATAGGTCAGTAATTGTATTTTTATGCCTATGTAATAATATACATATGTATGTACTCAGTTTTATTTTGATTTGTGTTTTCTTTTTTTTATGATTATTGTTTTATATACGAATCAAAGTAATGAAATGTAAATATAAACCTAATGAATGATAATAACAATTGATAATGAATAGGAGATAAATGGAGTTCGTTTTCTTAAATTCTCACCAATTTAATATTGAGTGATAATGTATCACAGTGACAACATGTCTGCGTAAATTGTTGTGTTTCGATGTAGGATGTTAGAGGTGACTTGATAGGGATTTCAGAAGCGGGAATTGAAGACGAATTGACCGAATTTAATTAGGGTATTGCCCATATCATTTGAGCCAAGGTAATACAAAGGTTATCTGTTTGCTATACAGAATTAGTGGGTGGGAGGCTCTGACATACGGACTTAGACTTAGACGGTGAACGTTTGCATTTTGTTTTATGTGAAAGTATCGGATATTACCTATTATTTCTTCATTTTGACACGAATAATTTATGTATACGGTTGTATGTGTTCTCAGCTGTAAGAATACACACCGTGTCTGACGAGTAGCCGGCGAATCCACCGTGTCAAAGCAACATCACTGAGAGTACATACCCTATAATTGGCAACCGTAACAATTGACTACTTCCATGACTATTGTGATGATTTAAGAAAAGAAAAACTGTATCTACAAAGAAGACATACCGGGGGAGAAGGAGCTATTGTTTTTGGGTGCAATATCTCAGTAGGCACCAGTGATATAATACTTGAAGCAGGTATAATGAGCGGAGCATCATATAAAAGGATACTGGAATAGAATTTCCGAAACTCTGTAATTTATTTGGACTCAGTGAATGGACTTTCCATCAAGATAATCCACAACTGTAAAGCAGTATATTTGTGTTAAGAATTCGCCGCCCTATTCTCCAGATCGTAATATAATGGAAAATGTATGGGGGTGGATGTCAAGAAAAGTATAGGAAGGGCGAAGGCAATTTTAGACAAAATAGGCCTTAAAATATGCTACAAATGAAGTCTAGAGCTCGATATCCTTAAATTATTTGGAGTCATTATACTCCATTTTTGAAATTTTTTGCGATAAAGGAGGAAATACCCATTATTTAATAAAATGTTTTTGTTTGTTATTAGCTTTTTATTTAATTTTCTATTTAACATTGAATTGAAAGATATTAATTTTTATCTCTTTTCTTTAAGGATTTCTTATTCATGTGACGCATATAAATAAAATGGTTCATTTATGAGACACTGACAAAACTAATTGGTTTAAATGAAAAATAAATAATTGTTTTAAAAATTCTTTATAAAACTATTGTATTTCTCCAATCATCCTAACAAATGATATATTCACATAAAGTTTGAAACGTTCGATTCCTTCCCACTGAAAAATAACGGCCCAGCAACATATTGCAGGAACCATGACCATTTTTGCAAGCATTCTTTTCTTGAAATGAAGATCTGCAGCTTTTTGTTTCTTTATTGTCTGACACGGTTATGTTTTCAGCAGTTTTCAACAAACAAAGACACATTTGGGTCACAAATACTTATATTGTAACGTATTAATCATTGTGTTCCAAACATGATATACTGAACAGCAAACACAATGTGTGTGGACACAAGTATACTATGTTTGCGACAAGCAACAAACACGTTATATTTGCATCCAAACAACAAAAAGAAGCTAATTTTTCAGAGACTTATTCATGTGAGTCGCGGTGTATAAGCGACAAATTAAAGAAACTGAAAAAAATTGTTCATTTCTACACCTACTCTGAGACTGTAGGTGTAGATTTTGTTGATTTCTATATTCTGGATATGACGTCTAGATTTGTGTGTCTGTTTATTTCTCATTGTATACCTCCCTCTAATTCATATAACTATCGGGCCTACAATACATTTGTTTCGTCACCTCTACTTGTATTCTGTTCTAACATAAGCACCGCAATAATAGTCCACGCGCTGCTACAATAATAATTCAGTTAAGGTGAGACGGGTTTTCGAAGTTAGCTCTAGTTTTCGAGACGTCTGAGGTCGGGAAAATCCATTTTGACAATTTTAGTATATCAGAGTATCAAAGTCACTAAGCGATGTCACCATCGGGGAAAAAATTAGGGGATTTAAATATTGTTCTCAGTCGCTAACCCCTACACCATCGACGGTCACTAGTTCAATAGTAAATAGATTTTTTTTTGCTTAATGTTTAGCCAAGTTATATTAAAAAACTGAACTTCCAGAACCAATTCATGAGTCAGTGAGCTTATCTCGGGGTTGCTTTATGTAGGAAGTTATAACAACTCTTATAACTGACGCATAAGAACTTCCTTTAATTTACAATCTATGATTAACTTAATGCATTTCTTGTACGTCAAATGATCGAAAGCCATCACACCCCATCTGATTGACATATCAATGCAGTAATTGAAAATTAGACTCGTAATTCAAACGTAACTCGCATGTTGTACAACAGATTTGCGCATTCATGCGTTACATAGTTATACATCATCAATTAGACTCTGTTACACGCCAATATAACGAATATTTTACCGGCTATTTGGAATCCAACGGGACAATATATCACAGTTAATGGGCAAATAAACTTCCTCGAAAATGAACAGAAGATGGGGGTTCTGTGCCGCCAACATCACCATAGACACTGTTTTCACAATTATCGTCAGTATGATGATCAGATGGTCATATCATAGTTGAAAACATTGGTGAAATGATTACGCCGGGAAATTATCAAACTGAAATATTTCACTTTTAACCTTTTTGCCAGCATGAACCCGATTTAATTGCGCCAAATTAGACAGCGAACTTTTCGTATCGCAAATACTTAGTATGCTCGCATGTAAGCACAAACACACTGCAACAAATAATTGAAGGGGCAATGGCACATCATTCAGTGGGAAGTGATGTGAACCAAATTGATTTGAACCAAGTCAATAGGCAGCCATTGGTAATGCGTTGCAAATGTGACTGCACCAGCAGACTTCCATGTCGTCAACGTCATCATGGTAGTTGTCATCAGTGTTTAGCATTGGCAATGATTGCAAATGTCGACCGATTTAAATGCCAAATACATTTAAAGTCACACACACTCCCGCAATTAAAGTACACCATGTTCAGTGAATGTCGGGCTGCTGCCGGACGGGTGGCCCGACTGAACACAAAACACACATGACTAACAATCAGAACGCCGAATGATAGTACAATGTGTTATGAATAATGTCAAAGTCAATGATTAACACACACACTCCTACATAGGACATAATTGCATATGTGGGCAGACATGTACTTGAGTGAAACTGTTCATTGTTTGTTGTGTCATCATGAAATAACAACGAGTAGAACTATTAGGGATTGATTGGTGTGTATTAGTGTGTCCTTTTGTGAGAATGCAGTTGTAGGCAGTGTTGCCATAACGCCGCATTGCGTCCCCTTTCCACCTTTTTACTTTTTAGAAAATTTTTGAGAAATGTGAATCTTTTTGTAGAACAATTAGCTAAATTTGGTAATTGTTTTTTGAAATACGTTAACAAAGAGTTTCCACACATTAGACAGAGTTTCCAAAGCCAATTTAACAAACAATGAACAATTTTATAAACAAAGCTAAAATAGTTAACTCTTGGTGTACATAGAACATTTAAGCTATGTACGCGCAATGGGTAGTGTGCGCGCCTCTTGTACTTGAGATCCTGGGTTCGGTCCCTGCTCTGACCACCTTAAAATTTTTTTCGACGGCGGTCACCTCGCATGGTGACGGCGACACTATCGAGTATGTAGTCATGAAAATGCTTCTCAAAAATACCATTCGGATCCGGTGTAAAATTGTAGGTCCCAATCAGTGAGTATAAAACTAGAAAGCGCACAGCTCACTGGTTGTGAGCATTACTGGTTGTAATGGGAAACCATTTTTTTTACGCGCCACAGTATTTTACAGTTTTCATACATCGACTCGTTTCCCGACCCCAATCCCTTAGATGTCATCATTTTAGGCAATATTAATGTGTTTATCTATTTTGTAATTTTGACAGATTTTACTGTCGACATTCCTTTTCCGTGAAAAGTTTTCCTCGGATAAAGTACTATATTTCGAAATCTAAGAATACTGCCGTAGCCCAAAAACACAAAATTTACATAAATCTGCCTAGACAAGTTTGTTTAAAGTCATGATTAAAAGATTTTGCGAAATTAAAAAAATCGCTTCTTAGTTGACGTCCTTCTTCTTTAGTCAACATAACCTCCAAATGTCATCATTGTAGTTCTTCGCCATCAACCTGACTGAATAGTAGTCTGCGGCTTGCCCTATGTAGCCCCTTGCAAGCTCGAATTGTTAAGAGATTTCCATTATTCCAATTTTGAAAATAACACCATTTCTCCTTTATGTAGCTGACTGAATGTCAAAATATTTATTAATCGAATTATGTATATGATCGGCCCCACTTAAACAGTGTCCAATTCATACCAAAGTCCTAGCAGTATATTTTGATTACATGAAATCAATTTTAATTGTAAATCATCTGTAAAGATATGTAAATCATAACTGTAAATCATCGCATCAGCGCCGTAAAGTTCGTCTTGTTATTTTAATTTCTCTGCAGTATTTTTCTTTTCTCTGATCTTCCTCTTTCTCGCGTGAATGGGTTTCTTCCGTTATAAAGACGTACTTGTATATCTATTTCCCACGTGCAAGGACTT
Organism: Phaonia tiefii; assembly: GCA_963931995.1. Lineage (NCBI taxonomy): Eukaryota > Metazoa > Arthropoda > Insecta > Diptera > Muscidae > Phaonia > Phaonia tiefii. The sequence goes on from OZ008370.1 coordinate 278,092,640, forward strand.
ATGCTGAAATTTTGAAATCAATTTAATTTGGGGAACATAACTATTCATATTCGTTAGTCTTCTACGCTTTTTGGTCGGGATCTACCACATGATTTCATTATATGATTTGATTCGGTGTGAATTGAATTCAGTTTGAACCTTTTTTAGTTCATTTCGCACGTTTTTCACACCTTATGGCAACAGTGGTTGTAAATAAAGATGTGTGCGACTGAAACAATCACATGTGCCTGTGTTTATCGTTGTACGCGAAGGTGCGTGCATGGTCGACTGCATTTAAGCGCATATCATTAACAAAGTAATTCCATTCGTTCGAACAAAAGTTGTTTAGTTTTAATGCAATGCGCACGCATGCAGATGCACTCGCTTCCGTACAGTGGCTTATGCTTCTACAAATGAAATCTGCTTAACGTAAATGCCAGAATACTGACTTATCAACCTTTTAGCTCTAGGGACTCCCAAAACATCATAAGCATTAGAGTGCCCATGAAATACATAGGAAAATGGTCAAATGTTATTTTCCGCTCCCCGCGGAATTTCTAATAGATTGGGCATACAAAATAATATCCGTTCAAAAATTTGATGCATCGGATGCAAACCGGCCAGTCATCTACGACCTTCAGCCCTAAAAATGGAGTACACATACTTCAAAGTATTTATAGTCAATAACTCGTAAACCAGAAGACTCACAAAAATACAATATAAACATTTTTATTACAAGTCTACAACCAAGAATTTTACTCCTAGAAAATGTTCACATTTCTATGACCTGTCATGGTGTTTTCTAAGGTCAAAGTCCACATTTGTGGCGAAATTGTTTTCAAACAGCCCTAGCAAAAATTTCGATAAACCTATTTAGGTTTGATTATCGCCAAATTGTATTTCATACAATAGATTCAAAGTTTCGACAGACATACATTTGGAAAACATATAGTTTATTCTCTGATTGAATGAATTACCGCAATCCAAATTTTAAATTCCAAGTTATTTTACTTGTCACCCATCTGCTGTAAATAGAAAAGTATTTATTTTTTCTTATTATTTTCAAAAATTAAATGGTTATTCATTCTATTCACTTCACATGTTAGTCGACTAAAATTATGCGAATGCTTATCTCTATCCCATTCAGTCCGACACTAAAATATTTAAAGTAAACTATATACAGCGACATCTAGTCCCTAGGTTCAATCCTGTGAGTGAACGTACATCCATAACCCGAATGAAAGCGAAATATTTTTATATTTCCCAAAATTGTGTGCATGCCCCGACAGAAGAGAAGGATGATGATGCCAAATACATATTATATGAGCTCCTAAAGGCAACGTAAGACCGCTGCCCTGGCCATGACATTAAGATTGTACCAGGAGACTTTAATGCAAAAGTATCCAGAAAGAATGTGTTTCATCCAACTGTTGGCAATTTCAGTCTACATGCTGCCAGTTTGACTTTGCGGCGGCAAAAACATGATCATTTGTGGTACAAGAATCCAGCATAAAGACATCCACAAGGCTTCTTGGGTATCGCCTGATCAAATGGATCACGTGGTAATTGATGGAAGGCACTCATCCAGTGCGGCCGTCGGTGGTGCAATGGTTAGTGTGCGCGGCTCTTGTGCATGAGATCCTGGGTTCGAACCCGGCTCTGACCACCTTCAAATTTTCTTTCGGTGGCGGTCACCTCGCATAGTGACGGCGACACTATGGAGTATCTAGCCATGAAAAAGCTTCTCAAATTACCGTTCGGATCGGTGTAAAACTGTAGGTCCCAATCAGTGAGTGAAAACTGGAAAGCGCACAGCTCAGTGATTGTAAGAAGTTCTCCCCAGTCCCTTCATGGGATGTAATGGGAAACCATTTATTTATTTATTTACTCATCCAGTGTAATGGACGTACGAGTGATCAGAGGTGCTAATGTCGAAGGTAGCAAAGGTTCGCACAAGATGGAGTAGAGCGAAAATCATACGAAGCCAGACACAGAGAAAACTGGATATCGGAAAGCTGCAATTACCAGAGGTAGCAACAGCCTACTCAAGGAAGCTCTCGCAACTTTTGGCATACAACCCACCCCCTCCCGATGACGACCCTGACGCGCAGTGGAATCCTATTTCCGCCTGTATAAAAACTGCCGCAACAACCGTACTTGGTTTCGAAAAACCGCTTCGCAAGAAACCATGGTACGATGAAGAGTGTCGCATTGCAAATGATGAAAAGAACGCTGGACGTTGGCAATTCTTCAGTTAATTGCAACGCGAGCTGCAAATGAGCGGTATAGGGAGAAAAGATAGGAGGTAAACCGTCTCTTTAGGCGTAAGAAATGGCAGTGGAGACAGCGCGAGAGTGAGAAAAGTGAGACATACAGAAGGAAGAAGGAAGCTCGTAAATTCTACCAAAAAGTAAAAAAACGGAACTAATGGACATGGTTCGGGGCCCCCTACTGTAAAGACAAGGACGGAAATCTCATCGCAGACGTGGAATAAGTCTTTTATCCATAGCATATAAGGTTCTATCAAGCATAATGTGCGAAATACTAAAACCAATTATCGCTGACCTGATTGGACCATACCAGTGGGCCTGGAAACTGACCAGATTTTCACCCTACACCAAATCCTGGAGAAGACCCACGAAAAACAAATCGACACATATCATCTATTTGTCGATTATATGGCGGCCTTGATAGCCCGATATGGGGGAAACTCTATGAACCAATGTCTAAGTTCGGTTTTCCTGCAAAGCGCATACGCCTTTGCAGGATGACCTTGACGAACACCAACACCGCAGTGAAAGTTGGTAAGGATCTTACCGAACCTTTCGAAACTAAGCGAGGTCTCAGGCAAGGCGACACCCTATCGTGCGATCTCTTTAACATCTTAATGGAGATCATTATGAGAACAGCTGCAGTCCACATGATTAAAGCCATCAGCAGTAAAAGTCACTTGGTGTTCGCGTATAACGTTAACGATAACTATAAGTTTAGCCTCGAGGTCAAGCGGAGAATTGTGCTTGCGAATAAATGTTACTTTGGGCTAAGCAAGCACTTTAGAGATAAAGCCCTTTCTGGAGTAACAAAAGTCCAGCTGCTCCAGACTATCATTCAACATGTCTTGCTTTATGGCGCAGAATCCTGGGTCCTATAGCAAGCAGCCGAAACATCTGTAGGAGTCTTCGAGAGAAAAATACTCCTAAAAATGTATGGCCCTATAGTGCACAACGGAGAGTATCGGCGGCGCATGAATCATAAACTGTATGAGCTTTATCCTGACATTGACATAGTTAACCGGATCAAAATAACCCGATGTCAGTGGAATGGAGGAAGGCGAACCAGCACGAAGGGTTTATGAAACCGAACTCGAAGGAAGACAAAAAATAGGAAGACCAAGACTCCGTTGGAGGGATCAGGCTGATGAATCCCTGCGTACACTTGGTATTGCCAACTGGAGAGATAAGGCGAAAGATCGAGCTGGTTGGCGAAATATGTTATCTTCGTTTTGTAACGTTTTTTATAAATTTAATAACATTTTTGTTCATATCAAATACCAGAGATTTCGAAGGAGTTTGTTTTGCACCACAACCCCTGTTCTCTACCTATTACATTAAGATGCAGATGCTTGACACAAACCCAGTATTTTAAGCACATGGTAACGACGTAACTATATTCTAATATTCCATCATTTCCCTTGCGGGAGTATTTACTCGGTCTGTTTTCTAAACTTACAATTTTCAAAATTTATTCAAGCTCAAAACCTTTTTAAATAATATAAAGCTTATTCATTAGCCAACCGTCTGATGATGAAGATCTTGGCAAGATCCGAAATAGCTATATAGACAGCGTTATATTATTATATTTATTTAAAAAGAAATTATATTCTGATTTGATGATTTTAAAACAACATATAAATAAATTACACACTGTAAATCTAAATACATTTATCGATAAATTTTCGAGGTCCGCAACCACCATGAAAGGACAGAGATAGGCCAAAAATTCCGAGGAGTAAAATTATTGCCTCCATATTTGAAATAAAAGCGATTATCTTTTGTTGGAACAAACCAATGAAACAAATTTTTACACAGATATTATTTTGTATACCCAATCTATTACAAAATGTGCGAGGAGCGGAAAAAATAACATGTTTTGTTATATGGGCATTTTCTCTAACCAGTACTGGAGAGTTTATTTCGATTTTTAAGGGATGTATGTATATAAAGATGATTTCCATGGATCATGACATTATAACTTCGGTTTCACTAGGCGAAATGGCAGCGATTAAACATACTTCTTAGAAGGAACTGTCATTTCATAAGGATGCTTCTTGAAGGTGCCCTTTCTGGTTCATATTTTCGTCTAAAATTACAACACAACATGGATATGTTCCGATTGTATCTAACTATTTACGTCTCCAAAGCCCACTGTACCGCTTTCTTATTTTACCTGACAATCTATCACGTAGATAATATCATTAATATGTCATAACGTTGCTGTAGTCATAAGTATTGATTATGGTGACAGCCACCATGTATGAAAGTATAACCGTTGATGTAGTAATAGTCAATTTAAATTACCCGGATTTTTCAAACGAGACATATTTCGGTTTTTACGATTTTTGAAGTTTTTTGCGAAACCCGGTTTCGGTGAAACCGTCTTTATAAAACCGGTGACACCGGATTTACCCGAAAAATGAAATATTTTATTGTTTCACAACGAAAACTGTATTTTATTAATACAACTGTTTTCTGCCACATTTGTTGTATGCGTTCGCAATACTGACATTTATTTGCATTCGTTTGTCGAGATCTATACTTTTTGCTTTTGGAGGGATTATGCCGCTTTTTACAGAGAAGTTCCGCTTTTTGACTTTTGTCATTGAAGCTAGTCTAATATAATTTAGCTTAGAAGTTATACTTTTTATTATAAAATTTTGAATTTTCAACTCGCATTGTCAGACGATCAATTCGCATTGTCAGTTTGTGAACTTTATCATCAGAGGCTTAGTTGTAGGCTACTGATATTTGTTCAAATATGTCACTAAGTGACATGATTTGATAAGGGGCTTTTGCCGATTTTACTTCACATTAATCTGATACATCTAATTTTTTTACCGTGGGATGGGTCAGAAAATTAACGGAATCAGGTGATTGTTATGGCAAAATATTTGAACAGATCTCATGACAAAAAAAAATATCAAATTACACTGGAGTCGCCGACTTATTTAAATGTTAACTCATTTGTTTTCAGGTCAAAATCCCGCTTTTCGCTCAACAACAATTGGTAAGGTTAGGTAACCGTTCCGCTTTTGACTGGATTGTCCCAATTTTTTCAGCATTGCCCAGCTTTGTGGTGTCTCATCCCGACTTGAATCTCAAAATAACAAAATGATTATAATCAAAATAAAACATAATATTTTATATACTTAGCCTTATTTTAACACAAAATATTATTTATATTTAATTTACTATATATTCAGGTATTTGTATTCTGGTGTTCGATTTTTTCTTTATCAATAAATAATCTATGTTCTCCGAACTTGAGGTCAGATTTGCTTTTCTTGTATTTATTTTCCTCGAAATTTTATTTTGTTTATATCTCCTGATGATGCTACACAATGGAGTAGCGAAATATCGAGGATAATAAATACAAGAAAAGCAAATCTGACCTATATAGATCTGAATATAGATTATTTATTTATATTTAGTTATTCTATTTGATTTTAAATAATAACTTAAGTCATAATACACGTATTTAGTTGAAATAAGACTAAAAATATAAAACAAAGCGTATTATTTTTAATACAACCAAATTGCTATTTTGGATTCAACTCCGAATGGGGTCCCAAAATGCGGTGCAATACCGCAAAAAACGGAATAATCCCCCAAAAACAGGATGGCTATCAGGTTAGGTATACCGCGCAATTAGTTCTATAATCAGCTGATTTCTGTGCAGCAAAACATGTACTTGATGGGCTGACATCTCGAAAACTTGAAGTCACCGTATACCTGGACGCCGCTTTAATTTATTGCCAATCAATTTGGATCCTCCACTTGATGAAATCTTTTGAATACCACAGTAAAAAATTAAGGCTACATTTTAGCTCACCGGCTATAGGATAGGTGTTTGTACTTATATACCTTGACTATGCTTTAAAATACAAAATTCATTAACTAATTCTTTAGATACATAAGTAGTAAAAATTCTCGTTTAATAATTCCATTTTAATAAACTACACACAGAGAAGATATTCGTTGTCACGACTATATTTACAGCCAACTAAAATTTAGCGGTTCCTTGGACTATCACATGATACAGTTGTGATTACCAATAATTGTGTTCTTTATCACCAAATCTTGGGCATATCAATTGATTTGTAATTCAGTTTTGGTTGCAAGAACCCAAATATTCAGTTGAAGCCACAGCAACAATAAATAAATGTGATCTGTCAATCGAGATGTAGTTGTAGCAATCAAATTATACTGTAGTGGTGAATATTCTATTAATTGGATGGACGAAAAATGTAAAAACTAATTCGGTTGTACCAAATAATATATTGGTATGCTAAACTAAAGTGATTACTTGAATTTGATGGCTATCACAACCATTTGGCGATGCTTTAACCAATTATGAATTTTATGCAAAAAAATATTTTTTATTAAAATTGTGTATTTTACATTTAAATATAAACAAAATTATTATTATTTATAACCAGGGTTCGTATTTCGTGCCCAATTTTGATCGATAATATAAAAACAATTGTTGTTTGCATGTGTGTTACATGTGTTTGCATGTGTTTGTGAAGTCGTCAATAGTGGCGTCATATTCAACGATTATGTTTAAGTCTCACTTCACCTCAATTTATGATCATATGTATTCTTCGCTGGCCGATATCAATAAGTATACACTTTATTGTTCTTTCACAACTTAGTTTATATTAGTTTTTCTGTAAAGTCCTCCTGTAATATTCAAATATACGTAGTTTCTCTTTAACAACAAAGCCTCTTGTGAAAAAACGAATACATAACTTTGTAACGAGTGTTTTTGTACCAGAAACTAAATTATGATTACAGTAACTAATATTTGAACACGAATTCTAATATTGTACTTTTTATTAGTTGTATCTTCCATTTCAGATGAATGAGGTTTTTGAAAAGCTCAAATTGGTTAATACAACTTAAGTTCAGCAGTTGCAACTTGTATTTAGTAAGACCGATTTTTAATCTATCAATAACATCGACAAATAATTCTGATGTTTGACAATTACGAATTCTGATCAAAATATAGACTTTAGCATGGAATTTTCAATGCCTGAATTGATTTCCAACTAATCTTTTCCCTGTGTGTAAAGACAGACAACTGTCTAATAAGTAAATAGCATTTACAGCAGCTCGGCATTTAAACAATCATCGACTTCTTTTGCTAGTCTGTTTTCAACGTGGAACAGAGGGGCTGATTGAAAAAAGAGTGGTAATAATATCCGAAAATCTAAACTATTCGTCTGATTTTTATTATATATGATTCGATTTGAAATTATTTCTTAGAAAAATATTTTTCCATTTCCTATGAGCTATAAAGATCAGGGGTTTAATTCGTCTGATTATTTGAGAATGTAGGAGGTCTTTGTAGGGTAGATGTGGGGGTATTTAGAGGCACGCTGTTTCAAGGCGCTGTATGCTGCAGGGTGTCAAAGTAGACCGCCTGGGCGATGCTCAAACTTTCATGGCAAGTAACTTCCCAGTTGAAAATGTTTTCTTGCCTACATTGTCAGTAGCATTTCCGTAGGACAATGCCAGTCGGTGATGATAATTTATATAAGGCATCTTCTTGACATGTCACTAGTTTTGACTTAGGTGACATAAATTTTGTGAATAATATTTTTTTAAACCAAGTTTCCTTTAAAAGTTATTGAAGGGTGATAATAATTCGGATATGCCATCCTGAGAATTAAGAATTAAAAGAAAACAAAGTAGTATTCCGAAAGTTGGGCAAATAATCCTTTAACCGAGGCATGGAACCGGCATATGTAGCAAACAGCGGAGGGGTTTGACACAAACCCGGTTTTGCGGTTCATCGATTTCGGTTTTGAACTCCCATGCAGTAGCAACATAGCAGCAGTGGAACATTAATATTGCTGATGGCATCTGTTGTATTGTCTAGAAATACCGGCGAACGTTTTAAATGTTTGCGACCCAGTCATCCACATCACCATCAGTGGCAACAGCAGTAACTACATTGGAGTTATATCTATTTTGACATGATGCTGGTTAATATGCTGGTGCTTCCGTCGCCACTTGCCTTGCAGTAGTTGTCATTTCATTATCGGCTTCCATTTAATAGGCTGATGAAATATGATATCGAATAAAATTAATATGACATCTATCAGATGCATATGCACTCACATATGTATAAGTAGTTACATACATAATGCCATTAAAACCTCACAAAAACTGCCAGCGGTCGGGCCACGTCAGTCGAATGGTAAAGTTCAATTTTACGGAGTATCATACAACAATATTCAAATCAATACGAGTTCTACTACTGAGTTGCGCAAAGTTAAAAATCATAAGGAGGTAAGGAGCAAATACTAATGCTGGCAATTGTTTATCTTAAGGCTTGGGCACACCTATGCTTATGGAGGCTCTCATGCCGGAGCTTCTTAAAATCATTCCTCGAATTTCAGAATGAGAGAATAACCTCCATAAAAGGTAGAGTTTGTTGTATGAAAAATACAAAATGTATGACATTATTCCATTTCTATATTTCCTTGACATTATTTCATTTCTATATTTCCACAGTGTTGGAGAACGTGAAAACCGCGAGTTTACATCATATGCTGCTGCAACAACAACGACAGCAACCCAACAACCTCCACTAAAGTTGTTTTCACATCAGATGTGTAGAGGAATATCCAATGATAAGGAAGGACTGATTCAGGGAATAAAATGTCGGAATTGCACACATTTCCTATGCTTTAAATGTTGTTTGGCATATAACAAACTAACGATTAGCTTCCCATTACTTCTCGTGAAGATATAAGGGAGACTAGTGTGCGCGGCTATTGTACATGAGAAAGTGGGTTCGATCCCTGCTCAGATCACCTTACATTTCTTTCTACGACGGTCACCTCTCTTAGTGATGGCGACACTATCGAGTACTTAGCCATGAAAATGCTTCTCAAAATACCGTTCGGGACCGGTGTAAAACTGTAGGTCCCAATCAGTGAGTGTAAAACTAGAAAGCGCACATCTCACTGATTGTGAGAATCTCTCCCTAATCCCTTCATGGGATGTTAACCGTTGTGTCTACACACTTTGTATGTTTGATTTCTTTAATTATATTGTTGATGGTTTCCCCAATAGGTTAACATAGTGAGTGTTTACAGCTGCTGGTTTTCCATCATCGGAAATCTTAGGTATATGGCGCTACTACTTCAAAGACACTAACTGAGCAATGCAATACATTGTCAACTAAAACATATTTTATGCTGACGGTCTCCCGTTTCGATTTGAACCCTTATTACGATATTAACAACAGGTTCGCATCGTCGAGGCATGGTATCCAGGTATCTTGTAGTCGTCTAAAAAATTCTGCAAAATTTCTAACAACATTGGGATCTACATTATACATTTCAATTGGCCTAATATTTTCAATTGGATTAAGATCCGGTGACTGAGGTGGTCAATGCATTACATTCAATTTTGGTTTGCTAACCAAGCCTTCGCGCATTGAGGAGTTCGTCGATTCACTATCTTGCTGAAAAGTCCACAGCATTATTATGCTGCTCTCAGCATATCGTCAGCTGAGTACTACGAGTATAAAGTTCCATACCCCATCAACTTAGTTTCGAGAAAAACAGCATTTAAGTTTAGAGGTTTAGAGGTGAAAGTGGATTATAGAGCATCATTGACACTGAGTATCTTAGCAACGGAGTGATATAGCGAAATTCTGAACACAGCATTCGAAAGAGGAACATTTCAAACCCCTGTTTCTAATCTTAGCTTAAAAAAAGTGAAAATGGCGTATAGAGCTTTATAGTACTCAGCTGACGATACATGAATACATGAATGACAATGTGGACGATAATTTTGTAGGCACATGTATCCATATTAGTATCTTATGGTATCTCATATGGTATCTTAAAGTTATAGTGGAAGAATAATAGTTCACTTGCACTCCGTTAAATTACCGTATTCTAAAGACGTAAACGTCAAAACCAATACTTACCGGAATATCCTTATTTCCTTCTATTGTATTACAAATACGTGTGAAGTATTTACTTCTTCATTTTCAGGAAAAACACAAAAGTTCAAATAAACAAAAAACAGGTGACACTGATAGTACACTGAAAAGTCAACCTGCATAAGTTGCTTAGTCGTATAATGTTTGTGTGTGGAGAATACCAAGAACATATTTACAACTGTTGTACATAGTACATAGGACAAATACTACACTTTAGTACGCCTTGTGAATACCCTTATTAGAACTAACCCACCGCCATTATAAAATCCACATTCAAGACATTTCATAATCTTGTCACTGGATCGCAATCCAGTCAATATATTCCTGATCAAATTGCAGCCGCCTTGAATTTACACTTAGAAGTGGGAGTCATTCTCGCTGAGCGGAAATATACCACCATCAACAACAACTTTGACGAAATTGACGATTTAAGCAAAAATCGTTAAACTCGCGTACAATAAGTTTTCGTAAAGATTCAGCAAATGTATCTGGTGAAATTATTATCGATATTTACGATAATATTTTTCCTTTAAAATAATTTTCCAACACATGGAAAAAATGTCATCGAAACAAAACAAATAATAGATTTTCAGTTGCAGCACTATTACCTAATAACTTTCATAAACAACGCGATAGAAAGATAAATTCACGATAACTAAACATAAAACATACATACATATGTGACGAAATTGCACGACGATTATCTTCGTCCTGATGCAAAATATATTGTTTGATGTCTCAAAATATGTTATCGTACAATTGACGGGTTTTTCTATTAATTTGAGTAGTTATATAACGGACCCATACAGGAAATTGTATCTATGTAATCTTTTTTAAGACAATTTTGTTGGAAACTTCTTCAAACAATTATAGTGTTGGATAATTAAATTTTAAATTCTATAGAAAAACTGCAAACAGTCGAAATTTCTTGTTAAATATGATGATTTAATTTTTTTTAAATCAACCAATTATTTTTTTTAAATTATCTTTTAAATATTGAGAGGAGAACCATAAATATAAAATAATATATAAAATAAAAAAAACGGTCCCACGAGTTGTTCAAACCTGCAAATTTATAGAAATCGGCCGTCAGGTTTCGAATGCTATAACTGAACACCCATCACAATGTTAGATAAACTTCTTACATGAGTCTTTGTGTGGAGCTTCTGCCATTATCAGCGCTTTCGACCTGATATTTTGAACAAATAATTTTGTTCACCATGCAGCAACATTTGTGGGCTGGAGCTTAAATTACCGAAAGTTTTAAAATGGGGGTCATCCTGCAGCACGCATCCGGAAATCTCCTATTCCATGACAGTTATCAGTTCCCCTAGGTTTGTGCGTGCGCGTGTAGATTAATATGAATGTGACATGAATACATTACGAATTAACCAGAAAGGAATACATGAATGTGTATTTGTATTCGTATAGGAGTTCACTTATACATAAGTTTGTTTGACATGACTTATTGGGTTTGTTGCTGTTGCTGCTGCTGCTGCTGCTGTTATAATGACAATAGCACTGGCAGCGGCAACAACAACATGGACAGCCATTGAAAATTACTTTAATTTGTGTCATGGACCACACTCAGTAGGCCACTACGGATAACATGAGTTGTCAACAAATCTCTAAATAATTATCATTGATTTTAATCTCGGTTGTCTCTGGTTTGCAATTAAATGTGTGTATGTTCGTGTGCGTGAGCGCGTATTCGTGTATGTGTTCTGGGTTCCTAATGCAAACTTTGTGCCACCGTAAGTGGCGACTCTAGTAGAAGTTGTATTATTCCTGCTACTGTTGTTCTGGCCCACCTAAAGGACCTTATTTGTGGTTTCCACTGGGCGGTAGTGAAGGCAATGAAATTACTTGCTTTGATTTGGGAACATTGAATTGTTGTGATGGATGTTGAGGATATTACTTTTGATAAGAACGAGACTTTTGATTAGGAAGATTGTGGGAGTTTACTAATTTTTTTCTGGTTCTGGTTTGAAGTGCTAGAAAGCGAAAGCGTTTTGGAAACACCTCAATGTTTGTAGTGGTTGTATTTAATGAATGTCTAGTAATTTCTGCTTATGACGGTTATACTTTTCTATTAATATTTCAGTCTAAGTATTCCCTCAAGATGTTTTAAAATAACAAGTAACATATAGATGGAATACAATGAAGTAGCCTTTTACTTGAATTGTATGCAAACGTTTTGGTCTTTTAATATTTTTAATATAATATTTGGCCAAAAATATTATGGCCAAATAATCATAATTTGGAAACTAATCGGTTTTCTTCCTATATTATATCCTTTTAAAACAATAAAATCAACTCATTTTAAACTATAAACTGATTTTAAAAAATCGCACAATTTGCTAACTTAACCTTCGCCTTACCAATACCCACCCGGGTGACCATTTCGATTTTAATTCTTTAATATCTTTATTAATTTTTTTTGACCCTCTGATCAAGTTGCTCAGAGTCGAGCAAAAATAAGAAAAAATTTTTTTGTTAAAAGATCTTTTTAAATTTTTTCAATTTTATCAATCAAAGGGCGACCCTTTGGTGGCTATTGGTAAACGAAGCACATAAAAACTTATGGTAAGGCTGGTCTAGCTTTTGATTTCGCTGGTCTAGCTGATAGAGTGGATAAGGACGAAGAAGCGGTATTCGAAGACGTAGTCAAAGGAAGACTACGTGGGAGATCCCTAACCCTTTGGGTTGTTTGTGGCCAATTAATTAATCAAGCATTTAAAATATTAAAGAGTTTATCCCATGTTAACGAAATGTCAGGGTACTTAGGTATACTTGATTACATTTACACATTAGATGCATCATTCACAAAGTCTTAACATTTCTGAAACATCTTTGGGATTATTTAAAAAAAGATTATAAAATTTTGGTATTTATGGAAAAAATTAATATTTTCATTTGCTTAATTTTAAAAATAATGTCAAAATAGTAGAAAACTCAGATATTCTAAATTTTCTCCCGTCGTAGTACAAATTAACAACTAAAAAGGCATAGTGAGCGCCTTTGTTGGGAAATCTTGCGAAATATATAATATGACCGTCGTTGGTACAATAGTTAGTTTGCGCGGCTCTTATACATGAGTACGTGGGCTCGATCCCTGCTCTGACCACCTTACATTTCTTCCGGCGACGGTCATGAAAAACGCTTCCCTCGAAATACCTCTTGAAACCGGTGTAAAAACTGTTGGTCCAATTCAGTGTGATCAAAACTAGAAATCGCACAGCTCACAGATTGAGAGAAGCTCTCACCAATCCCTTTATGGGATGTCATGGGAAACCATTTAGTTATTTTTTTTTTTGAATTTCAAAATTTTCTCGATACCAATCGTAAACCCTTTAAGCGAACCACACACTTGTCATTCATGAGCATGAACATCAGCTATCGTTGATGTTTATTGTCCGTGAACCACCCTCCTTGATACCAAAAAAGAATGTGATTGAAGTTGTTCGCATCACTATCATGTTCACAATATTTTTTGGTAATATTTTTTCAAATTCATCAGTCAGATATGAAGTTATCGACTAAGTTCATGCTCATGAATGACAAGTCTGTGGTTCGCAATATTGCGTGAAAGCAAAAAAACTTATATTTATTAGAACATGTGTTGTACAACGTAGTCTTTGCTACTACAATAAGCAAGTTTGAAAAATTATACAGGCTCAGTGGAGAAATTTTTTTCAAATAATATAGCGCACCTTTAATAAAATTTGGAGTTTACCAACTTGACAGATAATGCCCTCTAATAAGAATAATTGTACACCTCTGGTCAAGGACAATTATTACCATTAAAATACATAACTCATGCATATGTATGTGTTCCAAAATATCTATTTAATACATATAAGTGAATACAAATTAGCATGGATACGATTTAGTCTAGCTCATTTTGTCAACTCTTTTTTAGCTCAAACTTAATTTTTGTAATTTTGTATTTATGCAGTTTCCCCGTTGTAACGACTTCGTGGAAGCTTTATTTGGCCGACTATTCCCAAAATCTTAGATTAGCTAATGGATGTAATAAACATTGACCAAAGTGAGGGAGGGGGTGGAGTGGTCAAAGCATATCATACTAGGGAATTCGTTAAGCACTTCTACAAGGAATGTCTCACTCAAAAACGCATCTTTTATTGATCTAAATTGGCGATTCTATTATTAAACCGGAAATATTTGAAACGTTAATACTATGAACGAATACGATCCCAATGTGCACAATGTGTTCAATGCCTATGTTCACTTTAAATATCTTAAATATCAAAATGAATCTTTTGAATCCGCAAATATTTATAAAAGTGGATCCGTCTCGAATCCATATTACTTACAAAAAACGAACTCGAGACGGGTTCGAATATGAAGTCCATTGTCTTCACCATTTATAGCTATTTTGGATCTCCAATGTAGAATGGGCAGTGAAATATTTCTAATAATATTAATATGTTAAACGTACATGTGTTCAAAAAGCAACATAAAAAGTTGCTGTTGACAGGTCGATCAAACGGCGAAAGTAGCGGTAATATTTCAAACAATCAAAAAATTATTTAACAAAATTATAGCCCGAATAAAAAAAAATCACCCTAGTGAAAATTATATTAAAGTAACATGGATTTCGAATGTTGTTGCGTTGATTATATTCGGATCGTAGAAGAATTAGTTTTTGAGATTAAACCACTGTTCTTAAACTACTACACCTATTTGGCAACAATCAATGGAACATTTGTAGCCCACATGGTTATTGTTGGCGAACATTCTTTTTCACCCACTAAATTGTATTAAAATATTTAAATCTCTGCTTCCGCATTTCCTTCATATTATTTTTACATATCGACGGCTTAATATAAAAAGGCCCTAACTCGATTTTTTGTTACTTGACAGGAGAAGGAAAAAACTTAATAAAATCCGTAAAATTTTAGATACAAAAAAGTTTTAATGCAATTTTTAATAAAAAGAGGCAACACGTTTTTGGCAATTGCATTAAAACTTTTGTTATATCTGAAATTTTACAGATTTTATTAAGTTTTTTCCCTCTCCTGTCAAGTAACAAAAAATCGAGTTAGGCCCTCTTTGTATTAACCCATCGATATGTATTTATAAGTAAAGGGTTTTTCAACAGAGACGCTACAAAAGTAAGTCGATTGGACAGCAAACGACGCCATATTTTTTCCCGCTCTTTTGACATTTATCTTCAGTAAGGTTTGCCATTTCATCATGGAAAGATATACGAGCCAACAACGAGTCGAAATTATTAAAATTTACTACCGAAATTTGGAGTCAGTGGCCTCAACTTTAAGAGCGCTACGTCCAATTTATGGTCTTCAGCGATGAGGCTAATTTCTGGCTGAATGGCTTCGTCAATAAGCAAAATATGCGTTATTGGTCAGACAGCGTAATCCATGAGTCATCATTGCATCCCGAAAAAATTACGGTTTGGTGCGGTTTATGGACCGGCGGCGTCATTGGGCCGTACTTCTTCCGTGATGATCAAGACCGGCATATTAATGTGAATGCGAATCGCTACCGTTCAATGGTAACCGAATATTTTTGGTTCCAATTGGATAATATATACTTATAGGACATGTGGTTCCAACAGGACGGCGCCACAAGCCACACAGCGAATGCCACAATCAAATTATTGGAAACCAAGTTTGGTGAACGTGTTATCTCACGAAATGGCCCAGTCGATTGGCCGCCTCGGTCGTGCGATTTGACGCCGTTAGATTATTTCCTGTGGGGCTACGTCAAGTCTATGGGCTATGCCAACAAGCCAGCGACGATTGATGAACTTCGTACGAATATCGAACGTGAAATTGCAGCAATATCGGCCGATTTATGCTTGAAAACCGTCGAAAACTGGGTTCAGCGTTTGGACTTCTGCAAGCGTGCCCGTGGTGGCCATGCAAAAAAGTCGAGTTCCATACATAATGGCATCGAACGTACTTTCACAGGTATAAGGTATTTCATTGGTATCTAAAACCGGTTTTATTTTATTTAAAAAAACTTTTGTAGCGTTCGTATTGAAAAACCCGTTAGATACATATTTAACATGTCACCGAATTCATAATAATTCGTACTTAACTTGTATACTTTGCTGTATTGTGGTAATTATGTACTTATACTGCATTTTATGCTCTTCCAATCATATTCCAGTCAAAATAGTGAAAACATCCTAGATCATAAAATTGTTAAACAAACGTGTACATGTGCTTGTTCGAGTTTAGAAGGCCAGAATGCATTCACAAAAATTGGCCGCAGCTTTGGAACTAAATGGCTGTTCACTAGCATAAGCACTGTAAACCTCCAAATTTCACGCTTACGAGGGTGGTCCCAAAACTAGCCGACCTGACGTATAGATGTACCAGTAGTTTGAAAAAAATATGTTGTGGCCGTCGGTGGTGCAATGGTTAGTGTGCGCGGCTCTTGTACATGAGATCCTGGGTTCAAACCCTGCTCTGACCACCTTCAAATTTCTTTCGGCGGCGGTCACCTCGCATAGTGACGGCGACACTATCGAGTATATAGCCATGAAAAAGCTTCTCAAAATACCGTTCGGAATCGGTGTAAAACTGTAGGTTCCAATCAGTGAGTGAAAACAGGAAAGCGCACAGCTCAGTGGTTGTGAGAAGTTCTCCCCGGTCCCTTCATGGGATGTAATGGGAAACCATTGATTGATTTGCAAAGTGGCAACCTTATAAAACATGTGTTATAAGTTCCAAGGCTCCACGTTGTTTAGTATTTTTATTTGAAGCCTCATATTCAATTCTTGCGAAATTTTCGTAAGAAATTTTGTCATTTATCTCTAAACGGAAAATGTTGTTGCGGAGAGTGACCACTATCTTTTATTTACCTCGCAAACATTTCTTTATAATTAATCTACGCACTCCATTTTATTTTTAACACACGTTGTTTTACTTCTGGTTGTTAAAATTATCGAAATGTCAAAATTCAGGTGCTAAACAATTATAACACAATTGTTTTCGTACGAAATAGCCTTGGCGTAACAACCCTGTAATTGATTTTTTCTACGGAATTTTCACGGAGAGCTGAGTGCCATGCAAATGAAAAGTGAGCGAAATTTTCGGTATTTTTATACACGTACTTCTATGGCAACGAAAATTTTATAAAAACTGAATACCAGGCTTGAGCCATGAAAAATAAACGATCACCGTGAATTTGTAAACATGGACAAAATAGGTCACCGTTATGTAATCCAATATTTCCATTTGAGAGGTCTCAGTCCAAGCAATATTAAGGCCTCTGTCTACGACTGTAAAATATTGCAGAGCTTAAACGAGGCCGTACGGGGTGTCAGGACGAACACCGTAGTGGTCGACCAAACACAGTTAAGAAAATCCACATAATGGTACTTCATGATCGGCGGCTGAATGTGCGTGAGCTAGTTGAAATGATAGGCATTTCAAAAAGTGCTGTACATCGTATCTTGACCGGAGATTTTAAGTTGTGAAAGCTGTACGCAGGATGGGTACTGCGCTTGCTTTCAATAAAGATATTTCAGTAGGGTGATTGGCGTTGTTTCACCCCAATAAAGCCGAATTCTTGCGTCGATTTATAATCATGGATGAGACATGGGTCTACCACTTCACACCTGACATAAAGTAACAGTTACAGCAGTGGACTGCAATGGAAGAATCGTGTCCAAAAAGGCGAAGACGGTTCCATCTGCATGCAAGATCTTGGCGTCTGTATTTTGGAACGCGCATACAATAATTTTTATTGATTACCTTCAGCGGAAAAACTATCAACGGCGAATATTATGCTAATTTTTTGCAGTGTTTGAGTGATGAAATTGCGGAAAAAGTGCGTATTTGGATAAAAAGAAAGAGTGGTTTCATCAAGACAATGCTCCAGTTCACACATCCACTATTGCGATGGCCAAAATTAATAAATTAAAGTTCGAACTGCTTCACCACGCACCTTGTTCGCCAGATTTAGGTCCCTCTGACTATTTTCTATTTCCAAACTTAAAAAAAACTCGATTGAAGGCAAGGAGCCAGTGATTATGGCCATATAACGGGTTTATCAACAGAGACGCTACAAAAGTAAATCGATAGGGACAGCAAACGACGCCATATTTTTTTCCACCCTTTTGACATTTATCTTCAGTAAGGTTTGCCATTTCATCATGGAAAGATATACGAGCCAACAACGAGTCGAAATTATTAAAATTTACTACCGAAATTTGGAGTCAGTGGCCTCAACTTTAAGAGCGCTACGTCCAATTTATGGTCGTCATAATCGTCCTACCAATAATATGCGTTATTGGTCAGACATGCAAAATATGCGTCATTGGTCAGACAGCAATCCACACGTAATCCATGAGTCATCATTGCATCCCGAAAAAATTACGGTTTGGTGCGGTTTATGCATGATGATCAAGACCGGCACATTACTGTGAATACGAATCGCTACCGTTCAATGATAACCGAATATTTTTGGCCCCAATTGGATAATATGGACTTGGAGGACATGTGGTTCCAAAAGGACGGCGCCACAAGCCACACAGCGAATGCCACAATCAATTTATTGGAAACCAAGTTTGGTGGACGTGTTATCTCACGAAATGGCCCAGTCGATTGGCCGCCTCGGTCGTGCGATTTGACGCCGTTAGGATATTTCGTGTGGGGCTACGTCAAGTCTATGGTCAATGCGAACAAGCCAGCGATGGCTGATGAACTTCGTACGAATATCGAACGTGAAATTGCAGCAGTATCGGCCGATTTATGCTTGAAAAACGTCGAAAATTGGGTTCAGCGTCTGGACTTCTGCAAGCGTGCCCGTGGTGGCCATGCAAAAGAAATCGAGTTCCATACATAATGGCATCGAACGTACTTTCACAGGAATAAAGAATTTCATTGGTATCTAAAACCGGTGTTGTTTTATTTAAAAAAAACTTTTGTAGCGCTCTTATTGAAAAACCCGTTATCAACATTGAAAATCGCACAGTCGTGTATATTTCAGAAAAATTTCCAAAATTGCTTACTTTTAGCTTTTTTGGTTTCTAAGAAATCAAAAATGTTGGTTTTTTCTTTCATGTTTTTATACCCTCCACTGTAAGTGATAGAGGGTATATATCAGTTTGTCATTCTGATTGTAACATATAGAAATAAGGCTTTGCGACCCCATAAAGTAAATATATTCTAGATCCTTATAACAACCGGAGTCGATATAGCCATGTCCGTCTGTCCGTCTGTTGAAAACATTCTCACGACTTCAATCGGCGATAACGCGGTTTGGTTTTTGGCCAGAATGTTCCACGTATTCCTGAGCAGTTTTGGGATTGAAAATCAGCGAAATTGGTCCATTGGAAAAAATTTTATGATTGGAAACGTAAAAAAACTAATAAAATTTTCACATTAATTTTTGTAGTTTTAAACTAAACTACTCCTTTTGCCGTGTGGTGAATTTCCATGTTGAAAATCTTTGTTGTTATTTATAATAGGTAAGTACTTTAGAATGTTTAGATGTACTTTCATGTGTTCATACATTTATATGCATTCTGTAGACTTTATAAGGTCGCTGTGGCCTGATGGGTAAAGGGTTGCGCGTTGGAGTCTCAGGGTTGTTGGTTCAATTGTCGTCCCAGCTTGCTCTTTTTTTTTTAACAGTTCTTCAAAAAATGCTTTTTTATTTTTAAAAAATGCTTTTTGCAGCTTGTTTTTTTTTAACAGTTCTTCAAAAAATGCTTTTTAATTTTTAAAAAATGCTTTTTTATTTTACTTACTACTCCTTTTGCCGTGTGGTGAATTTCCATGTTGAAAATCTTTGTTGTTCTTTATAATAGGTAAGTACTTTAGAATGTTTAGATGTACTTTCATGTGTTCATACATTTATATGAACTTTGTCCCACTTTATAAGGTCGCTGTGGCCTGATGGGTAAAGGGTTGCGCGTTGGAGTCTGAGGGTTGTTGGTTCAACTCTCGTCCCAGCTTGTTTTTTTTTTTTTAACAGTTCTTCAAAAAATGCTTTTTTATTTTTCAAAAATGCTTTTTTATTTTACTTGTGAACAAGTAACTTATTTTTATTTTTTTTAAAAAAGTAAATTTTCTTAAAAGAAAGTACATTTCTTAAGAACATTTCAAAGTACATTAAGTACATTAAGTAAATTTCAAAGTACATTTCTTAAGTACATTTCATTAAGTACATTTCTTAAGTACATTTCTTAAGTACATTTCAAAGTACATTTCAAAGTACATTAAGTACATTTCAAAGTACATTTCAAAGTACATTTCAAAGTACAGTTTCTTAAGTACATTTTCAATGTGAGCATTTGAGCATTGTGAGCAATGCATTTGTGAGCATTGTGAGCATTTGTGAGCATCCTGCATTTGTGAACAAGTAATTGCATTTGTGAAGAAGTAACTTATTTTTATTTTTTTTAAAAAAGTACATTTTCTTAAAAAAGGTTCTTTTTAAAATTTAATATTTTGCTGGTTAACACTAAGGTGGAAGGTATCAAAGATTCGGCACAGCCGAATTTAACACTTTTACTTGTTTTTACATATTTTGATATAATTGTTCGTAATGCGTACTAACTCTTGAAATTTTTTCACATTAGAGATATTCGCTATTTGCGAATTTTGAGAATCGAAAAATTTAGATATTTTTTTCGAATTTCTTGCACTGTATCTCATTTAGTTTTAGAGATATTGCACTCAATTTTTCTTACTTAATTATCCTAAAAGTGCGCTAATTCTTGCGTTAGAGCGTAGTGCCTTCAGATGATCCTAATATCCTTACTGCTTGATTTTATTTGCGAGAGGATACTGCAGTATTTTCAAGAATCGAAAAAGATTCAGCGAAGGTGGGTCTTGCTGTTAATGAAGGCAGGACAACATTTTTGGTGTCAACGACTAGAGAAACCTCTCGACTTGGTGCGCACTTGAACGTCGACATCAGATTTAATTTTGAAGTGGTATATGAATTTATCTACCTTGGATTCGCCGTGAATAAGGACAACAATAGTCGTGTTGTGGTTACAAGCAAGCGATTATCGCTTGCTAAGTTGCAATGAAACCGGCTTTTTAGCGAGAAGTCATTTTAGTCAAAAGTATGAAAAATGGTTAAAAACGGTAAAAGACGGTATTTCAATTTTAGTATCGGCTTGTGGTCATAGGTATGAAACAACAAAACGAAGTTGTATAATTTTCATTTTACCACAATTTATTTATTACCCAATATTTCGACCAACTTCGTTGAGCATTTTCAAGGATCTAATGTAAGAAAAACACAAAGATTTTGTAAAACATTTGTGAAAACAGTAATCACAAAATGTTCCTTTCAAGTACAATATTGCCTGTTAGGGATTGAGCAGGAGTAGGAAAACACAATAATATTTCTGCATATAATTACATTGTGAGGTAACGAAAAGTATACGACCAGTCTTAGCTGCAAGCTCTTGTCAACCAATTTGATTTTGCCGCCTAAATTTGTCAATTGTATGTAGATAAACTTGTGCACATTGGTTCGCGTCGCGCTTGTAGTCGAGTCGTTTGTCGTATGGAACGTCAATAATATGCAGCATTTCCTGAAACAGACGTCGTGAATAAATTTTCTCGTCAGTTAAAAGTTTGGCCTGTGTCCAGTTAACGTACAGTGAGCAGCGTGTGCTGTTTTTCGTTCCAAATGCCTATAATGTGCCTTTTGGACCGATTAATGTGATGAAATGCTCATCCTCAGTTTATTCATTGTAGTACCCAAGTATACCTTCTGGCATATGTTGGTTTTATCCCCATTGCACTTGATTTCTATTCGTAAGAACACAAAACAATAAAAAAAAGATAATAATAATCCGATACAGCAAGAAGTAGTGACATCATTGAGGTTTCTTCGGATAAACAGTGTTAAATGCAAAAACACTAAGATTACAAAACTTTTATAGAAAAGAAAATAATAAAATAATAATATTCTTTATTTTTCAACATAATCTCCTTTTAGCTCGATACACTTTTCCCAGCGATATTGAATAGCTTCGATACTCTGTTTATAGTAAGGACTGTCAAACTCCTTAAAATATCCATCAACAGCAGACGTCACCTCTTCATTATTCGCAAATCTTTTACCACCGAGCCATTTTTCAAGTTTGGAAATACAAATTAGTCCGACGGAGCTAAATCTGGATTCATTTAATTTGGCGACCGCAATAGTGGATGTCTGAGCTGGAGCATTGTCTTGATGAAACAACACTTTCTCTGTCGCCAAATGCGGCCTTTTTTCCAAAACTTCGTCACTTAAACGCTACAATAAATTAGCGTAATATTCACCGTAAATGGTTTTTCCTTTTTGAAGATAATGAATGAAAGTGATCCCTTCAGCATCCCAAAAAGCAGACGCCATGAACTTACCTGCAGATGGAACCGTCTTTGGACACGATTCTCCCATTTCAATCCACTGCTTCGACTGTTCCTTTGTCTCGCGAAAACACTCTACTGAAACATATTCACGACGCTGTTTTTGCTCTATTGAAAGCAAGTGCGGCACCAATCTTGCGCAAAGCTTTCTGATCTTCAAATCTTCGGTCAATATACGATGTATAACACTATTTGAAATGCGTATCATTTCAGCTAGCACACGTACCTTCAGCCGACGATCATCCAGTGTCATTTCTTGGACTTTATGGGCCGTGTCTGGCGTCGACACCTCAAATGGTCGACCACGGTGTTCGTCTTGGCAGGTCGTAGTAAATATTTTACAGTCGTGAACCAAGGCGCAGACTCCGCGATGTAAGCAGGTTTGTAGATCTAAAACAATGTCGTAGCTCTCTACACAGAATTTGATGATCAACCTTGTCAAAAACCTTAGAGTGACCGAGAAGTACTAATAAACTAACTATGTTATCGTCAAGACCACATCTTACATTTTCACTAAGATCGATAAGAGCAGTCGCATGACGATGATTTGGACGAAACCCTGATTCCATATTACGTTGGTATTCAAACAGTTACATATTTGATCATTTAACAATTTTTCAATAATTTTAGACAAAAAACTTAAAATTGCAATAGGCCAGAAAAAACTGAAAAACTGTATTTTTTTGTTGTTGTTTGGATGTAAATATAAATCGTGTTTGGAGCTTGCCGCAAATATAATATACTTGTGCCCTCACACATCGTGTTTGCTATTCAATATTACATGTTTGAGACACAATGATTAATATGTTGTAACATATGTGTTTGCGACCCACATATATTTATGTTTGTAATACAAATACAGCTGTGTTTGTTGCACTGTCTATGCTCTGTCGAGAGCAAGAGCATAGAAGAGGGACAACGAGAGAGTCTATCTTACAATGTGCATCTGTACTTTTGCATTATTCTCTAAGTCACTGATACATAAACATTCCTGAATGTGCGTGTAAATTGTAGTTGAAGTGTTTCTTATTTTGCCTGATGTATTGCGTTTTAGTTTCATGCGACTGATCAGTGAAAAAAGTATAAACGAAGGCAAATAAATGTATAAATGGCCGTTTTAAATGAATTAATTTTTTATATTTGTTATTTTTTTATATATTATTTATAAATGTGGATTTATATTGTTAAAATTAATTCTAATAAATAATACATATATATTGGAATCGAAGATTAATTCGTTTCTAAATATTATTATATTTGGGATAAAATCCGCATATGTTTCCACATAAGTATATGTAGGTTTGGGATGAAGATTGTATATGTTTCCACGAAAAAAGCATACATGTTTGTCAGTAAACATTATACTGTTTGCATTTAAATACAAGTAAGTTTGGAACTTCCAAACATATTAATGTTTGAAATGTGTTCCAAGCATATACATGGTTCCTGCAGATTATGTTTGGGAAAATATGTTCGTTACAATTTTTAATGTAAATACACCACAAATATATACTAGCAATAAAATATAACAAACAAGTCTAAAATACGTTTACATTTTACTGTTTTTAAGTCAATTTACGTCAAATAACTCTCTATCGCACCGACCGCACCACGAATATTGTGAAACGAAATGTCAAATGAGAAGAATGACAGCTCTATATGACATTACTCTACGATTTTAAAGAGAATAATAATTAAATAATGTATACAACAAATGGAAAAATATAAAGGTAGAGTTAGTGCAAATTCAATATTATATAATTGAACTATAGGATCAATCGGGACATCTTCGATACAAATGAGGTCGTCATCTTCGGCCCGCTTTACGTAAACCTACTAAATAATGTGTCGTGGCCGTCGGTGTTGCAGCGTATAGTGTGTCAGACTATTGCACACGAGAACGTGGATTTGATTCCACATTTGACCACCTTACATTTATTTCGACCACTGTCACACTATCGAGTAATGATCCAAGAAAAAGCCCTCAAAATTAAATAAATAAACAAATGGTTTCCCATTACATCCCATGAAGGGACTGGGGAGAACTTCTCACAATCACTGAGCTGTGCGCTTTCCAGTTTTCACTCACTGATTGGGACCTACAGTTTTACACCGATTCCGAACGGTAATTTGAGAAGCTTTTTCATGGCTAGATACTCGATAGTGTCGCCGTCACTATGCGAGGTGACCGCCGCCGAAAGAAATTTATTTTTTTTTGAAGGTGGTCAGAGCCGGGTTCGAAAACCGGATCTCATGTACAAGAGCCGCGTACACTAACCATTGCACCACCGACGGCCACAAAATTAAGTTCAGTAAAGTGAGTCTGAAAACTTGAAAGAGCATAGCTCACTGATTGCTAGAAGCTTTCGTATATCCCTTCACGGCTTGCAATGGGAAAATATTTCCTCATTAATTTTAACCGTTCAAATTCAAAATCGAGTCACTTTCATGAATATTCAAATAGGTGTGTCTGGCCATATCTTCTGGATCATCTCCTCTGGCTACAATTGATATTTGTACAGCTACAACAACTACACCGGCTATTCATGCACACACAGGATGTATAGATTAGTGTTTAATTATGTGTGTGTGTGCTTGTGTGTGATTGTATGTTTGATGATGTTTAATGTGTATTTGATGTTATTGTACACAATATTAATAGACACTTTTCCTGCCACATCTGAGTACTCACATGTACACTCACACACACATACACATTTGGTGGCATAGGTGATTTAGGATAAATTACAACAAGACGTTTCAGCACCTCATGAAATTGAATTGCGTCTAATAGCTGTTTGTATGACTACAATTACTCCCAGCGGGAAAGGGAGGCCATTGAATAACAGGCCCTCCAGAAGGCCTTCTTGGGGGATAATATCCTTGATTGTTAGCTGCATTTCACATAAATTTCAATTTAATATTCGAATGAATTGGAGCAGAAGGTGTCGTGTGGTCACTCCAGTTGCAAGACTTTATAGAAGGCCTACCACAAAAGGCCTGCAAAAATAGCCATCATTGAATGCCTGCATTATTGGCTTAAATATTATTTATATTTTAAATTGACAGATTCTCACATTGATTTGCTACTTAGTAGCCTAGAGAAGTTAATTGTGCGGCAATGCCAAGTAAATTAGAGAAACCTTCTCGATATTATTAAATCAAACTCCTTCCTTGACATATAGTTTTTAGTAGCAGCTTTTCAAATAAAGGGAACCTTGAACGTTTACTGGATCTTCCTAATAGGTTACGAAAAATTTATAGTATAGAGAGCGCTCGTTTTGCGCTCGCTCGCCAATGAATAAATCTCGACCGAGCGGAATTTTCAACTCGCTCACGATCTTACTTCATCTCGATCCCGATTTTAAAAAGTAAAACTTGTGAGGGAGTTTAAAATTGAAAGAACTGAAAATGTAGATTAAAGAGCGCAATGTACGACAAGTAGATACAGTAGAGTAAATTCCGAGCCCAAATCTTTAAGTTGTTTTCATCCCTACCGGCTATGACAATGTGTGTCTATATTCTTAAGTTAATTTGTAAACGAATGTATTCTCAGCCAACCAAATTTGGAACGCTCCAAAACAGGAGCGTGTAGGCACTCCCACAGCGCTCCTCAGATGAGTGTTTGCGGAGTGCACCTAAAAAGGGCGTCCCAAAGAGCTCCGCATGGGATTGTTCTAGGAGCGTTGAATCATGAGAAACTGCTACAGAGTTACCGGAAGAAACATTACAAAAGTTATTTTACAGAAAAACAGAATTATATTATAAGAAAGCGTGTTGTCCGGATCGGAAGAGAAGCCAAAAAGGCTAAAAATTAGTATTAATTTTTTTTTTAATTTGTATTATTATTATTATTTGGATTTTTATTATTCTTATTATTATTGAAATAAAAATTACACTCATTTACAAATTTACTCATTTATGTTTACCAAATCACTCATTTATAAGAGTCCGCAACGAGTCCTTGTGGTTTAGGCAAAGGTAGGGTTGCCAACTAAAAATTTTAAAAAATATAACATTTAGTAAAAAAAAGATAACATTTAGAGGACGTTTAGAAAAAACTTTTATTTTCAAAAATTGCTTACATTTTATATGTTAAAGTACATTTTAATATATTATTATTAAATTAAACATATGTTTCAAATAAAATTATGTCAAAATTATAAGTAAAGAAAGATGGAAAAAGATGGGAAAAGAATAAATGTGATAGTAATTAGTCACTATGACTATCACTATCACTATGCTTGTTATATTTGTTTACACTACTAATTTCTGACAGTATATTTATCCTTTATTTCATTATAAATATCAATACATGAAATATTCTTATAATTATACACAACTCTTAAAATTCCGCTTACTGTTGAAATTTGCAATCTATTTCGTTCCTTAGTCCATTGCCCGCTGATCATAGCAAATACTCTTTCTACATTAGCATTTTGTCCAGGTATTGCAAAAAAAAATTCACATATTTTTAGTAATTCAGAATGAAACTCAATAGAATTTGTTTTAAATATGCTGCCCATTTTCTGCATGAAACGAGTTTTTTAAAGTGTTCTGCATTCTGATTTTTTTCTAAAAAAGTCTTTAAATTACACAATTGATCGAAACATTTTGTATCATCCACAACAATGTTTTTAGAGGCAAGAAATCTTATAGATTTTTCAACTTCATTCCAAGTTGGACTTTTTTCTAATTTCATCCAAATAAAGTTATTGAATTTTGATAACTGGTTGCCCCATAATTTCAAACATTCGTATGAATTTTTATAGCAATTTATGGAGTTTAACTTAAAATTATCTACTTCCTTTTGGAGACCATTTTCCGCAATTTCGGATAAAATAGATTTTACTTCGATTGGAATAAATGATGTATCATACCTTTGACTTAATATATCTGCTAATGAATTAACTGTGGTTGCTACTTCCAAAAGAGAATTTTGCTCGGATTCTATTTCTAATACTTTTTCATGAAAAACATACATTGTGGATATTGCGAATTCTAGGTAGGCTTTACTGAAATCATTTTCAATAAATGTTTTTAAAATACGAGAGGGGTTGTCTATTGGAAAAAAATATGCCTTTAAAGCTGGATAAACTTCCAAAACTCTTTTAACAGCGGGGTAGAGTGACAACCAACGTGTTTTTGAATGGGGTAATAATGCTTTATATTCAATGTCCACAAAGCCGCAAAATTTTTTTAAGGCCTCTGTTCTTACAGTGTAAATTGAAAAAAAAGTTATACAGTTTAAAAATGATTAAATCTAAATCTATTGGTAAAGAATCAAATCCATGCGGAGCAGAGTTGTGAACTATATGGGCAGGGCAACCAACACCTATTAAATCTTTTCCAAATTTTTCCCTTAAATGGGTGTAAACATTGTTTTTCCCGGACCTACTCAAGCCACCAAAATTAGTATTGCAGTTGTCTGCTGAAAAAGCAATACATTTGTCAACAATTTTGTATTTTTTTAAACATATGTATAATTGTTCGCTTATCGTATTAGCTGTTTCACCTGGCAAAGAAAATAAATCAATAATTTTTGTCATTATGCCATTAATTTTGTCAAAAAATTGAATAAGTACTGGAAACATTTTAATTGACCCATGGTTACTTCCATCGGTTGAGACAGATAAACATGAAGTTCGGGACAATGATTGCAAAACATTTTCTATACAATATGGAGCTATTACATTATTCGCGATACATTTTGTTTTTGTCCTGCCTGATGATAGAAGCTTGGCTAACTCTGAATCGTCAAACATTCTTGTCAGCAGTTTGTTGGTGCAGACGGTAGAATTATAGCTGAAATGGTATTTTAATGTATGGAAAGCTAAAGTACCTTCAATTGCTGATACTTTCAGATCCTGCGATGACTTTTTAAAAAAGATATTTTCTACAGAAGTAGATGTTCCTGCGCGTAAGGTTCTTGAGTGTTTTTTTGACAATATATGTTGGTCCAAATCGTATTTTCCCTTGTTTGCAAGCGAAACTATTGTGTTGCAAACCGTACAAGTAGCCTCCGACTTAGAATACGATGTTGGCTTGAAGCATGTATACTTAGCTTGACGTTGCAGCTCTTCATTAAACAAACACTTTCGTTTACTCATCGTTTTTAATTCTAGGGTTAAAATTAAAAAAAAAAAACTGATCACTCTCTAACTTACCTTCCTTTTACTTGAAAATTGAAATTCACAGAGAGTATAATAATTTATGCTTGCGTTTAACTCTTGTAGCAACAGACGACCGAGCAATAATGAGGTTAGGTATGTGATTACTCAATTCAAAAGCTTTTTCAATTTTTGCCGTAGTAAATTTTGCCGAGTTTACACAATTCAAAAGCTTTGCAACTTCGCGCCTTTTTTCATTTTTGCCGTAGTAAATTTTACCGATTTTACACAATGGCATTTTTTGCCTAAGAGAGTTCAAGTGGTGTAGTTGCGTAAACCCTCCAATCTTGCTTCTCTACACCGCTTATAAACAAAACGCAATTCGCTTGGGTAAAATATGTCGTCGTGTAAGCTCGTATTTGTGTGTTGCGCAATAATTTTATGTCATAACCTCGTTTACACGATGACATTTTTTACCCAAGCGAATTAAATCTTCACTAATAATATTGATTAGTGGGAAAAATATAAAAAGAGAACAGTTTTACATATAAACAAAAAAAGAAAGAGAACATAAATATTTGGTTGAAAAAGACGACAGTACTCTTTAAAAGAGAGGAGCATGTAGGGACTCCGAAAACACTCATTTATAGGAGTCCGCATGGAACCCTTGTGGGTTGTCTAAAGGAGTGTGTAGGGACTCCGAAAACACTCTCTTAAGGAGTCCCAAGGGTGCACTCTTTTCATATATTTTGAGCGTGCTGTTTTCTCCGGGGGATATGCTTCTTTGGGACTCCCTTCGGAGCCTATCCAGGAGCGTTAGAGCACCGTGTGGGCAGTCCTAACGGTGCATCTTACGGACTCCGTTGGTTGACTGGGTTACAATTGTATTTACGAAATTATATGTATCATGTTGAGAAAATTGGGAAACAGAAATATATGTTGTGATCAAATGTGATAATAAGTTTTGGGAATCTCATTATGAAATGTTATATACCCTTTATATTTTCGTTTACCACACTTTGCTGTTTTCGTTATAAGAAACATATTTTTCTTATTCAGAATTCTGGTGACCCGCTTTTGTATTTACGAACCGCCAAGTGCTGTATAGTATCGGAACGAACTAGTTCAAAGGAACTATTCGCTGAAAGTAAATAGCTACTTAAACTAGTTCCTACTCTTTCCCTAATAGAGTTCCAATGATCCATTTTGTTCCAAATCATTTCTTCTGGCAGCTCTTTTGTGCACCTTTTCTATTGTTGTATTGTGCTATTTAAAAATCTGTTTTGAATGTTGCTAGAGTGAATATTTAAAATGACCAAACTGAAAGCGCAGAGGGGAGTGCTTAACATTGAGTGTGTTTAAAAGCAAATTCTATTGCCTTTTAGGAACTGCATCACTGCCCTGCATCTGATATGCAGCACGTTCGTAAATGCAACATCCTACAACTTTGCAGGTGTCAATGTTCGAACACTTAAGCGTTTGACGCGTTATCAATCAGCAAACGCGCATCACAAATATTTTGAAATTCTAAAATATACGTTTTTTAGTATGTGTTCCAATTATTATCCCTGTAGCTACAAGAAAAAAAGGCTACGCCAACAAACCCAAAATCTGATACCTTGCTTCAAGGTTGTCTTCCTCGTCGTCAGTAGTATATGTATACGTATTCATCTTCAGCCTTCTAGTCCCTATGCCTCCGGCCAAATTTTGACAAATACTACAACCTATTGCAACTATACATGGGCCATTATCGGTGCGAAGAATTTCAATAAAACCGGTGCAGCCGTTTAGGCGTCATTGTGGAACAGACAGACAATCAGTAGCATTTATAATAATAATAGAAAAGCGAATACTGATTGTTGATGTGTTTATAATTAGACATTTCATGTGTCTCATTTGGCTCCTTTGGATCTAATCAAATTGTAGTTCCTTGTTGTGCTTTTATATACTGTACTAGAATGCTCGATCAAGGAACGGAATGAAAATGTGTCATTTTAGTTGACGAACTAATAAACTAATAGATGGAACTAAGTTCCTTTACCAGAGCGTAACTAATGGGAACTAAGTTCCTTTACCAGAGCGTAACTAACACCCGTTACAATCAACATGTTAAATGCTCAGTTTTGCTCCATTTTCTGCAACAGAAGATCTGTTCTTTTTCGCTCGTTCTCCGGTCGCTTCCAAAATATATTCGACTCGCTCGCGAACGAGCGCTATGAAGTAAAAGTAGGTAAGGCTTGCTCGCAGGTGGGCCGAAAAATATAAAACTTTGGTTTTCTTATTCACGAGTTCAAATATTTTCAACTCTGATTTGGAATTTTAACTCGATTGAGTTATTGAAGATTCGGATCGCGAGTCGAGTTTTTGCGTATCTTGGAAAATACATTTTTGACTAACTTCTCGAAGAAAATATTTTGAATTGAGCTTGGAATTTATAATATTTGAAGATAATGCTTTCTTAGTGAAGCATAATGCTTATTTGTAAAGGATCGTTTTCATATAAAAACAAGGACCCAAACCAAATTTCCAATGTAATTTAATAACAAGTGGATTCATATGTTGTTTGCAGTTTCCGTCGGTGGTGCAATGGTAGTGTGCGCGGCTGTTGTGCATGAGAACGTGGGTTCGATCCCTGCTCTGACCACCTAAAATTTCTTTCGACGGCGGTCACCTCGCTTAGTGACAGCGACACTATCGAGTACTTAGCCATGAAGAAGCTTCTCAAATAACCGTTCGGAAACGGTGTAAAATTGTAGGTCCCAATCAGTGAGTGTAAAACTAGAACCCGCACAGCTCACTGGTTTGTGAGAAGCTATCCCTAATCTCTTCATGGGATGTAACGGGAAACCATTTATATATTTATTTATTTATCTGCAGTTTCAGCAAATAAGGTTTTCCAATAATATTGAACTCAAACGAGAAGGGGTATAAGGAGAATAGAAGACGTAATTATAGAAATTCAGCGGAAATAAATACACTTGAAACCCCGAAAATATGTTCCTAATGATGTTTAAATTTCAACGGAAACTAAATCAAGACACGACACATTCGAATCGGATTGGATTTCAGAATTTAAAAAATAAATGCTTACTGTTTTTTTTTTGTCAACCCAGATTCGAAATGTATAGTCACCTTGCGGTATTTCTAAATTGGACTAAAATAGACTCGATAGAATACAGTTCATAAGGAATCTAAAGAGATACACTTGTGCAAAATAAAAAATAGGACCAAAAACATTTGCCAGAATAGTAACACTTGCGTAACAGCAGTTTTCCCCCCGAAGTCTTTTTTTGTTGTGTATTTACAGTCACTAACTGTTCGGGGTTGTTTGTCACTGGCTTGTTAGTGACACTTTGAAAAGACAAATTAACATAAAGAATTTATTGAGAAATTATAAATAAATGTCCTTTTGCGAAAATATGATTGTTCTTATCAACCCCTTTAAATTGAATCTGCCATAAGAGCAGTTTATAAAGTTCATCCAGCCAGCAAATAAAACCCCATGTTATAAAGGATAATGATGAGCAACACATAAATTAAATCAATGTTTATTTTATTTCTGAGATAATTAAATTGTAGTTTCTATAACCAGTTCAATAAAACTAATTTCCCCTATTCCTGGATAAGAACTAGGTCTGGGAAACTAGTTGGGAACTATTACATTTGGACCCTTGTCAGGACTAGTACAAAGATAATGCAGGGGTGACAATTTTCACTCCCTAGGACATGCGTGTGTTAAAAGAGACAGATGTTTGCATAAAAAAGGGTACGGAATGGAGACACTCTCCATTCTCCAGTGTAGAACTATTTAAGCATAAATAGGGTTTACTTCAGGGTATAAATATATTGACCTACAATTCTGAGGTGGTCAAATTTTCAACTTGATAAGATCAATTGTCATAAGTAGCATGACCACAATTCGCAGTGAAAAGTATTTTTATAAAAAAATTTCACAGCATTTTGGTTGAGGCAAGGAAGAAACTGAGGCGTGATAATGTCATTACAACATTATTTGCGTTATTGGGAAGCTTCGGAATCAAAAGTGAATTTATATTGGCTGTAATAAAAGAAATAGACAAGTTCATAAAACCAAACTTCACAGTATTTATATGTTTATTAAGACAAAATGGCAAGACTCCAACCGTACATAGGCAACAAGAAAAAGTCTACGCATCCGCTGACAGTAGCAGAGGAACGCGGACAAAATCCATGAAAATGTGTTCGTCCTGCACAAGAAAACGGAAGCATTAGAATGCTACAGAAGCGACATCTACGGATCATATGTCGAAACTGTTATCCACCAAGTACGTGAAATACCAAGAAAAAGTAGTGAAAGAGCAAGAAAAGCAGACAGCCCCCCAAATGCCTCACCTACAAAGTTACGGACTATGGATTATCAAAGAAAAGGAATTCCACTTCCATGAGCTCTTTAAAGCGTCTGAATGTTAATATTCTTCCTGGATATAAAAAAAAATTATCTGCCAAAAGGGAACCAGTAGCGTCCGATTTGAAGGTAACTGAGATATCAGTGAAGTTAACTCATCCAGACTTGATGGATCATAGTGTCAGATGGATTATTCAAAGGCTGAGAAGTGAAACATTTGAACATTGTACAACCCTCGAACATCATCAGTTCATTATTGGCATCCGATATTGTTTTAATTGTGGGAAATTATCAGAGTTACAGTAAGCGATATAAAATCTTAAATTGGTCAATTGAGTCCTTCTGTTCCTGAAATCAATATTAATGACAACTTTTTTTACCTCGTCAACTTTGAAACGTACAATTTGTAAACAAACACAGAGAGGCTTTTAAAATTCGGATGATTCAAAAAGTGATGGTTATGGAACGTATCCATTGCATGCTAGAATTAGGAGCACGGAGTTCATTTCGACACTAGCATATACAATTTCACAAGTGGGAGAAACTTTTGACTACAGTATACTATACCACCAATTGAGCAACTAAATATGCGAAATAAAAATTATACAAGACGAAATTTGGAAGAAGTCTGTAATGTAAATAGATTGCCAAGCAAGAAGTAGAAAGCATGTAAATACAGACAGGATGATTTTTAAAAATGATGAACTGACTGATACTACTCCTATAAATAAGTTGACTGTTATTCCTATTGTAAGGCAATGGTTAGCAATTGGTCACAATTTGAAGAGTAACACATCAAAAAATTCCCAACTTTTGGCTCAAATGTATCCTGAGACAAAAAACAATGCTTATCATTTGGAGGGATGTCAGACGAAA
This sequence comes from Phaonia tiefii, assembly GCA_963931995.1. NCBI lineage: Eukaryota > Metazoa > Arthropoda > Insecta > Diptera > Muscidae > Phaonia > Phaonia tiefii. Next base: position 278,126,608 of record OZ008370.1, read on the forward strand.
ACCAAAGATTACGACAAGTTTATATACACGAATACATGCAGGATTTATGGATTAGAACCTTCTCGATATGTTGGCAGCCTTTTCAGATTTCGTCGCTTAAAACAATTTTAGTTCTGGAAAGTCAAGATTATTAAATATCTCTGTCAATGCCAATCACTATTTTGAAAAGAATTGTCTAATTAAAAATACAGATACATATTAATAATGTTAATACCAACATTTTTAATAAATTCCCAGTTGGAAATTACCTGAAGACATCACCAGTGTATAAGAAGTGACATGTCAGAGTTCCTGCTGATTTGCCGATCGAGTCCCATACAAAATACTTCATGACACCCACTGACATTTTTCATAAAAAATAAATAAATGGTTTCCCATTACATCCCATAAAGGGACAGGGGACAGCTTCTCACAATCACTGAGCTGGGCGCGCTTTCCAGTTTTCACTTAATGATTGGGACCTACAGTTTTATATCGATTCCGAACGGTATTTTGAGAAGCTTTTTCATGGCTAAAAACGCCGTCACTATGCGAGGTGACCGCCGCCGAAATAAAATTTTTAAGGTGGTCTGAGCAGGGATACTTACCCAGGATCTCATGTACCAGAGGCGCGCACACTACCATTGCACCACCCACGGCATTTTTCATACATTTGCTAAAAAGTCAGCAGGAATTTTCCGCAGTTTGTCAATAGTGGCGATCACCTTATGACATGTGGACGCGTTGTCTTTAAGTTACCATTATCCAAAACGTCTCCAAATGCGGTGGCCTTGTGTCATTTCCTATATACATAATTATTATATTTGAGAATTTGAGATGGGTGGCTACCAATTTAAAAAAAACCTAAAATAAATATTGTGATTCTAATAAGAAAAAGGCTCATGCATTTACATATGAATGTATATCTTTATATATATAATTCTACTGCACGTGTGTTTGTGACTGAACTCCTCCTAAACTTCTGGACCGATTTGAATAAATTTTTTTGTATGCGTTTGGGTGGCGCCCTGGGTGGTTTAGATTTACTATTCGGTCCAATTGGACAAAGGGGCGTGGTACCTCCCATACAAACCACAAATTAAAAATCCATTATTTCTGCTCCTGCTAACGGTATTTGAACAAAATTTGCAGGACAACGTCTGCCGGGTCGCTTGAAATATTATGCAGGATAACGTCTGCCGGGTCAACTAGTGTACATATAATTCCCTGAAAATGTGGATATTCTTGTATTAATTTTCAAATATTTCTGAAAATGTATGACATACAATTCAAATATACAATTTTCAGTTTTATGTTATCTGAATAACTTGAAATTCTATACGCATGACCCGCTGTTGTAAAATTATAAAGACATCTTCTATCCATATTCAGCATTGGCAGTAGAAAATGTCAGTCATGACCATGAAGAAATGTCAGTCATGACGTTGTTCACAATTTATGTCACCTAAGGAAAAACTAGTGACATCTCACGAACATGTCTTATAGAAAGTGTCAGCACCTACTGTCCCTGTCCTACGGAAATTCTACCGGCAATATCTTCAAGACAAATTTTCCAACTAGGTTATAAACATAAATGGCTTTCCGGTACATCCCATGAAGGGATTAATCCAACTAGGTTATTAACTATATATAATATTAATATTGCAAATAGACCAAAAATCTGCATCTACGATACAAATAGTAAATTAAGCACCTATAGGTCTTGTCATCTGTCAGCATTCATTCAAAAGCTTAAGGAATTCTCTTTCAATCGGTTTTCAATTTTGAAAATACCTTCACTTTTTCAGAAGTTCGGATTTTTGCAACCAAAAACTGCAAAAGGTTCCACTGTGCAGGTCAAACAAAAACAACTAAACTAAGATTACATACATAGTGTTCTCGGAGAAGAAATATCTATCGCCTTTCATACATTTATATCAATTAGTTGCCTTAATGACCTCAAAATAGACTCATTTATTGAATAGTTCCTCCGGTGAAGTGGAACCTTAAACATGTAATTATAGCGCAAACATGGAGTGGGAATATTGAAGCCAACCCCTGAAAGAAGAGGAGGAGGCAATCAATAAGTCCACAAATAACCTTATAAATAAATAGAAAAAAATCATTTTCCTCAGGTTAACTAGTGTGTCCATATGAATATGTTCACACCTCACAAGAAGGCTATGAATATTAAAATGAAGAAAAGGAACAGAAAATTAAACAGAAGACTGGATTTATTCAGTTATATCAATGTTAACGTTATAATAAGGATTCCACACAACAGCAGTACAATTTTAACCTAACAAAACCAATAAATAGTAACTTGCGTGAATAAGGATCATTGAAATCATTTCTATTGGGATTAATAAATGTGATGTTCCACAGGAAAAGGGCTCTTATCTTCCCACTCCAAATTTTACAGGAGGACTAAAAATATACGTTTAGGTAAATTTTTATCGGTTTTCATGTTTTGGTTGGTAACACTGGCCAGAGCATTTTGCAATCGATTTAAAATGGATGATTATATCGAATTATATAAAAAATAATAAATACATAAATCGTTTCCCATTACATCCCATGAAGGAATTGTGAGCTTTCTAGTTTTATAATCACTGATTGGGACCTACAGTTTTACACCGGTTCCGAATGGTATTTTTGAGAATACTCGATAGTGTCGCCGTCACTATGCGAGGTGACCGCCGTCGAAAGAAATTTAAGGTGGTCAGAGCAGGAATCGAACCCAGGATCTCAAGTACAAGAGGCGCGCACACTACTCATTGCACCACCGACGACTTATATATAGCTTGTCATATTTCAGGAAGCATTTTAAAAAATATCAATCTTTGAACCTCATAATCTCGATACTTGAGATTATCATACTAGAGTTTCAAAGTGCTATAACTAATCTAATTTTTGAAATTTTTTGGTTATTGGGGTGTATTTTTATTTAGAATAATGTGTAATTTTAGGAAATCCAAAAAAAATGGATTTTAGTTTTGGGAAGCTAAGGTCCCTTTTCCTAGGGAGCATCACAAATTCTAACTCCGAGGAAGTTTTTAGCTTTATGAAATTAATATTCCGTTTAACTATAATTTAGAATCGAAAGCAACGCAGATGTCTAAAACATTAACCAGTTTGATAAATACTTGGTCATTAATAAAGTATACAGAATGGTTTAAATCACCGCATCTACACAAATGGCTGACATTGCAATGACAGGGAAATATCTTCAGGACATCACCATATAAAATACATTTGCAAAAGCAAAAGATTTCTCAATCATCATTGACGAATAAAATGTATAATAAACACCAAGGACACTTTCCCCTGATACACCAGACCTTCCAATATACGAATTTGAAGGTCCATTGGCAAAATAGGTAATACAGCGTCTATCAGCGTCTCAATATGTTTCAAACTATTTCAACAAAGAAGAATGGTATCTAATCTTAGGAAAATTCTTGAGTAAATTAAATAAACTACTTCATCGAATGTTTCGTAAAAATAAAGACTCATAGTTAGCAATATGTCAAAGACGACTTTTTGCGAAAAAGAACTTTTTTATTGTTGAATATGAATCTTTGGGGACTCAGAAACAATATTTATTCCACGAGTTTTTTTTTAAAAATTAGTTGTATTTCAAAATATAACACAGTTTAACCATTTTCGTGGGCTTAAAAATTAAAAAATTAAATTAAAAAAAAAAAAAAAACTGGAATTTTTTAATTGTTTACAATAAACTGGGTTAGTAGCCTTTCATTTAAGATGAATATTTCACTCGTACACTGAGAGAAAAAAAATTATTATAATAATAAGTGGTAAAGGTAGATTTACGACTTTTTCATTTAAAATTTCACAAAAACGGCTAAAGATTTTTGGCCAAAATTTTCTATTTCTCGTTTAGAACCTTAAAATCTAAAATTCCACCAAGGCGCTTCACGTCACAAAGCTTAGTTTGGACGTTATGAGTTGAGGAAGGTAAAAAAGCTAAAAATTTTGGATTTTTTCCATTTTTCTTGAAGTTTTTCCAATTTTTTTTCCAAACGAAACATTGTACTGCAAAGCGCCTTGGTAGAATTTAAGATTTTAAGGTTTTAAACGAGAAATAGAAAATTTTGGCCAAAAATCTTTAGCCGTTTTTGTGCCATTTTAAATGAAAAAGTTGTAAATCTACCTTTACCACTTATTATTATAATAATTTTTTTTCTCTCAGTGTACGAATGAAATATTCATCTTAAACGAAAGGCTACTAACCCAGTTTATTGTAAAAAATTAAAAAATTCCAGTTTTTCGGATATTAATAAAATTACAGGAAAAAATTCGTAATCAGTTGAAAAATCAATGACAACAAGAACACCCTATAATTCACATATCATGTAATTGAGGGCCACCCTAATGAGCATTTCAGATAGCCGAATGTATCCCCAAATCAGTACATATAATTTGGTACATATATCTTTAAATTGGAAAAACCACTTTTTTTGACATATTGCTAATAGTATCAATATGAAATCCTATTTCTGTATTATTTATACGAAAATTGATGAAATCAAAAAAATATTTGTAACAGTAGAACGATAGAGCGTTTTACCAAAGAACAAGGCGTTATAATTGTGAAAACTTATTACAAAAATTCGTTCAATGGTTAATGGAGCAAAGTGAAGTCAATGCCAATTTTTCAAAAAAGTCATCTACTCCGATGAAGAGCTTTTTCATCTCACTGGCTTGGTGAATACACAAAATTGCCGAATTTGGGGTTGAGAAAATCCACATGCAATCCATTCAAAAGCACCCATAACGAGCAACTGTCTGTGGCTTCAACTAGACGACATGTACTTTCATCAAGACGGTGCCTCCTACCACACCGCGCACTAAACAATCGATTTATTGCAGCAACGATTTCCAGAACAAATTCTCTCAAGAAATTCTGACGGCCACCTTTGCAACTGATCACCAAGATCAGGCGATTTATCGCCGTGCGATTTCTTCCTTTATGGTTTTGTGAAATCTCGGGAATTTGTGAATAAACCAAAAACAAGTCATGACCTCAAATCCGAGATCCAAAATCATAGAAAATTTCATGAAAAGAGTAATGGGATGCCATCAGAGCCGTGGGGGACATTTAACGGAGACTTTATTCACTACTTAATCGGAAACTGTCTTCTATATAATTTAAGAAAATAATCACAACTTTCCCAACAAAATTCATGTTTTATTTAGAAATGAAAAAGTGCATTCTTACTGAGACACCCTTTGCCACGAAATTATATCAATTTTTACCCGGTGTTATAAACCAAAAAATCCTAATTAGATTGTCATATGATTTTAGTACAAACAACAAATCAAACTTGAATGAAAAGAATATAAGGCGACAGGCTAATTGGAGAATAATCGAACTGTTGTTTTTAGCAGTTGAAACTTGTTGTCATACATGTCATACAAGGTATTTATTCATAATTGTATCCAAGGAAACAAATTATCCCAAGAAGAAGCTGTGAAATAGTGCGTAATCACTAGTGATATTAATATGGGATGTCGTGCAAAAGAAACACTTTTTCTGGTGATACATTTTCTCCTTGACGTAGAAGGTAATACATATTTTCAATGTATCCTAAGATCACTTAAAATTCATTTCACCTGACTATCTGAAAATGCAATTAAAAATTTAGTTGAAATGACACCCATTTTAAAGTAAAATGGTTGAGCTATTAGGCTGATCTGCTAAAAATATTTATTATGGGTTTTGACTTTTCAGGGTTGGGTTTCTAATTATATAAGGGTTTGATTAGGCACAGGGTGCACATGTCCATCCCTTTCCTTCCTCGCATAGGTTTTCGACCCAAGTTGATAGCCCACATAAGCGACGTATTTTATAATCTTAAAGAGAATGATTGTAGAGTGTCAAAATTAAATGTTTTGTTTATTATTAAATGCTTACTGACAGTTCCAAACCCACTCCTAAATAGCGCTCGCACCTCACTATCCAGAAATTCCCAATTTGTTTGCACTTTTGCTAAGAGTCTTTGGTACCCTTTAACCGTACTCTTTGCTGTCACAGCAGGTGATGCTTAATTTTCCTTTAATTTCTGTAAAATCTAATGTTTTGTATCTCATAAAAGCGTATGTATGGCACGAGGAACGAATTAAACCTTTTGTCTCTGTTGCAGCCGGCATAATTTTTTTTCATGTGTTAACATCTATAGGCACGGGTAGGGCAATCTATCAAAGTGAACACACGCAAACAACACACAGCGTTAGCATCACATACGTAGTTGTCGTACAACAATAGTCTCTGCCTGAAAATAAGGATGATGGTATTGATGTAGCGGCAGCTAACAAACAAGCAGGTCATTGTCGCCAAAGAGTATTGAACAGTGTTACCATGTTGGCATAATTTGTGCCGTTTTGACATAACTTTTTTGGATTTGGCGCTTGTTTTTCAAAAAAATTATGCTAAGTGCCGTTTAACATAATTTCCCTACAATTTTTACAATTTCTTTCATTTTGTTATAATTTTTTTTGGCACTATTGGTTTGCAAATGGCACAACTTTTCGTACTGAAGTTTTCCACCTTTAATTTATTTGAAAAATCTGTTTTTACAGCATATTTATCGGAATTTTGTGGTAATACCACATTTTAAGGTTAATAAACACCTATGTAATCTTATTTTCGGCGAAACGTCGATTTTACAAAATAGTGTCCACTGTCTCTTATGCATTGCTTCATATCAAAACGTCTAATGGTGTGAACAGAATTGGTGCGTACTGCGTATTTTACGCAGCGTAAATACGTCGCCAAAAATAAAACACATTTGTGTATATGGAAATGAGCAGAATCACGACGGCGTCGTAAAATACGCAAGTACGCAGCAGCTGAAAATAGATTTATTTCTATTTCATACGCCTGCGTACGGCGTACAAAACAGTACCGAGTGACCATATTGTTTTAATATTTTAAGTATTTCAGTAATTAAAGTTACTTTTTACTTAAGAAATTGTTTATTGCTACTTATTAACATTTAAAATAATAATATATAAATAAAATTAAGTACAAAAAAGCTTTTTAGTTGAGTTTTTGTTTATGTTTCATTTGTGAAGTACTTTTTTTTACATATGGTCACCTTATTCACATTCACAAATAGTAAACAACTTTATCAGCTGTGTTTAGTTCTACGTCGTACGTTACGGCGTTATTGTGTTTCATACGACGTATTTCCACTGCGTTTTCTTGACCTGCGTAAATTTACGCTGCGTAAAATACGCAGTACGCACCAATTCTGTTCATAGCATAACATTGCATCAAATACGCACAATAGAACTATGATTTCGTGATTGATTACATGTTTAGCATACTAAAATGTGGACTAGTCATGACAGTCGAAGATCACTCATACAGATATGACTAGGAAGAACAAGAAAGGATCGAAGGCATAATAATATTTAAATAAGTGGGTTTTAAAACCAAAACGTCACACTTCAATCCTTTGTAAATATCTTCATTATATTAGGGTTACAGTTGAATCCAATTTCAAACGTCAAAATCGTTTTCATTTTACCTCAACAAGTTTATGCTGAGCGCGCAGCAACATTGCAAAAGCAATAAGGTTATGTCACCTTCAAGTCGTTACAAATCGTCCACATGTCTAAGAGCCACTTAATACTTATGTGAAGTGAGTTCTTATGGGTAAATCGGTGCTCACTGTTGTTGGTAAGAAGTAATACTCAGTCTACCCACAATCCACACTAATCAGCAAATTGGAAAAGAGAAAAAATACAACTCTGCGCGGGAAATTACGGCGAGTAACTGGTAGAAATATGCAAAGGAACTTATGATGATTGTGTAGTTGTTACCATCATAAACTACTGAGGTAATACAAGGTGTTTCAAAAGAAGTCATCCGATGTTGTTTGGCTCTCCTTTTTTCTAAATGAAAAACTTCAGTTCTGTTTTTTGATTATGTTTATTTGAACCTTTAGAATTTCATTGGTTAAGTTGAGAAGATGATATCGTTTAAATGGGCGCTGTTACAATTGATTACCATACGGACTCGTTTTATGGCAGGTTTGTTCATAATGATTTGAAAATCATAATGAGCTATGAGGCTCATTGCTGAAAGTGGCAGCATGGTGCGCTGTTCACGCTGGGAGTCATCGCGCCATTTTTTTTCGAGAACGCCGAGTTTTTTCTACCGCAATTCGACGAATTATAACTGGAGGACATGTGATTCCAACAAGACGAAGCAACGGCACACACTGCGCGAGCCACAACCGATATTCTGAAGGCGGCGTTCGCGGGTCGCCTCATCTCTCGTTTTGACGATTTGCACTGGCCCGCAAGATCGCCCTATTTAACCGTTCCAGACTTTATTTGAGGGTTTTTTGATGTCCCGTATTTACGTGAACAAGCTCGAGACCCTGGAAGCTCTCAAGGTCTACATTCGACACGAGTGCCAGAATCTGTCGCCCGAAGTTCTCGCTGAAGTGATGAAAAATGCCATAAAACGAGCCCGTATGGTAATCAATTGTCACGACGCCCATTTAACCCATATCATCTTCTCAAATTAACCAATGAAATTCTAAAGGTTCAAATAAACAGAATCGAAGTTTTTCATTTAGAAAAAAAAATTAGAGCCAAACAACATCGGATGACTTCTTTTGAAACACCTTGTAATTACTCCCCTCACAATGTCTATCTTCTGTCAAATATTTTATAATTTTTCAAGCGTCGCATAAATCGAATTTTATGGGAAATTCGCAAACATTAGTTGTGTTTTGGTTGTCGCTTGCTAGTAGCAAAGAAATCGGCTATTTAGCTATAAATCATATTAATCAAAATTATTGAAAAGGGTTGAGTACCATACTCAAAGATGTCAAAAAACAATTATAAATTTAGGGAAAATGATACGTGTCGCTAAGTATTCGTTAAGTCTCCGCTAATTGCTTCATACAAAACAAGTGAATACATAAGCAAGGGGTGTAACCAAAACACGCTTATGGTATCGTCGGCTTACAAGTGAGACCCTCTACGTACATTTTTTGATGTTTTTAGTTAAGTCCACCCTTTTCTACTCACTGTCTCAACATTATGGTAGCCATTCGTGGTATGGTAAGGGGTCCCGTGGACAAACTTCCAAATGGACAAGCATCCAAATGCATAATGCATAATCCAAATTTCTGTGTAGGAAAAGTATCAGCAGAATAAAAAGCAGTAATGACAATTTCTCACATTGAGTAAGCCGACGATACTTTTAAACTTCTCTTATAGTTGACCGAAATGAATCGTATTTCAACTTATATTTACAGTTGATTTTTCCTAAATTTTTACGAAGAAATCAATGGAAGGAAGTTACCCCAATATTCCAATTAGTTGAGGTACAGGGTCAAGTAATAAGAAAAGCAAATTCAAACTTGTTAACCTGCAATTGTGGTTGCTTTCGACTATTACAACATTCCTCTTTCATTAATTGTTGACATGTGTACCCCTATTGTTTTGTAGTTCTATTGCACACAGTTTTCTCTGCAATTTCTTATATTGCATCGAACTCACGCAGGGTGTGCAGGTTTGACCCCGTTCTCATTCTCGTGTAGTGTTAGATTTGAAACCCGGATAAATATGATTATGCAACAAATTTATTAGTTTAATTTAACAGCAAAACGAGTATGAGCTAATCACATACACACACCATACACGGGACAATTTATTTAGATGAAAATTGCAAATGCAACTTTAAAAAAAACTAAATACACAAATGGCAATTGTACCTTGCATTAAAATAGTGCTGTCTACAAAAACACAATTTGATAAGCGAACGAAAAACTGTTTATTCAATTCATTCTAGGGGTCTTAAAAAGTGGTGGAAATAGTGTTTGCGACTCCTTTACATGAGACCCCTCCCTGCTTTGACCACCTTACATTTAATTCGACGACGGTTCTTCGAAAAGGCTTCCCAAATCCCGTTGGGAACCTGAATAAAACTGTAGGCCCCTACCAGTGAGTGCAAAACTACAAACCGCACCACTCACTGTACGTAAGAAGTTCTCATTGGTCGTTCCACGGGTTGAAATGGGAAAATATTTACTAGTTAATTTCTAAGCAAGAAGTTTAATTCGAGAATATTATCTTAACCCTCTAGTGCGCCGTAATGCAAATTTGAATCATACCGAATATCTCTCCGTAGTTTCTAAATTTGAGAACAGTTTTGTGTAAATGTTCGTTAAGTAGCGCCGTTTTCTCTGCTTTTGAAGTACAGTTATAGCAGCATTGAATTATTGTTCAATTTTGAAGTTTTTTGTTGTGCATAGAGGAAACAGTGTGTTTTTTCTGATCTTAAAATTTAATTAATTTCAACAAGTTTATTAAACAGTTGTGATTTTTACAAAAGTTACACTCTTTTTTATTAAAAATGTTTTTTTTGTGTCTGGGTGATGAACGACTTGAATAGTGAAGATGGAAATGTAACTAAAAATATAGCTCCAGAAATTCCGGAAAATCTACTTGGTGCCACAAATTTCTTAACACGAGAGGCCACTGGTAGACTGTTTAAATGAAAAATTGTCTTCCATTCCGTTAGAAGAACGCTTATCTGTTGATGAACAAATGTGCGCAAGTAAAGCCTCGCATCATTTGAAACAAAATATACCTGCAAAGCCACACAAGTGGGGCTACAAATTATTTGTACTTTCCCGAGTAACAGGTTTTGCATTTAATTTTTAAATTTGCCGCATAAACGTTTGCCAAGCGAGCCTGATCTAGGAGCTTCTGCCAAGGTTGTTGTACGACTATTACGAAACGTCCCAAATGGGTGTAACTATAAAATTTACTTCGACAATTATTACACTGCCATCCTGTTGCTTGTTTAGTCAGACGAAATAGGATACAAAATTGTAAATTACCAACTGATCAAGAAATAAAAAAATGTCCTAGGGGATCATCATTTCAATTCGTTGCTGACTTTGAAGGTTTAGAGCTCGCAAAAGTCTCGTGGAAAGATAATGAGAACGTAACTCTTCTGTCCTCATTTGTTGGCGTGGAACCACAAAATGATATTAGCAGATTCAACCGTTGGGAACGCAAGTCGATCTTGGTTAAGTGCCCAGAGATTGCTGACTTTGAAGGTTTAGAGCTCGCAAACGTCTTGTGGAAAGATAATGAGAACGTAACTCTTCTGTCCTCATTTGTTGGCGTGGAACCACAAAATGATATTAGCAGATTCAACCGTTGGGAACGCAAGTCGATCTTGGTTAAGTGCCCAGCGATTGCTGACTTTGAAGGTTTAGAGCTCGCAAACGTCTCGTGGAAAGAGAACGTAACTCTTCTCTCCTCATTTGTTGGCGTGGAACTAGAAAATGATATTAGCAGATTCAACCGTCGGGAACGCAAGTCGATCTTGGTTAAGTGCCCAGCGATTGTCAAAGAGGACAACCGTCATATGGGCGGTGTTGATCTCTTGATGGGGCATGATGGAGCGGAACCGAATCAAGATGGAACCAGAAAATGGTATATGCGTTTAGTTTACCATCTACTGGACCTAGCAGTTACAAATGCTTGGTTTTTGTATAAGCGAGCAACAGGGAATACGACTCTTACACTATTAAAATTTCGTAAAGATCTGGCACTGACACTTCTAAAAATAAACACAAAACAGAAACGTCCAAGAACCAACGATTCACCTTCTGTCGAAAGATTACATGTCCTAAAGCAAAAACGAGGTCCAGCATCAGCTATACCATCCGTAGATATCAGGCACGATCATGTGGACCACTTACCGGAATTCCAAGAAAATAGGGTAAGATGAAAGTTGCCGGGTTGTAAGGGCCAAAGTCAACTGATTTGTAGCAAGTGTAGCATAGCTTTATGTCTTGTTTTTAAAAAGAGACAAAAACATTGTCCATTTAAATCACTATTGAAGTATAAAAATGTTATATTTTGAATTTACAGCTAAATGCCCAATGATGCAAATTTGCATCAAAGAATTTTTCGCCTCCTGCGCCCTTATAAATGAAAATTATAAAATATGCTAGATCGAAAGTTTGTTTTTTAACCATTTCCTTTCATTTAAGTAGTATTTTATTTAATTTGGTTTACTTGCACACTAGAGGGTTAAAAAGGCTACTAAATTCTATTTACAAACAATTTCTGTTTTAATTTCCGTCGGTTATGCAGGAAAAGGGTATAGCATCTTTTACAGAACTTCAAGAATGCTTTAAGCTTTCTGTTGTCTATTAAAATGTTCTAGATACATTTGTTGACGTCTTTCAAACTCAACTCTAGATTTTATTTAATTTATCTGACTATAACATAGACAAACTCTAGTCATGTCCACAAAGTTCATCGGGACGTCTGATCTGTAACTATAATAAATTTATATAAATGGTAAAATTGCGTTTATTTCTGGACAGAGTTTTATACCTTGTGCATCCCACGTAAACGAATAGCATTGGTAATCTTGAACTGCGAGTGTGCCCAGTTGATTCCCCATTTGAGTACATTGCTTACATGGAGACCTCTTTTCAGAGTGTAGCTAAGAACATAGCTTGCCACCAAAAACTCATCATCCAAAAAGGTGCTGATTTCGGCTTTTGAAAATACTGCAAGTAAACAAATACTTAGTCGATATATGAAATACTTTTTAACCCAAATTGACAGCAATTTAGTTTAACACAAGTTTAACACATTCCAACAAAATTATTCGCGTGATTTCACAACCGTACATTTTTCATTGTCGAAGCAAATGGAAGAGCAAACTATTTGAATTGTAATTGAGAATAATGGTAATTCTTTTTGCAATTGCGTTAGAGAGTGGGGAAAATTGTAATCCAATGCAAATTGAAACATCCCAATACTGACACCCACATACAAACCAACATGTAGTTACTTTATACTTGAGCAACTTTAAAGGAAATACTCTCTTTCTTCAATGACCTGGAAATAATACAAATACCAACAACAAACAGCATCAGTACGATGACAGCAAAATAAATAATAATAAAACATTTCACAAACGAATTATGATGGTAAAGCAGAAAGGAAAAACGAATCAGAAAAATAAACAGGAACGGTTAAATAAATCCAAAACTCCTTCTTCCGAAATGAATTTCAAACTGTTTGATCGACACTATTTGTAACCGCCATCATAAGCAAGAACGAACCCGATAGTTTCCTTTTACTTGAGCACATTTTCGAATGGTACTTGTAATCCTTTGCAAAATCCACACAACTAAAGTACAAACACTTCTCTGTGTGTATATATGTGTGTGTGTGTTACTATGTGAGTTATCCGAAGGAAAATATGGTCCTTCAGTGATTTGGAAGATTGACACATATTGTGAAACTAACGTACACACATAAGTGCATCTATTCAATTTCATCTCTCTCTAATATTGAATAACAACCAAACAAAATTCTTGAAAAGGAAACACTTTTGGGTAAAACGAAATTAAAGTTATAAAAAGGTGTTAGACAGAACTGGCCGCCCAGCTTTTGCATGGGAGGTACGATATTGGAAGTGGGAAACTCGCCAATTTTCTCCAGTTAAGTAGACATTTCTTATAGTACTTTACATAATATTGATAAGTATTGCAGTTTGTTTGGAAGGTACCAGCATGGGCGTGGTCACATACCGCATTTTCAATCCCTAACTAAGCTTGGGCAAATAATAATCACTGAAAACATGTCGTTGTGAACCAACTAAAAATGCAGACATGAATGGTTCAATTATCTGATATGATTCCTTCTGGGCACCACACTTTTTGTCGTATCAACTGATATGTACGTAACCTGATCAAATGATATGTACCTAATGACTTCACCTCGATGAAGTCGGAAAACGATCCAAACTAAGGGCGTTTGGTCAAGCGCTGAAGGAGAGCATCACTATGGTGGTCATCGAGAGAGGGCATATAGAGAGGTTCACTTTCCGTAATAGATGGTTGGGAGTTTTGGCGGCCTTTACGCTCTTTACTATGTGGTCTGTGTTGATCCTAAAAGTCATTGCGCTTGAATATAAACGATCTGTTAAGCTATACAAACAACTCTTCGCTAAGATGCAGAAGTCTTACTACGCCTAAACACCCACGTTTACCTCCACTCATATCCTAGATATGCAGGACTGGAGGGGCGTGATAGAATTTATTATTCTACACTGATTGCTACCAACAAGACCATAAGTAGGTTTTGACCCAAGGCATTGTCAAACGGCTACCAAGCCATTGTAGTATGTTCAGGCAATAGTCATCGTTCGATAAAATTGAAATCCGTTCAAAGACTGGACGTATCTACGGTAGTAGCTGTGATAACTAGGCACTGTTTGGTAAGCCAATACTCTTCTAGACTTGGAAACTCAGCTCATGGCTGCTATTGAAAATGTGGGATGCAGAGATGGTCCGGCCTTTTGTGTGAATACCAAAAAATACTTATGATCCGAGTTCTTTTTGAATCTGACAGATATTTAGAGAGTTTAGCTGAATAACTTTATAATATTTTGGTACATTTGGGACTAAAATTCTACTTCTTTTCAGTTTCAATCTGAAATACCCAGTTATGGTATCATGAGGCTTGAACACCCTTAAACACACCAGTACCTCGTTTCTGTACTTCTCGAATCGAAAAAGGTATCACATTAAGCATGAAACAAAAAATTCCATAGTTTCTCGATTTGTGAGTAAAAAGTGTTTCTGTATATCGACTCCCTACTTTTAAGAAACAGCTTTCTCGCATTTTTCCAATAAGCATAAAAAAACAGAACGTCACAGAAATTTTTCGCGAAACAAATGTGGTAGAAACAGTCACATGTGAGAAGCGATTTTTTGTACCGATTCGTAACGTTTTTGTTTCAATTCACATGTTGTGAAAACTTTTTCGATTCTATAACTGCAGAAACGAGGTAACGGGTTTTTCAATAAGAGCGCTACAAAAGTTTTTTTAAATAAAACAAAACCGGTTTTAGATACCAATGAAATTCTTTATTCCTGTGAAAGTGCGTTCGATGCCATTATGTATGGAACTCGATTTCTTTCAATTTTCGACGGTTTTCAAGCATAAATCGGCCGATACTGCTGCAATTTCACGTTCGATATTCGTACGAAGTTCATCAATCGTCGCTGGCTTATTATCCCACAGGAAATAATCTAACGGCGTCAAATCGCATGACCGAGGCGGCCATTCGTGAGATAACACGTTCACCAAACTTGGGTTCCAATAAATTTTTTTTTTTTTTTTTTTTTTTAGATATTGTACATTTATTTCATTAATATTTTTACAATGTGTTGTTTTGCCCCAGCGCCACTTGGGAATTATAGGGGCGAGTTGACAAAATTAATTACTGAAGAACTCTAATAAATAAATAAATGGTTTCCCATTACATCCCATGAAGGGACTGGGGAGAACTTCTCACAATCACTGAGCTGTGCGCTTTCCAGTTTTCACTCACTGATGGGGACCTACAGTTTTACACCGATTCCGAACGGTAATTTGAGAAGATTTTTCATGGCTAGATACTCGATAGTGTCGCCGTCACTATGCGAGGTGACCGCCGCCGAAAGAATTTTTTTTTGAAGGTGGTCAGAGCCGGGTTCGAACCCAGGATCTCATGTACAAGAGCCGCGCACACTAACCATTGCACCACCGACGGCCACACTGAAGAACTGAAGAACTCTATTTTTACAAAAACAAATATAAAAAAAAAAAATTTTTTTTTTTTACATAAAATAAAAAATTTTTCAAAAGGTGAGAAAAAACAAAGGGTTAAGGAAATTATAATAACGAATGTTCATGAATTTTAAACTAAATTATTTTATAACAGAAGCATTTCTATATTTTGAATAAGGTATGATTTTAAATGAATTTTAAATATTGAAATCCGAGAAATATTTTTCAATTCTACTGGAAGGTGATTAAACTCTGAGCTTCCAGCATGCTCAATGCGCTGTTTTGTAGTTTCAAGTCTACATCTTTTGATAATTAGGTTTGACCCATTTCTAGTATTAAAGGTATTTTGATTTTCAGAAAAGTCTATTGTATGATGACCGATATTATGAATGGCTTTAAATATATATATCAATAGTTGCATCTTATACAACCCATAGATTGGAAGTACAGATTTCGATATATCTTTATATAAGGATCGTGTTGGATACATTAGTGGAAGATTATAAACTATTTTTAGTGCTTTGTTTTGTGTTCTTTGGAGAGATTTTAATTCTGTTGTTTTACGATGAGCATATATCAATGGCAAATAATTAAAATGGCAGTGTATAAGAGCATTATAAAGTAATAACTTTGTATTTAAATCAAATTTGTTTTTAAATTTAAAAAGCAACCCTAGAGCTGGAGCTACTTTCTTTTTAACATGCTGAATATGCATATTCCATGACAAGTTATTTTGCAAATGTACTCCTAAATATTTTATAGACTTACTTTCATAGACATCTATACCACCCACTTTAACACAAAATGTATCATTTACAATATTATATGGACGAAATCGCAGCAGTTTTGTTTTATCAGGATTTAACACAAGTCTATTAAGTCTCATATACTCTTGTACCAACTCTACATCGTGTTCTATTTGGCATTTAACTATAACCTCATGTTTATAGGGATAAAAAAGGCTTATGTCATCAGCATACATTATTAATTTACCGTATAACTTTAAATTTGATAAGTCGTTTATAAACAATATAAACAATAATGGACCTAAGACACTTCCCTGTGGTACGCCAGTTTTAACAGTCGATATATTACTCTTTGTGTTTCTTATTTCTACATATTGCCTCCTAGAATCAAGATAGCTATTAAATAATTTCAGTGCGGTACCTCTTATACCATAGAATTGAAGTTTCTGTTTTAAAATAGTATGATCAACTAAATCAAATGCTTTTGACAAATCAAAAAATATTCCAACAACACCACCATACCCATTATCTAAGCATTCACATACATAGTTTACAACATTTACGACTGCTTGCTGAGTACCACTACCTTTTCTAAACCCAAATTGCATTTTATATAACATTTCATTCTGGTCTAAAAACTTTGATAACTGCTTATGTAGAATTTTTTCAAAAATCTTATCAATTACTGGCAATATAGCTATTGGCCGATACTTCTCCACTGTATGAGCACTGCTATCCTTTGGAATAGGCACAATTTTTGCAATTTTGAGATCATCTGGGTATGTCGAGGTTGTAACAATGTTGTTGAAAATTTCTACTAGATGAGGAACTATAATATCCTTGCACTCAACTACACATTTACTAGAAATGCCATCATGTCCACAACTCTTATTAAATTTTAGTTCTGTTATTATCTCTAATATTTCCTCGGCGTTAGTATGGCAAAAATCAAAGTTTTCAGGATAAACGTAAAGGCAGTTCAAGTTATTGCAATCACCGGTAGGGTATCTTTGTATTGACATTCTCATGTCATCAGGAATTTGCAGAAAAAACTTGTTAAATTTCATACAAATGTCTCTGTCACTAAGAATAAGTTGACCTTCCTCATTTCTTAATTGGTCTGGTCTTGTATTCCTTCCTAAAGTTTCATTTAAAAAAGACCATGTTAATTTCGGGTTATCCTTAATTGACTCAACATTCGACTGAAGATAATCATTCATATTTTCTCTATTAGCGATTTTAATAACTTTACTGATTCTTTCCAGTCTTTCCTCTATACCTGCATTAATCCGACATTTTCTCCTCTTTTTTAACAAACTTTTCTTTAGTTTAACGAGTGCATCAATATTTTCATTGGCCCATGGAGTAATGAGATTCTTAATAGACTCCATCTCAACTTTAGTGCTCGTAGTTTCGACTATGCTTTTAGAAAATTCTGATATAAGACAATGTGTGTCCCTAGAAACGTTATTAGTTTTATTCATACAAATCAATCGATCTTGAAAGGTACGTCTTAAATCTGTAAAGTTGCATTTATACTTTATTTTCCTCTTATGCGAGTTCCTTTCAAAATTGCTACGTAATTTACACGAAATAACATTGTGGTCAGACAAATTACATTCTATGGAAGCAATTAAAAGCTCATTTTGCATGTTACTGAATATATTATCAATTGAAGTTCCACTTCTAGGGCGTGTGATTAAACAATGACAGCTTTTATAATCATATTGATGTAACATATTTAAAAGATCTCCAGAAGCATTATCCATCGACAAATCAATATTTGAATCTCCAACAAAGATGCTAGGAGAACGTGAACTTTGCAGCAGGGCATGTTCCAGAAAGTTAAAGAAATTTTCTAAATTACACTTTGGCGAACGATAGAATGTTGTAAAAATTAGTGATTTCCCATTTATGATAAAATTATCCAAAGAAACACGTATGCATTCAATGCTTCGTTTTGTTTCACAAAACTCAACACTAAACCGTATATTATCTCTAATGTATAATGACGTCCCTCCATAGCCATCATGCCTGCAACAGTGAACTGCATTATAGCCAGGTATGTTATAAATTTGAACTAAATCGGACTGAAACCAGGTTTCTTGTACTGCTATTATATTTGGCAATTGTTCCAATTTAACGATAATTGATTTAAATTGATTGAATTTATTAACCGATGAAATGCTTCTGATATTTACAGATATTATATCAAAAAAATTATTCTTTAAATTACAGCAATAATTTCCAAATAATTCAAAATTTTCAAAATATTTATTATTTAATTCCATTTAAAAAATAGTATAAAAATATAACAAACTATAAAATAATAATTAAATTTATTTTCCATCAGGGGACTCAAAATTATTACCATCATCCGACGCTTCAGAATCATGCAATGTCACGACTTCATAACGAGCTCATCTTCGCTGTTGAAATTTATTTGTTGAGGCTTCAATTAAAATTTTGATTGAAAATTGATTGTGGCATTCGCTGTGTGGCTTGTGGCGCCGTCCTGTTGGAACCACATGTCCTCCAAGTATATATTATCCAATTGGAACCAAAAATATTCGGTTATCATTGAACGGTAGCCATTCGCATTCACAGTAATGTGCCGGTCTTGATCATCACGGAAGAAGTACGGCCCAATGACGCCGCCGGTCCATAAACCGCACCAAACCGTAATTTTTTCGGGATGCAATGATGACTCATGGATTACGTGTGGATTGCTGTCTGACCAATAACGCATATTTTGCTTATTGACGAAGCCATTCAGCCGGAAATGAGCCTCATCGGTGAAGATGATTGAGGCCACTGAAGTTGAGGCCACTGACTCCAAATTTCGGTAGTAAATTTTAATAATTTCGACTCGTTTTTGGCTCGTATATCTTCCCATGATGAAATGGCAAACCTTACTAAAGAGGAATGTCAAAAGAGCGGGAAAAAATATGGCGTCGTTTGCTGCCCCTATCGATTTACTTTTGTGGCGTCTCTGTTGAAAACCCCTTTACAGGTCAACTTACAAGTTCAACGATGGGTAATGAACATCATGTCCTTCTTAAACTAAGTGTGTCAATAGCAACAGTCACTTCTACCTAACTTAACTATTACATGGATAAATTCTTTGTTCCTGTAGAATTGGCCTAAAAAACATCGTCCTTATATTTTGCTTCCTTTTCCACCATTGTGGCACGTACACACATTATAATCCAACAATTAATGGAGCAAAATGCCAAATCAGAGGCGTGTGGGTCTTTGTATCACATACTATTTACCTTGCACAACTACTGTATTTTCAATTACTTAAATGTTAAAGTCATCCTTGAAACTTACTTTTATTAATCCGCAGGATCCTTAGCATGCACATTCCTTAAATTTAACAATTTTACATAGAAAAAAACTAAAACAATTCCAGCAACTGCTATTACACTAAATCCGAAACAGTTCAAAACTATTGTTATCAATTCCCATTTTCCCAAAATGTTGGTAGTTTGGGTCATCGTTATCAGCATCAATGAACCCTTCCAGTGCTGTTCCAGTTAGACATGTTGAAGATAAAAATTGTTTTAAATTCTCAGCATAATTTTGCCGAAATTTAATTATTTTCCTTTCTAATCAATACAGGCAGAGTGTGTTAGTGACAAATTGAAACCTCAATTGTGGGACGTGTATGGACTAACACAAGTGGTCGTGTGTCTGTCTGACGGTGACATTTTCCTAAATACTCAAATTTCTAAACTCATGTCAATGTGTGGTGATCCGGTGGTCACAAATTGTCATTTGCCCAGAGTTTGAAAATTTAATGTCAAATGGAAGATAACCCAAATTGTTGGGAATATGATAATAATTGAAAGAGAAAATAAAGTAGTAGTGGTGATTAAAGATAAGACACCGAATGGATTTACCTGAATCGACCTCTGAAAGGAGAATGCAGTAAAAGAGAAGCAGAGATAAAGCGACAACTAAATCCTGACAATATACTACTAGAAATTTTAGAACAGAAAACCGGGTAAAATAGGTTTGCACATAGATTAGATTGAGTTAATGACACGTATCAACTAAGGAAACATAAATATCAGCAGGGTGTACCGACTTAAAAACACCCTCATCCTTAGTTATACCTTGGGTCTAAGTTCCATTAAAAAATTTTAATTTTTTTTGGAGCCTACCGACGTTCAGTTACCAAAATAAAGTTAGTAAATTCGCCCGTATTTATTGGCAAGCTGACGATGACCAATATTTTTCGAATTCCAAACTTAATTAGGACCTGCTATGATTTTGGGAATTTATCGTGATTCCTAGCCAATTGTCTACCCACCATTGGGAAAAACCTCTGAACTCCTTCTGAGTATATTGGCATGATAGTTACTGCGGATATTTCCTTCTTCTTTTAGTGTCTCTTTTGGTTCCAAATTTATGTATGCGGTTTGAAACTTTTTAATGTCGGAAGAGGGTTTATCATCATATTTAGCTCTGGTTGATTTTTCCTTCTATCTTGGCGTCTATTATTATTTCAGCTAAATGGTTTCGTACACAAGTTGAGAGAAATTCAAAAATTATATACATATATTAATTCAACAACAGACCACACGACATCGAAAATTGTCTCGGGTAATTTAAATCCAAACCTAAACGCTTTTATCCAAGTTCTCAGCAGAATATGATGCTCACGCTACTTTGAAAAATAATATTTGGGACAGATTTGGCCATGGAAAACATAAAACAAACTTTACAGTCATCTGCATAAATTGTAAAAAGACTGATTGGACATATAAACAGGCGACCGGCTCACACAGTTTGGGAGGGCAAGTGTTTTTGACCACCCCTGCAACTGTAACTTGGGTTTTTTGTAATGATTCTCAAAATAATTCGTGTCTGGCATTAAGATCCCATGGCGTTAAGAAAAAGTATTAGTTTTGTCAAAGGACTTTGTACTTTAACTAAAGACAATGTTACAATATTAGCAACATTTGAAAGAAAGGCTTTTTTAAGGCACGTTCAAATAAGTAAATGGTTTTCCAATACGTCCCATGAAGGAATTCATGAGAGCTTCTCACAACCAGTGAGCTGTTCTTTTTCTAGTTTTTATACCCACTGATGGGGTCCTACAGTTTTACACCGGTTCCGAAGGGTATTATAGGATGCATGACAGCTATTGAAACTGTGGGATGTAGAGATGGTCCGGCCTTTAGTGTGAATACCAAAAAATACTTATGATCCGAGTTCTTTTTGAATCTGACAGATATTCAGAGAGTTTAGCTGATTGACTTTATAATATTTTGGTACATTTGGGACTAATATTCTACTGCTTTTCAGTTTCAAAATAATACTCGATAGTGTCGCCGTCACCCTGCGCAGGTATCGAACCCCGGATCTCATGTACAAGAGGCGCGCACACTACCCATTACACCACCAACGACCTCCAACGACATATAAAATATGCCAAAGCCTGTCCTGACACATCCTTTGTGAGGAATATTCTGCATAAAAAGCATTCTAAAGTTTTTATTACGGAGATTTTTCTGATTTAAATGTCAGATTGACACATTTTAATCTTTAGTCGATTTAAGTAAATACGTGTTTCAGCTTTTTTTGTAATTCGCACTTGTTCTCGTTTTACCAAAAAGTTAGTCATGGATTATCCATCTGTTTGTCATAACATCATCAACCAAACTATACCCATCTAAATACACACTAACTTCTATCACGGTTGCATTTGACTCAAAAAAAGAATTGACTCTTTAATTCCAATTCGGCTTCAAGTAAGGTGGATAGATCCAAAGATTTTTGGACTGTTTTGAACCTTTTTAATCTAGGAAATATTTCATGAAATAAAGTTTCAATATCTCTAAATTCAGTGTAATTGTTCCCTGTAATATAGTAAATGTTTACTCAAAAGGTTGAATATTTTCCTTTAAAAGTAGTAATTGGACTTACAAACGAGTCAATCATTTCATTAAATCAAGTTCATTTGTTACTTATTTTTAGAACGAAACCAGTAGAAAATTCTTCATTAAACAGAGAATTGGTTTACTTGAAAATATATTTCCAGCCCTCATAAGGATTGGTAAGAATGGGGGTTAGCGACAATCAACAAATTCGAATACGTATATGAAAGCTGTCATGAACTTAATGAGAATTCAGAAGTATAAAGGTTCTTAAATTATGTAGATATTTTCAATGCAACAAGTATTACAACTGTCGTTTTTTGTTTAAATTTAGTAAAACTATGAACTCAATTTAAATATTTGGAATAATTGTTACTCTAAGATCTAAGACGAACGGGTTGAAATATTTATGTCTAAAGTCTGAGCCAGTGCCTGATTCAGCAAAAACCTTTTTGTCGACGTTTGGTATTTGGTTACTACTGTGCTATTTTTTAGGTAAATAAGTGGGCAATTGCTGAAATATTGCAGCAGAATTTCCATTTTCAGATGGCCTCAGTCCCAATCCAAATTCTCTGTATTGGTGGGCACAAAACTGATCTAAGACACTGTAAAGTCCTGACTCTCTGGTAACCAAGGACAATGTTGCTTTAGATTGTGACACTAAATATGAATGGCTTAAAGACCTTCTTAATTTTATCATATATGAAGACACATATGTCCTTTATTTATTTAATTAAAATATAACAATGTAAAACAATATTTTTATTTTTTCCCTGTCTATTACCTCTTCATATTACACTCAAAACATGGTTTGTTAGTACAGTGTTTTTATCATCCACTCATCGTCTTGAACACTAGGTGGCACCGCAATATTTGTCGATTGCATTGTTTTCTTGCAGAGGCGGGTGCGTGCAGAGGCGGGTGCTGCTTGATATCGTGGTAGTAAATACTTAGCAGAATTCTATCAACCATATCTTAAATGTTACCAAATTTTTTGTTGAATGGTTTAATGCCAATACTATCACATGTATCATACAAGAACAGACAAATATTCTTTAAAACAGACCAATATTTTAAGAAAAATACAAAAACAATTAATGATATTCTTATAAATGTTTCCACAACACTAATAAATTCGCTAAATAAATTACAAAACTCAAACGTGTTTTTCCGCATTTTAGATAACCGATATCTTCCGCATTGTTGTTATTGCTACTTTTATGGGTATATTTTCGCGATAGTGGAAATCTTCTCTATTAAGTACTAAAAAATCATCAAGATCAGAGAACTCTTATTTGTTGACAATTGGCATCCTAAAAATGCAAAAGTCGCACTGGGAGTCGGGGTGAGAATCCAATAATATCAATAGTTTTGCATTAAAGTGGAGTTTAAGCAGATGTTACACTATCAGATCAAGTGGAACAAGATGCGGAGGGAGAAAAGAATCGAATTTCTGTTTAACTTGAGAAAAATCATATGGCTTCCATTTCTTTTTTACTCGAACTTTAATATTTTATGTTCTTCTTTAAAAAATGCAGTTTAATAGAAAATATTTATAAATAAATTTATTATTAATGTGGATGATTGGGAATATAATACGTTTTAAGAGAAAAATATTTTAAGAATATTGAACCGAAACTAATGATTGAAGAATATAAAAGATTAAAGATCGAATAAAATAAAATCGTTAAAATAAAAGCGTTTCATTAATGGTTTCACTATAACGCCAATCAATGCAATAGTTATTTTTTTTTTTTGGTTCTTTTGAACCAACAACATCTATGCACTGGTTTTCAATGAGCTTTTATCAAGCTTTACAGCCTTTCAACAACCAAAAAGATGAATTTTCTCCCATTGGCGCGTTTTTTAAATAACGCGCTAAATTAGAGCGTTGTGCTTTAGGAGATTTTTAAAATTACAAAATGTTTACAATCTTACGACCCATTTTTACAACTAAAACAACCATTACTAAAAGGCCAATCAAGAGCCTTGAATATTTATTGTAAGTGCTTAATAACATTTGAAACATCAAAAGGTTAAACCTTAACCAAGTAGACTGAATAATTACTTGAAATTTCATGTATATCAAATAAATTCGTCTAAAACCTCAAACAGACTTGTAATGGTTGTTCATTATATACATCGGTGTACACAGTCCATATTTAACTTTGGATAATCTGGGTGCACTACACTGTAGTGCGTTTAAATACAGAAAAGGGGCCAATTTTAGGCTCCATCGCACAAAATACACAAATTTTAGAATGTGGTCCTGAACTGAAAATAATGATTCAATAACACAGTGCAACACGAAAAAATATAACCATATACGGACACCACTACGTGCTAAAAGACGAAAAAAAAGACCCCTGTCTCCCAGTTTTGCCCAACGTCCTCCAGGTTTTTTTTATGGGCCCCCAAAGGAGTGGGGCCTCGGTGTCAATTTTGCAAAAAAGTGATCATTTTCTCAAGCTCATATCTTGCAAACCGGAATTTTAATTTACTCTCTGAGGCAAAGTTGTAGCTCTTGTCATAAAGAACAAAAATTGTAAACATATAAAATCAAAAAAAACTTCATCTTCAAGGCCAAAATCGCGAAAAACTTTAAAAAATGAGCGAAAAATCGCCCAAAAAGCATTTTTTTATTTTCCGCTTTTACGAACAAATTTACTTTATGAAAAATGCGTCAATTTTCTTTGGCCTGGTAGGGCTTACAGCGCTGATTAAAACCCGAAAGTTTTTTTAAGGAGGCCGATCCAACTTCTTGAGATATAGGCCTTTATAACTTGAGTATATAATCGCTTATATCGCACCCATTTCTTATCACATCTGGTTTAAATCGGTATCATTGAGAAGACCTTTGAAAACGCTATAAATCTGTATATAAATATGTTAATTTTTATTAACTCATTGGGGCAAATTATAAAAAGAAGATTTTTTAACCTCACTTTATTAATAAAAATCTGGTCTTCTGAAAAACCATCCCTAGTAAACTTATTTCTTCCTAGACTCACTAAAATACAACACTTCAAGCTTTTTTTTTAGGTATAATACTCCGCATTAACCCTTCTAAGACCGGAGATAGTGACGTTTTTCTAACAAAAGTACTTTCTGGGAGCCAAAATTTCGCTCAAAAACAATTGAAGTGTAAGAAAATAAGCGATTTCTTAAAAAAAATGTTGATTTCCAAACCTTTAAATGGAAATAATTGTCAGTGAGGAGGCCGAGTGTGTGAGTGCACTGTACCTTCACTGATATTAAGTCGAGTCTAATAAAAATTCTCAAGCTGGTGGGTGAGTTCCCGTGTCCAAACTAAAAACGTTTGCAGCATATAAGTTGTTTTTCGACGAAGAAGACTTGACCGGTGAAAATTACACACCTAATACAGTCTGTCGCCAATGTTATAACAATCTCATCGCATGGTTGAGTGGAGGAAAACATAGTATGAAGTATTGTAAGCCGGTAAACTGGATTAATCTCACATGTGGTCTAAATCGATATGCTGAGAGGAACAAAAGTTATAAAGCAACTGTAACAGCCACACTACCAGTGCTTGCACCTGAAAATTTTGTATCACCAAGGCCGCCAACTCCAGATCGTAGTACAGAATGTACAGGATTGACTAGAGCAAGTGGTGTTACTTATGAAGATCCATTTGATACCGATTATGAGCCCCAAAAGGGAGGAGATGGACCACAACTAATAACACAAATGGAAATAGATTTCATTGTGGCCATATTGGGACTATCGCAGCGACTTGCCATATTTTTGACAGCGTTTTTAAAGCAAAAAAACTCACACATGATAATGTGAACTCTACGGCGTACCGCAAACGGCAAGCTGAATTTCAGAGCCTCTACACTCAAAAGGATGACAATTCGTTCGCTTACTGCAACGATGTAAAAGCTTTGGTGGTAAAAATGGGAATGAACTACATCGCTAGTGAGTGGAGATTATTTATTGATGGTTCTGATTCAAGCTTGAAAGCACCGTTTTTGCATGTGTCCGCTAGCAATGGGTATTAACATGAAAGAAAGCTATGAAACATTGAAAGAAATAATGGAAAAAATCAAATACTACGAAAATAATTGGAAGATTTGCTGTGATTTGAAGGACATCAACATTTTGCAAGGGATCATCGATAAGGGCGGCTTTCCGAAATTCCTTTGTTTTCTTTGTAATTGGGATTCGCGCTCACCTCTGAATCAATACCAATGTAATTCGTGGAGACCAAGAGGAAGTGTGGAGGAACAAATGAAACAACATAAACTGAGGAATGCACCTTAAATAGACAATACTCAAGACATCTTGCTGCCACCGCTCCACATAAAATTGGGAATTGTTAAAAAATTCATCGAAGTGGCCGTTGTAAATTGCCCAAACGCATTCGACTATTTGAAAAGCGTTTTCCCAAAGCGTAGCGATGACAAAATTAAAAAAGGTATTGTAGTGAATTTAAAATGAATTTTGTTCATCTCATTGTACTATTTACACTATGTTAATGTTTTCTTTTCTGCCCTTATTTTTTGTCTTCATTTAACAGGCGTACTTAATGGCCCTGACATTAGAAAGCTAATCAAGAGCAACTTTGAATCATCGCTTGATGATAGTCATTATATGGAATGGATTTACCTTCAGCATGTATGCACCAGAGTCTTGGGAGGGGATCGAGACGCGGAACCGGAAGCAAGAGAATGGGTGAAAGAAATGCTGTATTATTTTGAGAAAATCGGCACATCGATGACATTAAAGCTGCATTTTCTTCATTTTCATTTTGACGATTTTATCAAACAACTCCCTGCCGCATCCGATGAGCAAGGAGAACGGTTTCACCAAACCACAATGCCCATGGAAAAACGGTAGAAAGGCAAAAAAACTCGACACATTGCTTGCAGAGGTAATATCAATTTTATTGATGCATCGTTTTGCATTCCTTTTTCGATTTATTTTCTGATTCATTTCAGGTACGTTGGTGGAGTCACAAGATCACCCTGTATGATGTTAATGAAGTATCTGAAAAAGAAAAAGCTGATGATGGAGGGCTGTCTGGAAGTAACGTGCCTGTGGACACAATAAGTTCTGGATGAACATTATAAACGTAATATGAATATTTTTTTTTATAATTTTTGTAATAGATAGCATAGTATTGTAGTGCCATCCCTGCTGAGACTACTAATCCCTACAACACTGAATCATTATTACTAAATATCCATGCTACTACTCTTTGTTACAACCCTAACTCTAATGGCCAGTTTTTCTGTCATTGGTGATCTTCGTTTCTTAGTTAAATTGTGGTTAAACATCGATTTATGTTTTTTAGTCAGTGTTTAACTATGATTTAACCACCCAATGTTGGTTGGTTAACTTATAGTCAGAACCATATTATTTTGACAATCAAATTACTGACTGTCAAAGTGAGAAATGAAGATTGTATAAAATAGATGTTTCAGATTTGCATATTTGTACACATACGTTGAGTCTAGATCGTTAAATTGTTCCGCCTATATAGTTTTTTACACATTTTTGTTAAAATGACTTCGATTTTATGCATCTATTTCTTATTTTACATAATTCCATTCTGTTTGTTCCCCTTTGTTGTTTTGGTATTTATCCCAAAACACACGTTTTTTCCAATAAGAATACAAGGGTTGCCATATTAGTTGACAATATGGCGACTTACATTAACTCACCACTGAAAAACAAAATGCAAAGTTAACCTTTAATTAACTAAGAATTAAGATTAAGTAATCCGATAGTTAACTACCCACTTAAAAATTGGCCATAAATGTCAACCCATACCACCAGGGATGCCAACTTGGTGGTTTTCCCGCTACTTGTTGTGATTTTTGACACACAAAAACCACTGTTTTAGAATTGTAGCGATTTTTTTTAAAATCGCTACAGTGGCGATTTTCGCTCTTTTAAGGTAGCGGCTGTAGCGCTTTTTACGCACCATTGTTTATTGCCATAACTTTTGAAGCAAACGAAAAAGAATAACGGAATTTTCTATGTAGGAGTTGATGTGTTTGCAAATTGACTTACTCAATTTTGTGTGAGAGTGCAAATAGTCACAGGCGGTATAGACGCTCAAACGGTTGGACAAACATGGTGAGTGAATCAGTGAGAGTTATACGTCGGTGTGGTTTATATCACTTTTATTTCTCCAATATTTCGATCAACTTCGTTGATCATTTTCAACGATTTGAGATAACAATAGTACTTATGCTGTACCGACACTTGCTGTAAGACTTTGTCCACTGTCTTTTTATTTATGACCTCAAAGCCGTAAAATATTTAAACGAATAAAATTACAAAGGTCAACTATACATACAACCAAAATAAATTAATTTGAAATTATGAAATAAGAATTATATTTCAATGTTTTTAAAATATCGCCAAATAAGTCTTATTTATAAGAAAATTTATTGAAAAGGAACTTAAAATCAATTTATATTTTAAATTTTTTTAATAAAAGCTGACAAATAATAATTGTTGTAAATTTTTATTATAAAAATTCATTTCATATTCACAATCATCTACAATTATTTTTCGCTTTGATTTGTTCTCATTACTCTTATTTGCGATCCCTAGTTTTAAGTCATTCCTAAATTGGTTATACTATATGCATGTAGTATGTTTATTTACGAAAAATTCCAAGTTTTTGTTGTTTATGTGAAGTATTTTTGTTTAAGTTTTAGTTTGTTTTATGTTTTAGCTAAAATTAGCTAAAGGGAAAAAAAATTTAATTTTTAAAGTTTTTTGCGATTTTGACTTTGAAGATGAATTTT
Organism: Phaonia tiefii; assembly: GCA_963931995.1. NCBI lineage: Eukaryota > Metazoa > Arthropoda > Insecta > Diptera > Muscidae > Phaonia > Phaonia tiefii. The sequence goes on from OZ008370.1 coordinate 278,155,651, forward strand.
TTTTTTTATTTTATATGTTTGCAATTTTTAGTGGCCGTCGGTGGTGCAATGGTTAGTGTGCGCGGCGCTTGTACATGAGATCCTGGGTTCGAACCCGGCTCTGACCACCTTCAAATTTTCTTTCGGCGGCGGTCACCTCGCATAGTGACGGCGACACTATCGAGTATCTAGCCATGAAAAAGCTTCTCAAATTTCCGTTCGGAATCGGTGTAAAACTGTAGGTCCCAATCAGTTAGTGAAAACTGGAAAGCCCACAGCTCAGTGATTGTGAGAAGTTCTCCCCAGTCCCTTCATGGAATGTAATGGGAAACCATTTATTTATTTATGTTTGCAATTTTTGTTCTTTATGACAAGAGCTACAACTTTTCCTCAGAGAGTAAATCAAAATTCCGAACGGTTTGGAAGATATGAGCTTGAGAAAATTAACACTTTTTATGTTCACTGGAGGACTGGAGGACTTAGTGGTGTCCGTATATGGATATTTTGCCATGACTTAAAAAATTACACACTGTGTAACAGAAGTCATATCATAATTTGGCTTTGGTCTTACGCTATGAGTTTTGATGAATGCAAAAACATCTGTCTGTAAAGTGACAAACAAAATACAACATTAAAATAGAATAAATATAATAAAATAAACAATAAAAAAATAGAATAGACAATAAATATAGAATAGATAAACAAGGGACTTGTGAACAAAGATGATGAATTTGACCATTTGACATAAAACGTTTTTATTGCCGATCATATCATATTACAGTACTAAAGAAAACTAACAAAGTTGTCAAAATATTCAGGGCAAATCGTTCTGCTCATGTTCACACTATTCCAATCGGCTTTATAGGGGACATGAAAATACTTATACAAAATTTACGTAGTCCCGTACTTTGTTTACAGACGAACACAAACACGAACTTCTAAAGCAGAAATACAGAATACCCGCTGAAAAATAACGGCCCCAGCAACATATTGCAGGAACCATTCACATGTTTGAAGGTATTGCTTTCGTAAATAGAAGATATGCTGTATTTTGTTTCTGTGTTATCTGTCACGTTTTTTGTTTTCAGCAGATTTCAACAAACAAAAAAAAAATACATTTGGGTAACAACTACAGATATTATATCTAACCTATTAATCACTATTAAACACTAGCGGCATTCATGCAAACGTGAAAGCCGAGAACTTTTGCTCAGCGCAAGTTTCCCTCGCACCGTTGCATGAGGCACCAGGTAAAGTTGCTCAGCGTAGTTGTGCTCAAAACCATATCAGCTGACCAAGATGGATGCATAAGGTGGTAGCAGTAGCAATTGCATGTATTATGTATGTGTACTTTTTCTACTGTTCTAGTGCCATCACCTTATTTATCCATCCTAGTCATCCCAGTCAGAAGTTTACACGTTTCTCCATCCCATGTTTGCGCAGCAAATTTGCCTCGAAAACTTTCCACTTTTGAGCAAGTCGCTTTGAATGGGAAATTTGTTTGTTTCGAGTTTACGAGGTTTACGAGGTTCTTTCGAGCTTTCATGAAGACCACTACTATGTGTTTGGACACAAGTATAATACAGTTTGGACAAGCTACAAACACCTTATAGTTTCATGCGAACAACAAAAAAAGACAAATTTTTCAGCGTGTACACTTTGTTCATTCTTGAACTCATTAAAAGCTCCTGCGGACGAAGACAATGACATAATTGATGACGATGGAATCGTCACAGGAGGTGTCAAAAAACCCACTCCAATACAACAATGCTATTGATGCCAATAGTAGGTCGATAACGAAGGGCTGTTCGCGAGTGACAGTTCGTGCATTCCTGTTTTTACTGGTTTCGAGTAATCTTTCGACGAGAGTCTCATTCTTGTCACAAGCTTATATTAAACGTGTTTTGGTTACACCGCTTGCTTATATATTCGCTTGTTTTGTATGAAGCACTTAGCGAGAACTTAGCGACGAGAATCATTTTCGCTAAGTTTAAACAAATTTTCTTTGCCATCTTTACCGTTTTCAACCCTTATTCATAATTTTTAATAAAATGACTTATCGCTAAATTGCCGTTTTCTTTGCAACTTATGAAGCGGCAATCGCTTGCTTGTAACCAAAACGCGACTATGCATAGTAGTCAGGACGTGAACCCGTCTAGTTTTGCCAACATTGTAGCGAATTAATACAGTTGTGTCGATAAAGACTCTGGGATGTGATATAAAAACGTACAGATCTTATTTTCTGACCGTAAATCATCAACTCTATTACGATATATTTTACTTTCACTTTTCCTCTAATGTACACTTTATATTGAAACACACATTTACATATGGTTTGCAACAACAATTTTGTCTTTCATCCGTATGTTTGTTTCACAATCTTGGCACGAATTCCGCTCCGCAGCAAGACGACCGAGCACTCATGTCCTAGGATGCAGCAATGTGGTTTTAGCCAAGTGCAACATATGTGGCCGTTTATTTCGATTCATCCTTTTTTGCTACAACAATTACACAATAGTTCATGCTGATAATGCATTTGCAGTAAATTAAATTGGAGACAATGGGAAGAACTAGATGTGTAATTAAATCATTTATAAAATGGCAACAGAAATTATTCTAGAAAAACATACTCACCAAGGACATGCTAGGAAATACTAGGAACATATATAATGTTGAGTGTAAATATGGCCGAGCCAATTCATTAAACAAATATATCAAGGGATGGACAATTAATTCCATACAAAACTTTACCTTTGAAGGTCCTTTGGTCCAAGAACACAAAAGTAATGAAAGTGCCCCCCACTGAAACATTAGAATCAAGTTCACATCTACCATCCGCTGGCGTAATATATCATCTCTAGAATAGTAATATAACGGTTTTTGCTGAATCGCAGGTTAATGGTACCAACTATATTTGTAGGTTTGGATGGGTACAAAACTTGAAATCATAAATATTTCAAAACTGAGTTTAACTTTAGAATAGAACCGAAGTCGTGCTTAACTATTCTAAGTTTAAAGTTGCACAGCTTTCTCTTTCCTAAAGTTCGCAGTGTTGATAGATATAGGATCCTCATCCAGCCACAGAAAAATTAATTTTAATCCTTCGATATATTCATGTTTTCTAGATTCATTTTGACGGACTATTCCGCGTAATCATTCTACTTTTTTTTATTTGTCCGTTGGAAGCCAAGTAGACATTCATGTTTTACAGTAGTAGCTATGAAATATTCGGCAAACCATTCTCTAAGCATTACTAGTCAGGATTACTTAAGAAAGTAGTTGAGAGACGTGTGGAATTATTTTCATTTCTTTCAACAAGAAAATAAATATCGATTTCAAGAACAGATTTTTTTGGATCTAGTTATTTTCCCGCAATGACTACCTGTCATTGGTGTAAGAACACAATCCAACACAGATATTAATAACATTGATTTGCTTTCAATTAAGCCATTGTCTGATCACAAATAAAACTGCTAACAATGGCTTTTTTGAGTCAAACAAGGATTTTATCGAAACAGCATGAGAAACAAAATAAATACTGTCAATGTTACATGATCGAAAAGCCATTATCAACATCTTCTGCAAAGTTTTAGGCCACAATATTGTAGATAATTTTGTAAATCACATTTATCATTTGTTGATAACTTTGATTGGGTCCATCGGTCACATGGTCGATAAACTATAATCGCTTGGCCTGCTTTTTATCCCCTGCTAAACGAATTCTTCAACCACTTTGTATGGGGAGCTACGGGATTTTAAGAGGCTCCCCATACAAATTCGTTGATAAATTAGCTCAGCAGAGGATAAAAAACACACCTATTAACGTCTGGAACGTTTTTTAAAAAACAAAATGTTTTCCCATAACATCCCAGGAAGGAATCGGGGAGAGCTTCTCACATCCAGTGAACTGTGCGCTTTCTAGTTTTACTTTCACTGATTGGGGCCCACAGTTTTACACCGGTTCCGAATGGTATTTTTGAGAAGCATTTTCATGGCTAAATACTCGATAGTGTCGCCGTCACTATGCGAGGTGACCGTCGTCGAAAGCAGGGATCGAACCCAGGATCTCAAGTACAAGAAGCGCGCACACTACCCATTGCACCACCGACGGCCAGTTAGACTAATATTTCACAAGTTTGTAAAATACACTGACCCATTATATTTTAGATGGACATGCGTTAGAGGAAATTTTAATTATGATGTCCGTAAAAAAATTTGGTTTTTCGGCAGGTTTTAAATTCGGCTTAAATAGTCATAAATATTTTTCTGTTTAATTTTAATAAATGTGGGCATTAATTTAAAACTTAAAGAGATAAATCAACGATACTCAGGTTTTCGAGTAAGAGAATATTTTGTTTTTCTGAACCGATAATTTAAAATTTTTTATTCTAATCTGTTACTACAAATATAGTTTTTAACGATATTGAGATTGGAGATATTGGAAAATTAGTCAAACAAAACGCAAAACAAAATCAATTGCATTCAGATTTTCTTGACCATGGTGGTAAACTACTAACTATAATCAAAAAACAAATACAAGAACCATCCGCAAAACTTTTTTGGTTTTGATTTCATAGCCAAAAACGCCTACATTGTTGTTAACAGCATCTTTGAACCAATAACAGTATTGAAGGCCAGAGAACAGTTAACAAATCGTTAGCTCAAGCTTTACAGAAACAACAATTCAAAGGGGATTTGAGCAATTTTCCCGAGTTGATCAGTTTTTAACAAATTAATATATGAATATTTTGGTCTTTGTCGGCAAACCAAATCTCGCTCAAAACTAACGAAGTTTTATCAAAAGTTGTAAGAAATCTTACTGCGATCGAACAATACTTATTGCTTAGTATATTTTTACGAGTTAATAGTAGAATATGTCAACGAGAATTGGAAATATATCTGTACTAAAGCTGCAGAAAAAATCGATCGTACACGAGCAATCTACGTCAAATATTTTCAGTTGTGGTTTACTGGCTGATTCCGAAATTAGTTCAGTATGAATACTTCCGACTCCCGATCGCATAACAACTTACGTTTAGATACTGAAGAAAGAGTAGATTGTTCGTATTCCGAACCGGTTCCTTCAGATTAGCGTAGTGTTTCGATTCCTTGCTTGCCAGGTTAAGCCCGGTATTCAGGTTTTGTGAAATTTTCGTTGCCATAAGAAATAAAAAAATAACGAAAATTTCATGACCCGAAAATTTTGCCCACTTTTCATTTGCTTGGTATCGTATTCAGGTTTTTGCGAAAATTTTCCCATCTCGTCGAGTCAGGTGGAGAGGCTGAGGCAGTGGGAGAGGAAAGTATCCTCCTGTAGGAGGGTGTATGATGGTGCTCGAATTGGGAGGATTGAAAAGTTCATGGTGGACTCTGCTCTAACTTTCTTGGGATAGCGTCGGATGTGGAGAATGACCTAGTCAGGGCATGCTTTGACACGACGGATGGGACAGTCTTCTGTCAACGGACTTTCTGGCCCTCAGTAATGGGGGCTTTCTAGGAACGGACGAGGCTCTATTATTTTACCACAGGAGATTCGGTACATTGGGTATCGATGACACTGTGGACAATGCTACTCAGTAGTTTTTTATGGTAACCAAGGTGAACGTTGAATTTTTTGAAATTTTTAAAGCACTAATCGATGTGATCCAGCTTGCTGGAATTTTTTGTTTCCCTTGTTATTTAGTTTTTTAAGTTTGAATACTTTCTAAGTTCTATTTTTAGGTCAGAAAGACAACAGAGGCGTTCCTTTTTTTTTAATTTTTTAGGAAAATATTTTTAAATCGTATGTATAATCTATTAGAATTAATAATGATGTAATAATATAATATTTTATAAGGTTGGACGGTTCCGAAGGGCGTAAGGGAATTAGTTTTAAGTAAAATTAAGCAAAATGTATTTATTTCAACAGAGGTTTTTCAACAGAGACGCTACAAAAGTAAATCGATAGGGACAGCAAATGACGCCATATTTTTTCCCGCTCTTTTGACATTTCTCTTCAGTAAGGTTTGCCATTTCATCATGGAAAGATATACGAGCCAACGACGAGTCGAAATTATTAAAATTTACTACCGAAATTTGGAGTCAGTGGCCTCAACTTTAAGAGGCCAACTTTAAGAGGCCTCAACAATCAGTGATGAGGCTCATTTCTGGCTGAATGGCTTCGTCAATAAGCAAAATATGCATTATTGGTCAGACAGCAATCCACACGTAATCCATGAGTCATCATTGCATCCCGAAAAAATTACGGTTTGGTGCGGTTTATTCCGTGATTATCAAGACCGGCACATTACTGTGAATGAGAATCGCTACCGGTCAATGATAACCGAATATTTTTGGTCCCAATTGGATAATATGGACTTGGAGGACATGTGGTTCCAACAGGACGGCGCCACAAGCCACACAGCGAATGCCACAATCAATTTATTGGAAACCAAGTTTGGTGAACGTGTTATCTCACGAAATGGCCCAGTCGATTGGCCGCCTCGGTCGTGCGATTTGACGCCGTTAGATTATTTCCTGTGGGGCTACGTCAAGTCTATGGTCTATGCCAACAAGCCAGCGACGATTGATGAACTTCGTACGAATATCGAACGTGAAATTGCAGCAGTATCGGCCGATTTATGCTTGAACCCCTTTAATTTGAATTTTTAACAATAAAAACCGTTTGAAAACAAAAATTCGAAAATTTCGTAGGCAAAATCGATTATTGTTTGGGACCGGAATTTCGACATTTCGATAATTTTAACAACCAAAAGTAACACCACAGGCGTTAAAAATAAAACGGAGTGCGTAGAGGAATTATAAATAAGGTAAATCAAAGGAACCGTCGGTGGTGCAATGGGTAGTGTGCGCGCCTCTTGTACAGGAGATTCTGAGTTCGATCCCTGCTCCAACCACCTTAAAATTTCTTTCGACGACGGTCACCTCGCTTAGTGACGGCGACACTATCGAGTATATAGCCATGAAAAAGCTTCTCAAAATACCGTTCGGAATCGGTGTAAAACTGTAGGTCCCAATCAGTGAGTGAAAACTGGAAAGCGCACAGCTCAGTGATTGTGAGAAGTTCTCCCCGGTCCCTTCATGGGATGTAATGGGAAACCATTTATTTATTTTAAATCAAAGGAAGGTGGTAACTCTCCGCGACAAAATTTTCCGTTCAGAGATAAATGACAAAATTTCTTACGAAAACTTCTGAAGAACTGAATACGGGGCTTTAGCAAGACTCAACTATCATTATCACCTATCAACTGACATTTCTTTCATTCACGATTTTGAAGTTGTCCGTGAGTATAACTTGATGATTTGGAATTTTTGCTTGGTTCATAAGACAGAAGTGCCAACAAAAAATAACCCAGTTTGTTGATATTTCCAATCCACTGTAGTCAGATTGTTGCTAACTCGTATCAAGTAAAAGTTTTCAAAACTTCGACATAAATTTTGTTGCTGAAGTACTTCCCAGCTAAGATCAATCCGAGCATACATATGTAAATTCATCTTACAAATTGATCGAATCACCTCATAAGAATTTATTTCTCTACAATATTGCTGTTGACTGTAACATAGAGTTACCAGCTGTTAAGCAAGAAATAAAAATATATTTTTATAGAGTAGCTTTTTGTGAAACAAAATATCTTATACTCTACAAAGGACCTAAAAATATACTTTAAAAAAATACATTCTATAAAAGTTTATGTTTATCATTTTACAAAATGTATACAAAAGAACATTTAAGTTATCGTATTTTTTAACGGGCGCTTTAGGCGTGTTGGAACTAGCCCGTATATAGTACATAGCGAAAGGAACTGCGTTCCAACCGGGTGTCCCCTGACACCTCATGTGATTTTTTTTACTAACACTTTGTTAGTACTTTGTTAGTAAGGAGTGGTTATTGGAGTCTTATAATGCGCACTGTTGCTGTTTTCTAATGCGCATGTAAGACGGTGCACCCAACCGTGTATAAGTCTATTTTGGAGAAATAGAAAAATTGTTAAATTGTCTGTAAAAGTTGTTCCGGATATGGACATAGAACGTTAACGAGTTACAGGGCGTAAATTACAGACTCAATTTTAGAAAAATATAATAACCCATTTATGGTTTACTCATCTTACTTTAATTTCACATTAGCGTTTACGTTTAACGTAAACTTTTTAGTGACAGTCAACTAATTTGAGTGATAGTCAATTAGTTGAATGCCGAGCATATTGGTCCAAGGGGGTTTCCCTTTATGAATTTTGGCGACCACCACCCAGGATATACGGTCTCCTCAAAATCCATAAAGGTGGAAACCCCCTTGGGCCAATACGCTTTGCAATCAACTCACCAGGACTTTGTAAGTATGTGATCGGTATACTGAACTATAATGGAGGAGATAGTTGACGAAACTTTGACGAGGTTGGAAGTGAAGTCCAAAATCTTGACAAAGTACGTTGAGGACTTATTTGTTTTGATGAAGGGGAATGAAATGGTTTTAAATTTGCATTTGTTGAGGTAATTCAAGTTCATTAAACTGCTAATTATTATTTTCATATAAATAATATTCAACATCATCAACAATTTACAGACAAGATTTCTGAATCATGAATTTGGATCTTCAAACAGCCGCGGTGCACAAATATTTTCCGAGAGCTGAGAAGATTCTGAGTTCCTGGAAGCGTATAACTGCTCAAATTTTCAAATGAAGGCAAACCATACTATATACAATGACCTCAAAGGGATTTTGGATGGCATGTTTCAAATATTATGTAGAGGAAGGAAAACCACAATTTGCTAACAGAATTCATTTATAATATTTTTATCCCAGAATGTTGCATTAAGATCTTCCACATGCCGCATGCAATGACGATCCCATCATTCACTTACCGTTGTATACTGGAACAAAGTGATGTACCCGTAAATGCAAATCCACATCCATGACAGCACAATGTTGATGGAACTGAGTACCATGTGCTTTGACCTAACATGCTGACAGACAGAAACAGAAAGAAAAGTTGTTGCACAGACAGCAAAATTGTAACTCAGAGTTGCAGGAATCGTCACAATATTCGCAGTAGTTGCCGCAAAAGCTCAAGCCAATATCTAGTTCCCGGAAAAGTACAAAAGAATATGAGGAAATGAGTACTCTGCTTTTGTTTGAAGCCAACGAAAGTAACACAAAAGGATGATAACGATGTGGATGTGGAAGCCAAAAATTGCAAGCGGAAAGCGAAACGCTAAAAAAAAATATACGAGCAGAAAGCGAATGTGGTAAAAATTATGCGGGGAAGTAAAAATAATGTGGACTGAAGTAAAGGGAAGACAGACACCAATACAACACACACACTACGGTAAATGAGGAAGAAGAACCGTTACATGAAGTGTAAGGAAAAGTAGCATTTCCGCTGCTCTAAGTGTTACACACAAGCACAGCCATGTGAGGGCATTAATATGGGAACATATTGAAGCAACCATTCTAAACGAGGGACGAAGATATAATAGGTGAGCAGAATGTCTGTAAATTGAATCCTAATTCAACAAGACTCAGACTCAGGTCAGTTCTCCGATTGCCGAATGTAATCAGACCCCAGGCCAAGTACAGAAAATTTAGCTCGATCACAACTATCGCGTAATCAGCGCAAAATTGGATATGGATCTCATAATTATCAATATTGTGACAAACCTGATTTTTGGAAATAGGTTTGAACAGGTGCTTCTCTGGATCTTAATAAACCTGAAATATTTTGGGAATATTCATAAAGCGAACCAGAATTTGACTTTAGTTGGACACACCGGCCATATTTTTTATGTTTATGAACTAATATGTTTATGAGCTAATGATGTTTATGAACTAATGATTATTTCATTTCGAAGACCTAAAATTTAATATATTTTTTAGCCCTAGTCAATAAGAATGCCACTTGAATATAAATTCTCATCACTCTTAAAAATTATTTGATTGTATATTTCTTTTGAAGTAAATGAGAGTTTGCACACAAGTATTTTCTATTTGCGACAAGCTCCAAACACACATTATATTTGCATCCAAACAACAAATAACGAACACAAAAAGGAAATCAGAAAAATTAGAAAACAAATTGACAATTTTTTTCGATCTTGCCTCATATACCCTGCATTCGAATGACGATAACGAATCATATCTGAAGTAATTATAACCCATTAGCATAATGCCAATTTTTTTCCTGTTTTTCTTTATAAAAACGCGGTTTGAATTTAATTTATTAATGTCGTATTTGCCGATACAGTCGTATAATTTATAGTTTAAAAAATGATTTATTTCACGATGTCTACCATTCGGAAGCCTCATCTGATATTAAATATGGTTGTAATATTACTCGTGATGTTTTTATGACTGTATAAACAGGTGTTTGTCGTGCTTAAAAAATGTGAACATTCCTTGTTTGGAATTTGAATAAAGTACATCATATTCCCGTTACACTATGAGACCGAGACAACTATGAGACCGATTCTGTAAGTATACGATGCGATTACGCAAAAGTGGGATCCCTCATGTTTCCAGTTGCACATTCGGAATATTTGCCGATCACCAGCTGTCCAAATTTAAATAACAACCTATTTTCGGTTGTTCAACCGAGACCACTACACATAGCAATTTTACTGCCAGTCCAAAGCAATATCCTCTAACCCATGTTGAATGGAATGATTGGGCAAGAGATTTGGAACTCACAAAAGATAAATCAGAATGGCCTGCATCTCGGATGAAACAGCACTACTTCTTGGTCGCGGGTGTTAGCTTATCGTACTACAGAGATAGTGATGATGCCAACTGGCCACCAAGATCACGCGATTTAACGCCGTGTGGTTTCTTTCTTTGAGGTTTTGTGAAATCTCGGGTTTATGTGAATAACGTAGAAAAATTTCCTCAGCTCAAATCCAAGAATCGGTGAGATACAGCCACATCTCTGTGAAAAAGTCTTGGAAAATTTAATGAAAGAGTAATGGCTTGTCATCAGAGCCGTGGGGGCAATTTGAAGGATGTTTTATTCCATGCTTAATCGGAATATGTCTTCTTTACAATCCAATAAAAAATCACAACTACCTAAAAAGATACGTCTTTTTATTTTAAAATGAAAAAATGCATTCATACTGAGACACCCTTTATTGAAACAGTTTCGAAATGCATAAAAGCTCGCAATGAATTAGCAACACTATCTTATTCCATCCTCCATTTATCTGAGTTTGTGTGTCATATAAGGAATGAAAAACCATTGCCACCTTACAAGGCATCATAAGTATTATTTTTAACGATTTTGCTGCTTTTTAGTTTCAAATTGGAAGAATTGTGAAAACTGTAAAACTAGTACGTATGGAAACAATGATTATACATATTTATCTGGTTTAAGCCATATTGAAGTTTAAAATTCGATAGTACATGATGGCGCAAAAGACACGTGGGGGTATAAATAGTCTATAATTTCTTTATTTTACAGTCAGTTTAATTTTTTTTTTTTTTTTTATTACGCGTCATTAATGTTGAATTTTGGAATAACGACGCATAAGTAGTGCCCATTATCAGCGCATAAGTAGTGCCCATTAATATCGCGCCCTTGAAATATCGCGTTCACCAAAAATGTCCCTTAACAACAGTACCCTTGTTTCTCTGGCTGTGGCTCCATGTTGTCCAGTAGGTCACCTTTCCACTTCAATTTCTCGAGTATTGTCTACAACAATCTGGAAAATAAAGGAAAAACATTTGAAAATACTACAATTATAGTCTAATGTCTAATTCTTTCAATCTTACATATCATCGCTACCAGTTTTTGAATTTTTAAATATTTTAATCTGTATATCATCCGAAATTACAGACAAGCTGTTGGATAAACCTAGTAGAGACTATAATGTGAATATTTAAATTTTGGTTACAATATTTCTTAATAATTTTTCATATACCTCAAGAAATTTATTGTAGAAATCTGTAATCTGTAGAAATGGCCTTATGGGCTTGTTTATTGAAATATGTAGATAAATAAATAAAAGAGCTATACTAAGAAAAAAAACACAAAAACCGATAAAAGTTGAAGTTATGGTACTAATAAAGATATGAAGGCATTTTATCTCCGTTTTGATCTCTTCATAATTTTTCTTATTATTTTCGTGATCTCTCAATTTTTGCTCAGTGTACTTAAAATACTGTACTGTGTTTAAAATAATGTTCACAAGATTTGAACTCCATAAAGTTGTTTTGAAACTGAGGGCGTATTGGACTTGATCGGATATATCTATTTCAAAATAGAGTCAAAATGGTAAAAAAAAAAAATTATTAACAAAATTTTTTTCCAATTTCAATTATATGACCGATCTTGGCAGTTTTAGTTAATATATGTATGAGAAGCTTACAATGTCATGTGTGTAATGTGGAAAATGGTTGCGTTTTGTTGGAATAATAGACAATTCACTTAAGCACACTCATTGGCATGACTAGATCCGATCTCTGTGACAAGCTCATCACCAGATACCTAACTACAGTGCCTGAATTTATACTTTTTGAATTTCTTTGGCTTCACCATACAACAACGGGTCATGTAAAATTTGCAATTTTATTTAACTTCTCTTTAAACAAAATACTAATAGGCATTTTTAAAAATTATGATTTTACTGTTAAGGCCCATAGTCCACATCGTTCAAATAGCTTCCACGACCTACTTTACATGACCTCATTCGATCTATCAAACAGTTCAATTGACTCAATTGGTTTCGTATTTTAAGGCCTCAATGGACGGCAGGTGGATTTTCCGAATATGAGCTTCATCCATCGGAAAATATGACTGTGTGGTAAATATCTCATCTTTGGAACACATAACTTTGAAAGAAAGATTTTAATATTGCTCAATTTCTTCAAGTTTAAGGCGGACTCATTTCGTAAACTTCTAACCTTTAACTAATAATATGTCACTTCATAAATGACATATTGACCATCGCCTCGAAATAACGGGGGTTCACATACCACATTTTATATGGCCCGCTCATTATATACGTCTTCGGAGTGGAAGAGGAAAGCATTTAGTATCACACGATTAGACTTACCCATAACAGCCACTCGAATGATGTCCTCCTGGAGTAACAACGAGTTTCGAAGACAGAAAAATGGGAATTTAAATCACAATTCTATATTATATATATATACTAGCTGACCCGGCAGACGTTGTCCTGCAAATTTTGTTCAAATACCGTTAGCAGGAGCAGAAATAATGGATTTTTAATTTGTGGTTTGTATGGGAGGTACCACTCCCCTTTGTCCAATTGGACCGAATAGTAAATCTAAACCACCCAGGGCGCCACCCAAACGCATACAAAAAAATTTATTCAAATCGGTCCTGAAGTTTAGGAGGAGTTCAGTCACAAACGCACGTGCAGTAGCATTATATATATAAAGATATGGTTTCCCATTACATCCCATGAAGGTATCGGGGAGAGCTTCTCACAATCAGTGAGCTGTGCGCTTTTCAGTTTTATACACACTGAGTGGGACCTACAGTTTTACACCGGTTCCGAACGGTATTTTTAGAAGCTTTTTTTCATGGCTAAATACTCGATAGTGTCGCCGTCACTATGCGAGGTGACCGCCGTGGAAAGAAATTTAATAAATATGAGCACTCTAATTGAATTCCGTCATTTATATATTTTTTTTAAAATGAAACCGACGTTACGTTTGAGATCTTCATTTATAACGGGTCCGCCAAACAACTTTTTTTTTTGAAAATGCTATAAAAAAAAACTACTGAATATTTTCTCAAATTTCTTTTTTTATTTGAAATTACAATCCTTCCGGTTAATAATGAAAAATAATTTCATTCAAATGGCTGCCTCGACTGATCATGCTGTAGCCTACACGATCGGTCCAATTTTTAAGCACATTATCGATTGTGTGCAGCTGCATTTCACCAATGGCTTCACGAATATTGTCCTATAAAGCGTCAATTATCTCTGGCTTGTCGGCGTAACACTTATCTTTGAGGGCACCCCACAAATAATAGTCCAACGGTGTCAAATCGCAGCTCCGAGGTGGCCAAACGACATCAGCTCTGCGGCTGATAATGCGATCTTCAAAAACAGGGCGCAAAACATCGAGTGTAGATTCGGCTGGGTGGCACGTAGCGCCGTCCTGTTGAAATCAAATGTTGCCAATATCCTCCTCTTCAATTTTTGTTAACAAAAATTCGTTCAACATGGCCCGATAACGATCGCCATTGACTGTATCGGCCACTCCTTGTTCATTTTCGGAGAAAAATGGCCCAATTACGCCTCTGGACCAAAATCCGCACCAAACAGTGACTCGTTTTGGGTGCATCGGCTTTTAAATGTATGCGTGCGGGTTTTCTGTGCCCCAAATCCGACAAGTTTGCTTGTTTACATACCCGCCAAGATCAAAATGAGCTTCATCTGAAAAGATGATTTTTTTTTTGGCAAAATCGGCATCTTCTGTAAGTCGATCGCAGGCCCATTTCTTCCATATTTCCCAGCGTTGTTCAAGCGTATACACAACCATATTCGTTCAGCGGAAGGATAAAACTAATTATCTGTCAAATCAGACATGAGATAAGTGTTACCATTCACGAAATAAGCACTAGTTGAAAAAAAAACGTTAGATGGCTGACCCGTTATATAACATAAGCCCGAGGACCATAGTTAGTCGGAGGCTTAAAAATAATACAACATTTTTATGTATCTGTCAAAACAAATATGACTTATTCTAATCTTCAACTTCATTTGGAAATGTAGGGCTCAATCATAAAACTCTCTTGTGACCAGTGTGGAATGTTTCGTTTGTATGAATTTCATACAAAGTTACATAAATATTCCGTATATACTTCGGAGACAGTTGCGACCTCAAATATTGTCCTATGCATGAAATTATCATAGAGGCAAAACCAAATCAGATATAAGCGGCCGGCGACCGGTGGGCCAGATTTCAGCAGATGCCCTTAGCTTGTCGGCCGCTGATTAGGGACGAAGTTCCATTAATGTCATATAACATTTTGTCAATACCCTACATTACTGGGTTTAATTGAGTAACAACAGATATAGTATCTCCACTGTGCTGCCAGTTGGAAATTGCTGTTTGTTTTGGGTGGGTTAGGTGAAACTTCGCGAGAAATGCGTACATGTGCCAGCTTCCCGTACCATTTCGCTTCACTTTCCTATTTCATTCCACAAAAGTGGATGTTACCTGTGATGACTTTCGTGAGATATGCAGTTTTCGAAGTTTATTTCCGGATTCACCTACTTCTTAATTTGTTGATGGTAGTACTCCGGCAACTCCACCCAGCAAAAAAAGAGTATACCAAGAAGTAGAATCTGCACCACAACTACTTGCTAAGATGTAGTGCTAATTTAGGTGCAGAAGTACTTTTTTTAATATTACGTTGTCCAACGCAGCACTACTTCTTATTTGACTGTTTGGAAGAGCAGTTTATGCTAACATTTTTCTGCTACATTTCGTCCGCAAACGAGCAACCAAAACTATTATTTCAACAATTTTTAAATTTCTTGTCATTTGAATCTTGGCAATAAGTTATGACTTTAAGCTACAACTTTAGGTATTAACTTTTTAACCTTTAATATAACTAATTATTTTATTAATTGACCTTTTATTAGTACTCCAAATGCTTCTGTCAACAGGTGAAAAGAAAGGAAATGAAAAGCAATTTGAAAGAAAGTAAATACAAATTAAAAACGAGTAATATATTTAGGCATCTTTGCACTTCTCCACTATCCATTTAGTTCTTTAATAAATTTGCATCATAATGGATGTGATGCAAAAGTAGACTTTTCGTAGTTGCTTTTGATCAGAATCAAAATTGCATTAAATATGCGCATAATGTTGCAGAAGATGTACAAAAATAATAACTTCTACTAGAACTACTTCATTTTATTTTTGCTGGGCAGTTTCTCGAACATCTCTAAAATCACTTGGTGTTTGTAAAACACCAAAGTGAATGACTAATAAAAGGAAAATTAATTTATACCACAAAAGCGGGTTAAAATTTTATTATTTCCTTAAAACATTTCATTTTTATAGGCAATTGATGTGTTATTGTCACACAATTAATAAAAATATCTTCAAACGTTCCTTTGTTTCATATTTACTCAGCCAAGATAACGTTCAATTTATCTTCACCCAACATTTGCAAGCAAAATATTTTCCGGTATAGTTTTATTAATTCATGCATTGATATCCCAGGTGTCTCGGAAACTTGGTTTCACATATGTGTTAGCGACAGCACTTACAACGTACCTGGTAACAACATATTTCTTACAGATAGAGAGTCACATGGTAGTGGCTCATCTATATATAAAAAGGGCTTGCGTTACTGACTTACCGACTGATTGACTGATCACTCCAAAGCCCAAAGCGTTTAGGTTCCTTTTATGGCGTAGACGCGCGATAATAGGGGATTTTTGGAAATTCGGATTACAAGGGGCCAAAAAGGGCGTGGAATTGCCCACACAGCTCTAAACTTGAAATTTCTGTCTCTCAAAAGCCATTAGAGGTACTAAGATGAGATTTGGTATATATGTTGGTCGTATAAGGCAAATTACTTTTTTTTGGAAAGTGGGCGGTGGCACGCCCCTTTTAAACAAATATTTATACCGCCCAAAATAATAGACCGATTGTGATACAATTTTCACAGTGTAGTACTGTCGAAAGAAGTACGCTTGACACTAAATCTGATTAATTGGCAGTCTGACCAAGCGGAAGATCATAGAATACTGAAAATTATGGGATATATAGTATAAAGCTTCAGGCGACTTTTCCATAGTGGAATTGGGCGCAGTAGAAACAGGAGCGTGTCATTCAATATGATCAATCGACGTCCGAACCAGAAGCGAGAAGTTAGACATATGAAATTTAGGATGAATATTCCCTTATGGATTAGATTTTAGCTCAGAAAGCGTTTTATTGTAACTCTGATTAGGGTGGTAGAATTAAGCTCCGCAGTGAATCAAAGTAATAAACCTTATGACCGAAAGCGTGATCCTAGAATCATCTGCGATGAAGAAATTAACAGAAACTGGATTTGTATCTTTTTATGTCCATAGCATTCCAACCAGACACGGAAATTACGGCTTACAACATTTGGACTGATTGTTCCCTTTTCAGTGCAGATGTCAGGGTAGAGGAATTGTTTCGAAAATTAATAGTTGGGGATGACAGATTAATGGGAGTTCTGAACAGTAGAACCTAGATTTATGGAAGTTGTAGCAGACTTGGAGCATTTAATAACCCATGTTGGTGCGGTATAATTAGTCGAGGCACTCAATCAAAGTAATCAAAATTTTAACTATGCATTCGAAATTCAAATCTTGCAAAAGTCATAACTTTTGGAGTTTATGAGGGGTTCCGTAGAGAGAGAGTCGCAGAATAATATTCATTCTAAGTTAACGCGTAGAGGTATAGTGATGAAATTTGGAGGTTAGGTTGACTGTATGAAATACAACTAAACTAAAACAACTAAATAGCAATTTGGAAAAGTCGCGTGATTATCTAATTTTGGGCAAACGTGTCTAAATAGATGCTTGAAGCTAATGTCGGCTAAGCAACAAATTTATTTTCAATTCGAAATATGACACTTCCTTCATCAACAAGAACTCATCAAAATGAAGACATGTCAATAGTAAACGCTGTGATTTTCAAAGGAAAATTGATAATAATGGCGAGGGTACAGTTGTCGTAGATACAAATTTAGTGCGGTAGAATTGCACTAGATACTTTTGTATATAAATATGCATATTTCTGTATATCCGCGCAGGAAGTAGCGGGCATTTGCTAATGTAGTTATACATATTTATGTAAACCGCGAAATAAATTCTTGCTTGAAACCAAAATTTGATTATGGTAGCTCAATTGAGTATATTGTTCCAGAAGTTTCAACAAGCGAAATGGCAAAATACAAGTCGCACGTATTTTATTTGTATAGACATAATCACGATTGTCGCCTTATATCATCTCTGGAGAGCTTAACTGTGTCCTATAAAGCTTGCTTCATGCGAGAATTGCTTCCCAAATTGCCAAGAAGCAACAAGGTCGAGCGATTATCAAGACCAATAGGTTTTCCTAAATCAAGGCACGTTAGGGGGTTAATAATAGAGGGGGGGGTCATAATAGGGGGTTATTTTAACAGTAACTTACGAATAGAAACTACCTTAATCGATTCAATTCGGATGATTCGGTTAGTTGCAGTATATATAAGTACAACAAATCATATGCACTTCTATCGGAATACCTGCACTTTATTCGATGTTTTCTTTGTTAATAGAAAATCAGTGGTACGTCTGTATGACCTACGGTCCGCATGCATGATTTCAATTCGCGATCCCATACTGACATTTTATGGGACATCTGTCCAAGTAGAAGATAATGTAATATGCTTTAGAGATTTCGAAAATTAAAATCACAATGGCATAAACGAAGTAGTTGGGGGAGTTCACTGGGATACTGTATACCAATTAGCAAATATTGATGACCAAGAGTCGCTCATTCAGGACACGTTTAATAACAAAATTAGGAATCTACCCAGCCAGCCAAATGCGGAGCGCTGCAAAAAAGGAGAGTATAGAGTCTCCCACAGCACTCCTTAAAGGAGTGTTTGCGGAGTGCAATTATAAAGGGTGTCCAAAAGAGCTCCGCATGGAATTGTTTTAGGAGCGTCGAATCAGGAGAGGCTCGTCCAAAATTAACGGGAGAAATATTAAAAAACTCTGTAAAAAGTAACCAATCATTGAAATATACATATGGGTATTTCCAGAGCCCTATGTCACATCACGTCACCCTCATTATTTGGATATATTTTATGACCATGTGGTTCGATTGTTTTCTATTCTTTTCCTAAATACAGAATGTAAGTAACTACATATTTATCAAAATAAAATAACACAATCAAACAAACTGGTCCTAAAATATAAGTAATTATCGAGAGTGACGTGATGTGACAAAAGGTTGAACTTTCTGTGGAAATGCCCATATATGTATGTACTTCACTTTCGAAAAATATATTTTAAAGAAAAACTTATTGCGTTGCTTATAATTATTAAGTAATAAATAGCAGTACGAAGCACTCATTCTGAATAGTTTTCGGATGATTTTAGGTGTCCTTTTTAAAGAATTAGAGGCGAAAACGGAGTCCATCCATAGGGATGGGGGTATATATCATTTAATACGTAAAAAATGTAACACATAGAAGGAGCCATATTAGACCCTTAGTATCTTTGGACGAAATTCATATTAGGATGTTTGAGCCATGTTCGTCTGTCTGTCTGTATGTCTGTCTGGATGGCTGGTCAACACGATAACTGCCGTAAATCTTTATTAACTCCCACGCAATGGATGACTTAGGGTGAGGGAGTGATTAAGTGGGTTCACCCGACTGAAACTCATGTACTGGTTAACACTCCTCTGATTTAGTACATACATTGATGATGTCTTATGTCTCAAATCTGCAACAACAATCGCCCAAATATATTAAATGTATTGAAAGGTGTGCTTCAACAAAACATTTTGGGCCCTCTACCATTCTGTTGGAATATATTTGATTTGCCCGATGTATTAAGTCATGGTTGTATGGATAATTTGGGAGACTGCATTTTCTGATGCTTTGGTCAGTAGATTGATGAAAATTTGTGACTCAGTGTTATTCAGCAGTTAATGAAGCTTCAAGAAGGAGTTTGCAAACTCTTTTTTAAATAAAATTGTTTTATATAGTATTTGTATTAGTGATTGTTCTTTTCAACTGCATAACTTGGTAACCCTGGTACAGTAGTTTATAAGGATTCGCTTCTTGTTGTGCTAGGCTATTATTAAGCGTGTTTTGGTTACACCGCATGCTTATATAATCGCTTGTTTTGTATGAAGCACTTAGCGAGGACTTAGCGAAAAATTTTTTGACATCTTTTACCGTTTCCAACCCTTTTTCATATTTTTGAATAAAATCACTTCTTGCTACATATCCGTTTTCTTTACAACTTAGCAAGCGATAATCGCTAGCTTGTAACCAAAACACGACTATTATTTCACAACGACAGAACGTGGAAATTGGAATAAATATTGCGTGAAAACAGCGCTTAGATGATAATTTCCATGTTTTGATTACAAGCAAGCGACTAGCGTAAAGAAGATGGCTATATAGCGATTAGTCTTATCAATAAAATCTATGGAGAGGGGTTGAATATGATAAAAGATGTAAAAAAACAAAAAATTCTAACCTTAAGAAATTTATTCGTGTCGCTGCGTCTTCGCTGAGTGCTTCATACAAGACAAGTGATTATATATTAGCATGCGGTGTAACCAAAACACGCCTAATAATGCGTATAAGATGATTATTACATGAACATCTTGCAGGTCAATGTAGGCCGGCCAAACTACGTTAGTACTTCTTTAAAATAAATCGTATTTGTTAAGACCCGATGTCGAGATGACTTCATACTATATATATCTGAATGTTAGGGCAAAGTTGAACCATCACGAAAGATTGTTGCCATACGTATGAATCACAACCACCAAGTAGTATAAAAACTACCAAATAAGGTAATGACGTGTTATTATCTATCTTTTGGACTTTGGTTGAAACATTTCTGGATAAGTCGTCCACAAACAACTTTGAAAATTATGTACTAAATATATTGGCAAACAGGTGGTAATGAGTACATTAGGGCGGGTCAAATTGTATGGAACGATTTTTTTTGATGAAGCGTATAGTAAAAACGTAATCTGTAGGTGATTCTGAAAAATTTTGCTTAAGAGACCATAGCTCTAAGTCGGATTTGGAGCCTCCCAAAAGGTATTTTAATCACCTTTCAGAATCTGTATTGATACCTGTAGAATAAGTTCATTTTAGGTTTTTTTTCGACAAAAAATTCCTAATATCTCTACTAAAAAAATATTGATATCAATACAGATTGCGAAAGGTGATAAAAATACCTTTCAAACACGCCCACATTGAGAAATCTACTATAATTCTATCCGATTTTATGACGAATAATTAAATTAACCTATGTACATATGGAAAAATATATATTTTGAAATTTTGGGGGGGCTCCAAATCCGACTTAGAGCTATGGTCCCTTGAGCAAAATTTCTCAAAATCACCTATAGATTACGTTTTTGCTATACGCTTCATAAAAAAAATTAACCCGCCCTAGAATACATATATTCACTAGGGTAACCATTCAATTAATCATTATTCGGTCAATCAATTAATCGTGCTATAAAATTAACCGAACATTTTAATAATTAAGTTTTTCGATTAACGATTAACTCGAACAAATCATAGCGATTAATAAAATATAAGTACGAGTTTAAGGCAAGCAGTCCGTCTTGAAACACTCCTATAATGTGGCAACTCATATGACAACGATTTGCGATCAAATTTCATAACTTTACACACATTTCGAAAAGATTTGATAGTTTTGTTGAGAGAAAGCGTCGCACAAAGCCCATGGGCTTTATGTCCATTTTAGGTGCGCCATAACGCCCATGGGCTTTATGTCCATTTTAGGTGTGACATATGGGCGTTATGTCCATGGTCGTTATGACGCGTCACCGAAATTTCAAGACCCACTGGTCCCTTTGTATCAAAATACCTTGTCCGATTCTGGTCAAATTATATACAATAAGGATACTAGTCCGAAAATTACGTTTTTCAAAATGTTTGTAAAAATTACTCAATCTACTAGGGTGTTATAGTGTGATATAGTTTCAGAGCGACCCTACCCTTTGTATGGGAGGTACCGGAAAGCGTGGCACTTTTGGGTACAAACATTGAGATTTTTTTTAATTTTGGTTTGGTATCAAAAGTCACTAATTTTCATGTTGCTGCAACAACGATTTGTGAATTGTACCTACATATATATTTCATACTTTATAAAGAAGTTGATTTTGTGCCTAGTACAATGTTTGAACACTGTTTTCTTTTTTTTTGTTTTATTTTATTCGAATAATCGATTAATCGGATAATTTGATTGCGTTTTGTTCGGTTAATTGTCAGATTGAAATTTACGATTAACGATTAACCGATTAATCAAAAAACCCGATTAAATGGATACCCTAATGTTCATTCAACTCAACTACAATCAAATCAAAGGTGTGCTTAAAGCTTAATATTTAATGGCCAACAGGTGGGCCCTTTTAAAAACTTAAATACAACCCTGTACTGAAAAATGCGTGTTTATGCAACATGTAGTAGTTTAAAACATAAAACCACTCACATCCACTCAAACAGTCACTCAAACAGTCACTCAACGACAACATAGTGTTAACTCCCGAAGTGTGTGTTCTGTGGACTTGTTATCATACATATGTATGTGCATGTATTTCCACATGCATAAAGTAAGTGCAAGGATGCAGATAGACATCCAGTACAGTGAGAATAGTCGCTTATGCTAATGTTACACTAGGATGGGCAAATGTTCACTTGCGGAGAGCGATGCGTATAGTGTAAATATGAGGAAAACGATTCGCAGAAATCATTTTGACAGATCTTTACATTTCTTTAATGTGTTTCATATCCTTCTAAGATTTATACAAGATTAATACAAATTTTAATTTGTCCCGTAAAGCTTATTTCTTCGCATTTTTCTGTATGAGAATTCATTAAAATGATAAAATACAGATGTGTGTGTCAGTGTTACTATGTTGGCATAATTTGTGCCGTTTTAAACCAGTTAATTTTTTGAAAACACTCTTTCTATTAATGATTTCAATATTTAATTTACACCAAATTTGGATCAATTTATGTGTTACGTGAGGAGTAAAAGTTTTATACGAGAACATTTTGTTTTCAAATTTAGCACGATCACTTTAAAATGTCACATTTAGTAGGCAAACTAAGATCATTTAAATCACTGGATAAATCAAAAACAACAATATCTTGATGAGGGATGTTAGTCAATCTAGACTCAAAACTTGTTGATGTTGTTGTTTCCATTTGCGAAGACACCGCAGACGATGGTGATGGTTCTTGATTATCCATAATAACTTTGATATTATCACTGCACTCTTTGATTGTGTCACACTAAATTTAAAAAAATAAAAAATATATTGGTATTGTGATAACCGAGTTTTTGTTTAAGTATTTTGGCAAACTGCGTTCGCATTGCACGATGAACGATTAAGGAAGAAGGAAAAGCAAGCTTGGCAACGTTTAGTGTTGGTAAACGTCATTATTTTGTAACGTCATTATTCAGTGTTACAAAGTTGTTCAATTGAACAATGCTGCCATTGACGACTTATTCTACAGGTATCTATACAGATTCTGAAAGGTGATAAAAATACCTTTTGGGGGGCTCCAAATCCAACTTAGAGCTACGGTCTCTTGAGCAAAATTTGACCCGCCCTAATAAACATATACAAATATCTTCAGCAATTATATTTGTTTTTATTTGTAGACCCTGAATACGATGGCGTCAATGACTCACAACCCATCAAATACTGCATACCCTCCTCAAACGAGTGTTTTAACATGTGCTGCTGGATTGTAAATATTTATCAACTTACGTTAATATTAATGGAAATAATAATTTCACCAAACATTAGTTATTTTCGAATCCAAAATATTCTTTAACAAGCATAATGTAATATTAGAAGCATATTTATGAATTCAGTTGTCGATAGATAATTTCAAACACAGTACCAAACATTCATGGCATCAGTGAATCAAATTCATTGCAGTAATGTAACACATTTTTTCCAACAAAAAACCGAATTCATTGCAATCTTGAAACCAAGTCATTCCAGCAACGAAACAAATTCATTGCCGCAATGAAACATATTCATTGCTGCTATGAGATATATAGTGACGAAACAGTTTCAGTTGTTGAACAGATTTTCGTAGCGAGAATGAAACTGATAGTTAGCTCACTTTCGATGACAAAAGCTGTTGAGGCGACGAATGTGTTCACTGTACTTGCCAACTAGCCTTTACAGTGTCATATCGGCGCTGACCAATAAATATAAATATACAACAATAAAAAACTCCAAATTGACAACAAAAAAGCGGTCCATATAATTTTCAATTTTCTGAAGAGAAATGTCAATAACATTATATTACGATACAAAAGGTTATTCAATTTCCGTGTAATAACAACATTATAATTTTTATTTCAAAAATTAAATTTTTTAATCAACTGCATGATATCCTGGTCTGTCGGTTGTTCGAAGTTTATGTTGTATAAAAAAAAACAATCCGGCAGGTGGATGTGCGGGATACCCACAGACCAGTTTCTACATTCTGGTTCTGTTAACTCTACTTAGAAAGTCAGTGTTATTTCTTTGCTTTGTAAAATTTAGCAATGGCCCACTGTACGTCTATGCGGGCATCGAAGAAACTGTGAGAATGTTGAAAACAAAACTATAAAATTATTCTTGGTTTTGTGGTTGGCCAGTAAACGAACGGAAACGGACATAAACTTTTAAAAGACTCAAGACAACTGCAAAAACACGCAACGACGAAATGCCGCTGTAACCACAGATAGAGAATCTACCCCATCTCTCTCTCACATGAAAAATATAAAATATAAGATTAAAAGAAATACAGGAGCTTTCGTATCATTGAAATATTCTCTTTTCGTTGGCTTCTCTGGTTCAATACTGCAATAATATTGACATATTAAACAACTAAAGCTTTTTTTTTTTACTAAAATCTAGGATGGTATAATTTTTAAAATTGAGTGTGAATAGTCTGGTACAGTTCTAAAATGAGATTATTTGTATTGCATTATTGAAAGGAATATCAACAAGGTATGGAAAACAGCTGCCGCTAAAAGCAGCCAAAAGACAACGACTAACAGACAGTGTAATAGAGCAGGAGCTTTAGTAATATCAGCAGTATTGGCGTTAGCAGTCACAATAATCATAATGGCAGCAACCGAAAAATGCCAATAAAACTCAAACAACAGGAAATTGCACTTCAAAGACAATAATAATAATAACAATAAGAACAACAGCAACAGCAACGGAACATGCAACTTTAAGCAATAATGCGGAAACAACAACACCAACAACAATTGGAAGTCTAAGAGTGTAAGTTCATTTATCCAGCAACAGCCCACAAGTAATAACAACTTTGTTTCATTTACATTTGTTCAGTTTCATACTTGACGTTGCTTTTGCATTCCACCCCTCCCTGATTATTTCCGGTGTACAAGTGATTTCCCTCTCAACAACAATAATCATAAAAGCTTTGGAAATAACTACGAACTTGTGTGAGTTTGCACACACACACACAGTTTCCAAACTCATTTTGTCGGGAGGAAAAGTAAAATTTCCCAGCAGCGTAAACACCGGCGCATTCTTACAATATGCCTTCTGGACCAGTTTGTTGATATTCAACAATGGCTTCTTCTAGCAAGCATACATACATGCCCTCCTTATTCCTTCTCCTAGACCGCCCAAAAAGTCGATACAAATTCGTATCTCGCTTCTTGAAGGAGGCATAGAAAGAGTGCTCCTCTAACGTGTCTAAAAGGTCCGTTAGAGACAATGGTTTCCCTTTCGAAACCAGGCGTGACAGGGTGTCTTCTGTGTGTCATCGAAGGGACCCCAAAGGCCTCACCCCCTTCTTTAAACAGAACTGTTGGCAGCCATACCAGTAGAAGTTCAGGGTTGGCAGCCTGTTGACAGGGTTGGCAGTGGAAGGGAGAATTGATTCCCCGTAGGCTTAGACTACCCAACTTAGGCAAAGCAAAAGCTATTTTGTTGTTTATGATAACCAGTCTTTCAACATGTTCGAAGTTCGGCATAGCAAGTCATAACATGCGGTAATCGAATATATATAACCCTTCCGATGCCTGAGGCTGCAGGTAAAAACTTCGTAGTGTTCAATAATATAGCTAGGCGACATAAAAATGTCTGGACATTACAACTATGGAAATAGTTCGCATATATTCTTTATTGGTCCTGAAGTCTTTCTAAAAATTTTGTTTTACAGAGCTCTTAGCAGGTCTTCCTTTGCGGTCCTCGTAGGGAATTATCCATTACCAGGCCTACCAAAAGGCCTGAAAGGCAAGGCCACATAGAAGGTATTTTCTCTGCACGCCTGGCAAGGGACGAGATATCTGCAGGCCATCCCTGCCTGTGGCGCCCTATGTTAGTGTGAAATGGCATCTGTATTTGTAGAGTGGGTTTTCTGACTGCCTTTTCAGGTCTGTCAGATTTAACACAATCCTCCTCTTTTTGCTTTCTGTACAATATTCTCTCCGTCTTGTAACTTCGAGAGTGTTTATTATTAGAATATGCTTTTTTACAACACCAGTACTTTACGCACACTCATTCCCATACCGACCATTATTTTCTGTCCTCTACCAAAATGAGTTCGACATCTGTACACTAGACCGACTCACATTTTGTCAATTCTTGTACTCTTGCAGATGGGAGTAATTCTAAATTTTCAAAATGCAAAAGTATACCCATTCAACGATGATCTCCTTGTCAATAGAAAATTATTGATACCCTATTAACTATTTGCAATCTAGTACGAATTTAAAAAAAAACTGAAACACGTATTTACTTAACCTCCGCCTTTCCACTTCCCACCCGGGTGACCATTTCGGTTGTAATTCTTTAATATCTTTGCTCCAATCTATGGGAAATTTTGACTCACTGAACAAATTGTTCGGAGTTGCGGAAAAATATGACACTTTTATATTTTTAAAAGATTATTTTAATTTTTTTTTATATATTATTTCGTAGTTTACCATCAATCAAAAATGGTATCCCTTTGGTGGGTATTGATAAATGATGCACATATAAACTTTGGTAAAGTGAAGGTTAAATCGACTAAAGATTAAAATATGTCAATATTACATTTAAATCAGAAAACTCCTAATACTAAAAACTGAGAAATGGGGTTTTGCAGAATATCGCTGACAAAAAGATGTGTCAGGATTTGTTTACATACCGTTGGACCAGCCTTAAACCCCTCTTTCATATTATGCCAATATTGTATACCCACGGGATCTTAATATCTTGGGAATCATCATGTAACAAACCAAGGTACATTTTGAGGGGTGGACAAAGTAAACTTTTTTGGTGATTCGGTCTACTGTACATATATGTATATGTGCACATATGGCATAGAGGATTAAATATGTACTGTATATGTACTTGGCTGAGTTCGGAGAAGATCTACGAGGACATGTCAAGAAGACACAACTGCAAATACTAAATAACTAAAATTTACAGAACAATATACAAAAAACAAACCAAACTAGTTTAGCAATTTATTAAAGTGTCGTACCTAAGCCTCCAAAAGCGCAAAATTACAATAATAATACATTGCAATCAAATAAATAACCGGTTTACCGCTTTTCGATTTTAATTACTCTAATCTTTACACAGAAGCTTTTTCATGGCTAGATACTCGATAGTGTCGCCGTCACTATGCGAGGTGGCGCGCCGCCGAAAGAAAATTTGAAGGTGGTCAGAGCCGGGTTCGAACCCAGTCTGTGAGTGAAAACTGGAAAGCGCACAGGTCAGTGATTGTGAGAAGTTCTCCCCAGTCCCTTCATGGGATGTAATGGGAAACCATTTATTTATTTTTAATCTTTACACACACATGTCAAATTAGCGAGACACGATGCACTGTGCAAGTAAAAAGACGAACACGACCGGATACATGTGATTCATTCGGGCCCTAGAAATCGAACTGCGTCATTAGGTTTTTGATCTATAATTATGATTTCATACAAAATTTGTTTCGAAATAGGGTGGATTTTTATGGGGTTTGATTCTCTGAAACGTGCAACTGATTGAGTTTTTGATAAACCTAATGCAGTAATGTTGGTCACGATATTCCAGGCTACAACTTTTTGGAATATGTCGTGCTTCAAAAATTGAGCCTGACGTCGTAACAATAATATTCAAATTTCAATTGTAATTGTTATTATTATTGCTGTGAATTGTAATAATAGAGGTGGTTAATAATAAATTACTATTCTTATATAATACTAGTGTTATTTCGGATGCTAAAGGAGAGACTAAATGAGGTTTTGGTTGTGAAATCTACCCTATCGGGGTTTATACTGTTATGGATTTTGTTGTTGTCATGGTTATTTGGTTCAATCAATTTTTAACTGTCAGATTTACGATCGAGGAGCTTGTTGGGTTTATTTATGTTACACTAGGTCACAAATAACAAAATTTTCTCTGTTATTTGTTTCTAGCATAATTTTTCTCATTGATTTTGACCTAATAAACACGAAAATGAGTTTTAAAAATTGTTCTGTTGATTGGTTTTCGAGATACAAATTTTTGAACTTTTTTTTAAATTTTTGGAGGTACACTTACAATTTTGAGCATATCTTTCGTCTTCTTTGACGTATTTGATCCTACTACTAATCAAATTAAAGCAAATTGAGCCGTCTACAACTCATTCTCAGAAAATTTTCAAATCGGGTGAGTAGTTTTGATGTTGGCGGCTTAAAAAGGTTAAAAAACTGCGTTTTTTTAGTAAAAATGTGGCAGAAAAATTCATATAAAAATTCATATAAAATATAAAACGCGATGCTAACAGCGATTTTGGTTTTTTTACGTATAGCTGGCATTTTTCCAAAGAAAATAAGCACTTACTTAACAAAATCTGACAACAAATGGCGGACTTATAATTTTTTTGGTAAAACACCGAAATTCCGCTATTTCACGATATTTTGATTTTCATTATTTGCACAGCTTACCTACCCAACGCAAACGAATAAATACATTTGAACTTAATTTAAAATAAACAAATTAGTCTTAGTATATTATATTTTAATTTATTTAGAGCACTACATACTCAATGTATGGCACAATTAGAAATGGATGTGCCAGGTTAGCTAAACTAACGAAATTAACCAAATCAACGCCCATAAAAAATGAGTAGAAACAAAGATATAACTGTACATTTTATGCCATGTGGAAAAACAGCTGACTTCTTCTTTGTTTTTTGTATTCGCTGCACTTTCACTTCTTTACTTTCACTTCTGAATCCGCAACTCCACACTGTACCATCCGAGACGCAAAAAGTTCGGATTTCTCCTTAGTGAGACCAAAATCGCGCACCCAATCGTTTAGTTCGGCCTGTGACAGTAATTTTCGCTTTCTGCACGCCCCAAATTCGCTTGCACTTGACTCGGACTCTTGATCTGACGATTCTGCTTTTTGAAGAGATGCACCAGGGCACACTG
Source organism: Phaonia tiefii (assembly GCA_963931995.1). Taxonomy (NCBI): domain Eukaryota; kingdom Metazoa; phylum Arthropoda; class Insecta; order Diptera; family Muscidae; genus Phaonia; species Phaonia tiefii. Next base: position 278,184,796 of record OZ008370.1, read on the forward strand.
GATATGGTACATCATTCGAATGTGGTACTGGAAGTGCAAACGATCCCACTTGAGCGTAGTTCCATTTTAAAAATCTCCCTACCCCACTGTTTGTGGTGAGGCAAAAATAACAGTCTGTGGAATGGCATAGCGGCTTTTTCCACATCATTGGTGTATCGAATTTCATATGGCGCCTAAAATTAAAATAAATTACTATATTTGCTTTGCTTAATGTGTTTAAATAAAAATTCTTACCTTCCGCCAGCTGCCCAGTTGGTTAGGATTATATAGCAAAGATCACATAGCGACTTAGGTGTCCATGATTCTGTGATATTTGGTGAAATACCAAAATAATTCAAATACTGCAATTGCACTGCTGGAGTAAACGTGTGTGCGTGATTATTCTTTATAAACTCGCCACAAACATTGCAGAAATTGTCTGGATTGTTCAAACACTCGAACACACGTAGTCTTTTACTCATTGTCTTACTTGTTGGGTAGGTATTATATGCACTTAAATTCAATTTGTTTCACTTTTTACTCGTACTACTCGCGTTCGTAGACACTTGTTGAATGACAAAAAACGATAAATGAACACCTATAAATACTATACCTGGCTATATACCTGATTCAGCAAGTGTGCGTTTCAAATTGTGGAAATGTTTCCAAATAATGACCACTCACAAATGTGGGGGGAATTTCTGTAAAAAAATCCGATACAGGTCGCCATCGGGAAAACACACATCAATAAAAAAGTGTAATTCCCTTTAATTGACTGTGAACGGAGTAGCAGTCATAAAGGAACACGAAGAGCGTCCACGCACATTCAGAAGCGTATATTACTCTGCAACCACAATCATAAAAATTAAATAACAATTTGTGTACTACTTATTTTTTTTAATTCTGAGAATCATAAAAATTACGTAAACGTTTTTTCCAAACAATTTTGTACATGTAAAGTGGGTTTGCCAAAATTCGTATCGTAAAATGCACCTGTGTTTCTATGTTCTGCATTTTCATTATACCATTTTCTTAAAAACATCGACGAAACGTCCCTACGGTATTGTAAATAGGTTTTTTACAATTATGAAATATTTGTGTTATTAATATTAATTTAAAAATTTTATCAAAACTGCTAAGTGCTGTGACATTTGAAAAAAATTTCCAAAAAAAAAAAATTGCTGATTTCACTAAATTTTTGAAATTTCACGTCCCTTGCCAGAACAGAAGACATTAACCCAGGGTGGTGAAATTTTGAACAGAAGTAACTTATGTATAGGAGCAACTGTTCCGTTCTATTCCAAAAGGATTATAAAAAACTTGCTTTTTCGATCCCTCCTAGTAGGTTAGCTGTGCAAATATTGAAAATCAAAATATCGTGAAATAGCGGAATTTCGGTGTTTTACCAAAAAAATTATAAGTCCGCCATTTGTTGTCAGATTTTGTTAAGTAAGTGCTTATTTTCTTTGGAAAAATGCCAGCTATACGCAAAAAAAGCCAAAATCGCTGTTAGCATCGCGTTTTATATTTTATATGAATTTTTATATGAATTTTTCTGCCACATTTTTACTAAAAAAACGCAGTTTTTTAACCTTTTTAAGCCGCCAACATCAAAACTACTCACCCGATTTGAAAATTTTCTGAGAATGAGTTGTAGACGGCTCAATTTGCTTTCATTTGAGTAGTAGTAGGATCAAATACGTCAAAGAAGACGAAAGATATGCTCAAAATTGTAAGTGTACCTCCAAAAATTTAAAAAAAAAAGTTCAAAAATTTGTATCTCGAAAACCAATCAACAGAAAAATTTTTAAAACTCATTTTCGTGTTCAGTAGGTCAAAATCAATGAGAAAAACTATGCTAGAACCAAATAACAAAACGACTGTTGGCTAGTGTTATTAGTTGAATTCATTTGTTATCAGAGGATGTGAATTTTAGGATATCAAGATCATCTTCTTAAGAGTGATTGGTGTTGCAATTGGTTGTTTTGCTTATAAGGTAATGTTGTTAGTGAAATTTGGTAGGAGTGGAGAGAGGATTGGTTTTCATTTTTCTACTACTTATGTGCATTCTGTTTGGTATTACATTTTTAATATTTCTTTTGTCAGCTAAGTTGTATTACTTGAGCTATGTGGAGAAATTTGAGACTTACGTGTATTCAAATATTAAACTAGTACGAGTGCTTTTTGGTTACTCCTTCTTTCTGAAGATACTAAACAAAGGAGCTTCAAATATGACATGCTTAAGATGTTTCAGTTGTAAAAATGTGAGTCAATTGGCATCTGAGTAGCTCACTTGCTTGAAAGTAGCTTAAATTCATTTTGCTACATTTGTGGGAAATTTAAGAGTCCTCGAAGTAGGCAACTTAAGGCCAATATCTCAGCAATAAGAGACGTCAGCTGGGCGCCAAAAACTATGAATCGTTATTATTTTTAAAATGCAAAAAACCATAGTACATCAAATACAGAATACAAAAGTCGTTGGCCTACTCAGATACCTGTACACCACCCAAACAGTATTTCGGAACCAAAATATCCGAATCCATATACAGAATACTGTCCATCAACACTTGATTTCGTTCCTCAGTGTAACCCCATTTAAAGCCGAAAACGTAGGTTACCATATTCCGCTTTTTCAAGCGTGTTTGAATACGACAGTTCTTGGCTATCGAAGAGACAAGAAGAACTATTACTATACATTCGAAGTTAATAGCGACAACACTCCAAAAGTATTCAAGGCCCATTACAGTATATGAACATTGAATACAAAACAGAAAAGTACATCTCGATGAAATCAATTTTCGATAGTATTGACTATACGCAGTATCAATGAAAAATATGTGCGGAAACAGTATCAACCGTAGAAAACAGGACCAAAATCGCGATTTAATACATCGAACGGAGCTTATTTTAGACCATGCGAATGCCATTAATATTCCACTTGTATCGATCGAGACAATGTTGTTACCGCTCCTTCATACTTGATGGGAAAAAATTATAGATTTCAAACATATATTTACAAAAATTAGTAACGCGGAGATAAAACGAAAAAAATAACATATTTAAAATAGTCCTCACAGCATAAAAACAAAACACAGAATGCAATTGTAATTCCAGTATTGTGAATTTTCAGTTCAGTCTCATGTATTTAATCCTCCTACTATTCTCAACTATTCTCTCTACTACTATTCTCAATGGACCAGATATTAGAAAATTTATGAAAAACGATGACTTCGAACAGAGTTGCCACAATCAGCTGAATCAAATTTTGCAAAACGCAAAAAATAATATTATTATTATAAAAACACAAAAACAAATTATAATACATTTGCATTTGTGGCTGTTATATCTATTTTGTATAAATGTGATATTTCGTTTTTACATACGCACCAAAAAAAATATTTCAAATACCACAATTTTTGGTATTGAAAAAAAAATTATAATTTTAATCAAATACAAGAAGTTTTCCTTCAAACATATTTAGTTTTAAAATATATAATAATTTTCATGATGTATTGGATTTTGATCAAAATTTGTATAATGATCTATTTCTACGAGTATAACGATAATTTGCATTCAATGATCAGGATATTCGGATTAACACCGGATTCTTATATTTTCCACTATACACTCCGGTTCACTTATTTAAAGGCACTAAAACTTCCATATTCAGCAGCCTGTATCTTTTGCAATATTTAACCGACTGCAGAAAATGCAAATGTAAGCTAGACATCTTGAGATATAAAAAAATCATGACAATAGTGGTTTCTTAACTAAAGAATTTTATTTGAGCAATTTATAAAAAAAAAAGTCAAAAAATGTTTTATTTTTCCGATCACTTGAATAAAGGCCCTTTAACTAATTTTAATGAAAAACAGTTTTTCTTATTTTTTTAATTTATTATACTTTATTTAAGAACTTTTAGTAATGGGTACAACCCCCTTTGTTTTTAATAAATTCAAATATATTGGTAATTCAACGAAATTTGATTCCAACCATCCATAATGGCGTGAATTAGCGACTGCATGTCATCAAATTGTCTACCTCCTTCATAGACCTTACGAGACGGCGTATAGGGCGGCCAGTCAAGAATATTAACATTTTGGCTTGCAATGAACTCCTTTACTACTCTGGCGTTGTGTTTGGGGCATTATCGGAACAACCGATTCCAATAACGTTTTATAGCTTGCACCAGTCATTTTTGCACTTTGAAATGCAAAATCGTTGGTGCCATTGTACGTAATAACACCCCACACCATAACGCCGCCCTCTCGACTGTGATGTCGGTTCAAAAAACGCTTTTCTTTGCGCAGATCATAGAAATAATAGTTGTAGTCATCAGGCCTCACAGCTCTTAATTACGATGACTTGCGTACTGATGACTTGCTCGCTTCCACTCCAGCTTGAGCTCTTATTTTTGACAAGGATAATGCAGACTTGTAAGCAATTCTGATGACTTTACTTTTCTCATACGTAGATAAAGACAATTAAACCCTTCCTTTAAAATTTTTGCTATACCCCTCGGGGTCCCTCCAATTTTTTAGCTATTGCGTGGTAGAATATCCTTCAGAACGATAAACATCGATTTTAGTTTTTCCGATAGATTTAAAATTTTTTGTTTTGTCATTTTGACTCGTAAAACGATTAAGATGTAATATATCGTAATAAACAAACGCTCCCTACAAAAAATCATCGCTTACTTTAAAAATAATAAAAACAATTATAAAGTGCGTTTATTCAAGTGAACCAACAAAATAGCACATTTTTTGACTTTTTTATAAATTGCTCAAAAAAAGTTCTTTAGTTAAGAAACCACTATTGTCATGATTTTTTTATATCTCAAGATGTCTAGCTTCCATTTCCATTTTAAAATTCGGCAATCGGTTACAAATTGTAAAAGATCCACACGGCTGAATATGGAATTTTTAGTCCCTTTAAATATGTATGAACGATGGTTTTGTGTACGGGTTTCATGCATTTGCTGGACTTTCGCGAAGGAGGTCAGGTTTGGAAGATTGACAAAGGTATGGTAACGATATGCTGGCGTATGCTTACACTATAGGGTCAGTATATCTTTAAAAATTACTTTTGTCCATTAACATGAACGTCTAGTTCTACCGTTTTGAGCGTAAAGTTCTTACGGATGCGGTTCGTCAGGTGTTTGCTCCCCTGGAAATTGTATGCACTGGAAAAGACTGCATTCATTGGCTAAATGCTCACAATTTTTCATATATATCTGTATGTTTCAAACAACGATTGAGCATTCTGACATTAACCGAATCGAACCAGGTGCACATTATTGGCCATCAAAATGATAAAACCCAATCTCTGAGTAAACAGAGATTGTAGGAAACCATAATTATTAGATAAAAGCCATTAGTGTTTCAAGGTAATGTAACCTGTAACAAAGAATCGATGTTCCAGTGTACGTGATTGTCTTTTACGCACTACCGACAAAGTAAACTTAGGCCTGGCGTCCAAAGGACAATTTTTTTTGCCGGTTTTTGAAAACCTTTCATAGTCATTGGCCAAATATTTTAAAAGAGAAAAAGTAAACCACTGATAGCTGTTATTTGAAAATAATTTCAAATAAGGCTCAGTGAACGCGTACCACCACGTAAGCCTACGAGGATGAACTTAATAATGGAAACTTCACTACAAATTTCTCTTCAGTTCACATGGTAAAGTACTCACCCAAACAAATACACTTCCAAACGATATGGATTCCCCTACAGGAGAGGTTAAAATTGTTTAGGAAAGGAAAAATGCTGAAGAAGAAAATTACAACGGGAATAAGTACCACTAGGATGAAAGTGAAGAGAGGCAGTTAAATAAAGACACACATAATATGCTGCGGAAATAATGTATTAATCCTGTTGAGGCCATATTTTCATTGTTATTACCCCTAAACTAACTTTCTGCTTGTTTCACAAAAACACACATATCGTACTTAAACACATATGTAGCTCAGCACATCCCAGCAAACAAAGCAATAATGCGGCAAAATCGCTATCATATCGCCTAGAGGAAAAATTTTATTACGGCAAAAATCATTTTCGTATTGCGTAAGTTCCCCCCAACAGGAGAATCTGTTACCCGAAAAGGATACTTTCAAGTAAAAATTTCGCAATATTGCCCGATAGCCTCTATGAAGACAGCTTAGAGACGTCACTAATAGCCAATTTTGCAGTTCATAATTTATTATCTTGTTAGTTAATTATGAAAAGACGTATTCATGCGACGCATTTTTTGGTGGTTTTGTTAATTACACAACCATTTGTACTAATCTGATGGCAACAATGTTAAATTCCAGAAATAATCTGATTTCAAAGCAGAATTAATAAAGAAAACAAACATTCGGTCAACTTGAATAAAAACGCTTAGAAAAGGAAATACTGGCAAATAGCAAAAAAGATACAAGTTGGCCTTGTTGTTGTGTTTAGTGGTAAAATGCCCAAATACAGTGATGCCAACTCTTCCGAAGCAAAAATCGCTACAGTTCAAATATCAAAAAAAAGGTTCCAAAGGTTAAGCCCACCAAAGACAATTCAAAACGATTGAAAATTTAATGACTTAATATATTAAAGAACTGAATATTCAAATTTATATTCGTTGAATCCATGTTTGTAACTAAAGAAGTTTTTACGTTTTATAACCAATTAGTCTTAAAGCCATGTGTCGAAATGTCATATTTATTAAAAAAAATTACGTGACAGCGCCAAAGTGAATTCAAAAACAAACATCACTTGGAATGAGGATTTTTTGGAAGCTGTACGTTGATTTCCAAATTATAAACAAATTTGTATTTTGTTATAAATATTTGTTTGAAACCATGTGAAGTTGACCACAGTACCCCAATAACGTCACTTTCGAGATTAGATTATCGATATTCTATGCTAACTATTCGTCTGTTGAATAGTTAGGTGTGTAAAGTCAGTCTTAAACTATTTTTAACGAATAAAATATTTTAAAACACCTTCTTGAATACCCTAAATATCTGCCATCTACAATTAAGAGAAAAAAATCGCTACAGGCTTTACGCGAAATTGGTTAAAATGGCCACCGCACACTGCTCCGTCCCCATACAAGCATTGGACAACAAAAAAGAAGTTCTCAGAATACAATGAAATGTTACTTCTAAATGGATTATGACGCGCTGATTTCAAAACTGTTATCGGTTTTTATGTAACTTTTGCTGTTTTCTTGTAAAACTCACTTTTTTGTTTGTTTTTTGATGTGTAAACATCTATACGCTGGGGGTAAAAATCTTTTACACAATACCATCACAAATTTAGAGTAAGATGTGCGATGTAATCGTTAACCAATCGTAAAGCGTTATCAAATCGGTGCGAGCTATGTATGAGTGTATTAGTGTAATCATACGCTGCATACAATATACTCAACACCATCTAGTGTGCAATAGTAGCTACTAATTTTCACTAATTGTCGTACATTATGTTATCGTAGGCAAATGAAAACAAATAAATAAAATGAATACAAAAACATTTAATGTTAATAACTTTTAAAAAGATTTTTTGCACTTTTAATAAGAAATTTACTAAAACAAAGCAAAATAAGGAAAACTAAAAACTACACTTGTCAAACTATAAGTCTTCTTCGTCTCTGAGATTGTCATTCATTCTTAACAGCTGCATATAAGCACCATCTAGTGTGCAATAGTATCTACTAATTTTCGAAAACCATTGCTGTAAAATAACTACATGCATTACATTTCAGTAAACAGCTGATTAATAACTTGTCAACCGCAACAAATACAAAATAATAAAATATTTTACAAAACACCAAAAAAAGTGTATCAAAGCTGAGTGGAGGTAATGATAATTCTAATAAAATTTCTATTAGATTCCAATATAAATTAAGATTATAACATATCTTCATTACGTACTGTTGCCTTACACTGAAGCTGGTGCACGACAATTGGGTAAAAATCTCCATCTCATGCCAATTATTATGGGTGGAGATTTTAATACAAATTTTGCAAACCCACAGTCGCAAGCTTTATCAAAATTTTTATTTGACGTTTTCCACCTGAATATGAGCAATTCTCCACAAACCCCCACAACTAACAATTCCACTACTATAGATGCAGTTTTCCATAGAATTTTAAATACAATCGAGTCAAAAAATTAAATATGTATCTTATTTTAGTTACCATAAGCCAATATTAACTATTTGTACTTAAGGGGTTTACCATAGATGGGCACTTTGCAGTACTACTAAAATTTCAGTAAAAATAATTCTTTAACTAGTAAATTTTTACTGATTACTAAAATTTTTTTCAGCAATTTTTATAAAGTGCCTACATGATTATGATGAGGTGCATTGAGTTTTCAGTAATCAGTAATGCCCGATTACTGATTATTATGAGTACGGCCCTATGAGTTTACTGGTAATGCAAATTAAATTTCATTATCAGTAAAAATGTACAGCATTTTTTCAGTAATCAGTAAATTTACTGCTTACTGTAATTTGTAATGCAGTACATATATACTGCAGTGTGCCCATTTACTAATCAAATAAGTTAAATAAAACAAACAAAAACCAGCAAATTCCTATGTATTTACAATATTGAAAGTTTTGATACTTTTAATTGATTAATTAAAAAAATATACTAAAAGCATAAGTACTTCCAACTTAAAAAAAATTTTTCATTACTAGATGTTTGCACATCACCCCTGTGATCGGACTCACATTAATTTTTTTTTTTTACTGAATCAATTGACATGTCGTCGGCTGATTATTGTTTTGTCGTATACGCCATTTATGTTTTTTAAATTCTTTATATTAAATTCACCTGTCTGCGCACCGAAAAAAAATGTTGGATTGATTTTTAACCCTTTTCCCGTGATCCGATCAAGCTGAAACTTCGCAGGCAAACTAATGGAGTCGACAGAAATTAACTATCAAAATATGGGCGGGATTGGACAAAGGGGCGTGGTACCTCCCATACAAATCACAAATTAAAAATCCATGATTTCTGCTCCTGTTAACAGTATTTGAGCAAAACTGGGTACGTTGGTTAGGTTTACATATTCTAAGATCTGCTGCAAATATGGGCGGGATTGGACAAAGGGGCGTGGTCATATATAAAGAATTTATAGGCAAAAAATATGTTTATTACGGGTTGGTTTTTTTGAGTTGATATTGTGTCTAGGGGTTTTTGTGCGTTCTCTTTCCGAATATGTTGTCAGATTTTTGATATATCTTACCATTACTGTAATGTTTACTCTAATTTGTTTGTATATCCCTAAAAATTGCTAGTTGGCAATAGTGGAATAGTTGTGAATAGTGGTATTTCCGTTTCAAGCAATTGGCGTTTAAGACAAAACAATAATAAGTCGACGATATGTGAAAACTATATGAGAATCAGTGATGATCACAACGTTTTTCATTTGTACCGACCAAACGAGAATTTGTTTGTAATCTCGCAATGGTGATGTTTCTTTAAAATGTTTGTAGGGATGTCCAGCAATTGAACTCAACCTTTTTGCTTAGCACTATAATCACTACTACTGTAGAATTCTGCTGAACTATCTCTAGTAAAGCAACCAGCAAATAATCAGAATATCTATGCGTACTCGTGTCTCAACGCTTTTGTTTTAAAGCATTTCCCCACGAAGTTCCCCCTAGCTGCTGCAGCACAATGCAGCGTGGACGTAGGTCGTGTACCAGTCCTTTTGATTGTTTTCTATTATGATTCAAGTGCACATGCAACGAGAGTACATAGCACAAACAGGAAGAAACAATTTATTTCTAAGACTTAAGTCCTTTGGCACAACAAACCAGTCCATCGGTCTGTCACCTCTCTGTTCGTCCATGAACTCAAGACACTTCCTATGGCAACGAGGGAAGTGTAAATAAACAAGTATAAAGAATATGGACCTTTAGCAAGGATTGTTGGTTATAAGGGCAAACAATATCGATTTAAAATATATTTCTAAAATTCGCGTTTCGCAAACGGCTAAAAAGCTTAAATCCAATTTGTTTTCCATATAGAAAGCTCTTGAAGTGTCGTTCCATAATGGGCGTGACTTACTTTCAACCCAATCGTAATATTTAATTCGTATTATCGAAAAGAAGGTTTCTTTGTTTAAATAATACACATTCCCCCCACTTATTCAGTCTTTTTCTTTTAATCTTATTTTGGCGATTGAAAAACAAAACTCAATATGAATTGGACCACTTTATGGAAATCCTTTAAAAACCCGAAAAAATCTGTTACTTTTTCGATTCGACCCTCCGTCTCCGAGATACAGAAACTTTTTCATATTTTCGATAAAAAATTAAATACGAACCCTGTTTACAGATAATAACATTATTTGTATTTAGAAATAAAATAAAAAATGTTAATAACAAATTATTTATTTTTATTTTATTTTCTATAAAATTCATAAAGGGTTAAAGCATCAATAAATGGTTGTGACAGCCATCAAATTCAAGTAATTAGTCGAGCCTGCCAATATATTATTTGGTACAACCGAATTAGTTTCTAGATTGTTCTTTGATCTAATTAATAGACATTCACCACTACAGTATAATTTGAGTGCTAGAACTATAACTCGATTGACTGATCAAATTTATTTCAACTAAATATTTCAGTTCTTGCAGTCAAAACTGAATTACAAATCATTTGGTGATAAGGAACACCATTATTGGTAAACACAACTGAATTATGTGATAGTCCATGGAACTGCCAAATATTAGTGGCCTGTAAATGCAGTTGTGAAAACGAATCTCATCTTTAAGGCAGTTATTTTTAAGGCAGTTATTTTTAAGGCAGTTAATTCCAGCTGCGGATTTGTGCGGAATTCTATGATACAAGCTTTCATCCAATACAGATATTTTTTCGAAAAACTTTGGTAAACTTAAAAATAAAGTTTTGAGAACCAAAATTTAATTACTTTGAGTTCAGTGAAATCTTATTGCAGAGACATTCATGCTGTTCAAAATATGTCACATAGTGAATTTCAACGAATTCGGGCAAGATGTGCATATTAATCTCATAAGCACTTCTTTGGAAAATTATATTTTAAGGACACGTGTGTCCCTGCACCAATTTCAGAAATTGTATACTATAATTTGAAACAGAAATTATTTATTTGCTCTATACATTATATTTACCGAGGTAAGCAAATAGTTAATAAATCAGGTAATATTGCGAAATGGTTGTATACATTTTCGAAACAAGATTACAAAAAATATAAAACTATAAGTAGAGAAGACGAAGATGTAATAAATACTTTAAAAACAAAATTTCCAACAGTCAAACAAATACAAAATATCAAAAGCATTCCCATATTTCATTGCAATTGGCATCCGAGTCCACAACCATGTATTTGAGCAAATGCAAATTGTAATTGGGAACAATGCAGTTCTTTTTTTCTTTGCATTAGATAAAGTAATGCAAATTAAAATCCATTGCAAATTAGAAAGTCCCAACACCGATTGACAATAAATAATTGCAGCCACATTACAATGCATTCATTACATCTGCAAAACAACGGAATTGCATGAAATAAACTACCATTAGATATTAATAGAGGAATATTTTCAATCCAGATGTAAAAACGTATCATCCAAGTAATAAAACATTCACAGCAGGAATGAAACACATTCATCGCAGCAATGAATTATACTCACCACATCAATGAAACATATTGGCAAAACAATTTATTATTATGGACAATTTGGTTATGGACCTATACGTTAGCTCACTTTCTATGACAATAATTGTTGAAGCGACGCTCATTTTCTATCATCCCTGTGACGAATCTTTTCCGTTCAGTAGAGGTGACGTATTTGAGCTTGATGCTTATTAAGTCGCATCTACTCGCCCTGATAATAGGGTATTTCGTACTTGTGGAGTTTTTTTCAGTTCGTGTTGTGTCTACTGCATCATTCCTTTATTGTCTAAGATTAATTTCAATAATTTCAAAAATTGTAATTTTGAAGAGTTTTTATGCCAGGGCTGAAACACAAATGGGATATCCTAACTTTTACCACATTTTCCACAATGCCTACCTTTGTAATTGGTCTGCTCGTAACCATAGTTTTGTATCCGTTAATACCAGATAAACTTATAAACATTTTAAAGTGAGCCTGAGATGTTTTATTTTGTGTCTCCACGTTTCTCCAGGCATATTGTATGGTGTGTTTGACATGTGCTCCTTTCCCGACTTGTTTTTAACACTGCCATCTTCGTGCTTTGTGTCGTTTGTGCTATTGCCGAAAGTGCTCTCGAGTGCAGCAGGACCAGCCAGCAAGAGCCCAAGAAAACACAGACATATCCTGAATGTCTATATGAATTGTGTACATCGAGCACATCATAATTTCATGCTCCTTCGTTTGGTCTGGCGCCTAAGGGCAATAGTTTTCTATATGTATTACGGGTTAATAAAAATGTGTAGTGTTATTGCATCCGTAAGCAGACATTTGTATAATTATTTGTTATTTATTACAACTTGCGAACAATTTATTCTGCTGTTGATGCCTTTGGCAAAATCGTATTGCACCAACAAAAACAGCAGAAGCTGAGGCAAGACCAAAAAGGATACAAAGAGTCCTTGCAAAGATGACGTCGACGGCTGTAAATCTAATAGACATAATGCTCCTGGATACGACCAACATATAACTTGGCCAAAGATCAAGCGAACCACCTACACAAGTACACCCACATATATATATATATTGGGCGGGTTTATTTTTTTTTTGGATGAAACGTATAGCACAAACGTAATCTATAGGTGATTTTGAGAAATTTTGATCAAGAGACCATAGCTCTAAGTCGGATTTGGAGCCCCCCAAAATTTCAAAATAGATATTTTTCCATATATACATAGAATAATTTAATTAAATTCGTCATAAATCGGATAGAATTATAGTAAATTTCTCAGTGTGGGTTTGTTTGAAAGGTATTTTTATCACCTTTCAGAATCTGTATTGATACCAATATTTTTTTTAGTTTTAGTAGAGATATTAGGAATTTTTTGTCGAAAAATAGCCTAAAATGAACTTATTCTACAGGTATCAATACAGATTCTGAAAGGTGAAAAAAAAACCTTTTGGGGCGCTCCAAATCCGACTTAGAGCTATGGTCTCTTGAGCAAAATTTCTCAGAATCACCTATAGATTACGTTTTTGCTATACGCTTCATCAAAAAAAATCGTTCCATACAATTTGGCCCGCCCTAATATATGTACATATATACATGTACATATGTACTGTAGATATCAAAAGAGCGAAAGGTTGCTGATGCTAACTTTTGTCGAAAAAAATATTATGGAAATGAAACACAGAACACCAGTGCAATTAATGATTATCAAGGGATAGAGTCTATACTTCACTCTCCTTCTTGATCCCAAAGAAGGCAGTCGACCGCCTTTCTGTCACGGTCTGGTTTTAGTACATTAATCGATTTCTAGCGCGCAGTGCACATTCGTCTATCAATACGACGCCGTTTAGAAAGTGCAGATAATTAGTTTTAATAAATCGCATTCCAAATATGAAATTTGAAGACTGAATAAAAACATTCGTAATTTAAAGCAAAATAACACGCATTAAAACCAACCAAATCTCTCCTAAACTGATCTATTGTTCCTGGAAGAGACCAAATTTAACACCAAAGTAATCGAAAAAGTTTAAACTGTAATTCATACGAGGGTTGGTATTTATATTTCGGGCCCAGCATGGATTAATGGATTAAGTGGATGTAATGTTGTTCTAAATATTCGCAGTGAATATCAATCGAAGCTCTTTTCCACTCCGACTTAAAAACCTCCAAAACATAGGATTTGAACGCTTCCTAAATTCCGGTTAAACCAGTTAAACCCAAAAAATCGCGATCATTTGCATCGATGTACTTCTTCCACGAACAACTTTTGTTGGGTTTAGCTCGTATTTAAAGACCCATACGGTCGATTGCTGTTTTGTTTAGTGCTCATATGCATAAATCCATGATTCATCACCTGTGACGATGTTATAAATTACATTTGAGTTACCGCGGTTATATTTTTGCAACATTTCTTTTCCCCAATCGACACGAGCCTTTTTTTGAGCATTCGTCAAATTATGTGGGATCCAACGAGAACAAATCTTTTTCACGGCCAAATGAACGTGCAATATCTTATTGATGCTTGTCATACTAATGCCCAAGAAAGCCTCAATCTCACGGTATGTTACATGTCGGTGTTGCTTAACAGTTCACGCACAGCATCGATAGTTTCCGGCAAATCGACCGAAGTTGCACAACCTTCACGAAATTCATCTTGGAGCGAACGGCGTCCGTGACTAAACTCTTGGTACCAGCGATATACAGTGGTTTTTCATCAAAAGTCGAAACAAGTTGATTGAGACACTGTTGTCTCTATAATCCACGGGTTAATTCCATTTTTTGACCGAGATGCATTTTTCAACACAATACAACAATTAGTGATCGGAAATGAAGTTCTATGTATGTTCCAGTTTGCATCTGGCAACACTATTATTGCCAGAACCCGAAATATACATAGCAACCTCGTTGTTGTACGCTACGTGCTTAGTCGGCCGTTAGCCAAGAGTTGATTTGTAATAGATTTCTGTAAAATGCATTATCTAAATATAACATGAACGTTTATTGTTAATGTAAATACTACCCGAATGGTCACAATTGTTGTGAATTAGTAGTATGCATTTGTTCGCTTCGTATCAGCTTTTTGGACACAGCGGTTAAGGTGTTATGGATGTTTAGTCAGATGATAAAGTCAGTGGCTACCCGTTCGTTGTGAATATGGGCGTAAGAGTATATGCCTGTAGAATACACTAGTACTGCGCGACATAGAAATCAATACAAAAAGTCCCTTTCCCATTAATATCTGTAATATCTTTTAAACGAAGCAATGCAAAATTTCAAAAATAAATTGAAAATGATTGTTTTATGTATGATGATTTTTTTCATTAAGCGTAGACAATTACGTCCTTTAGGTGTCCTTTAAGTTTAATGGCATTTTGCATCAAATTCTAAAGTGTGCACTGCGTAATTTACACGGTATCGGTTTGATTGTTGGATCCCGTAAAGTCAGTCGATTGTCTTTCTTATTCCGGTAGCCCCACAGCAAATCAGGCGATCGAGGCGGTCATCTAAAGTCGCGGACTTTAAGATTACACCTTAAACGTAATGCCAGGCCACCAGGAAGAAGCAACGGGACACACTAGAATTTGTTAGGGTTAGAACCAAACAAACTATTTTTTGTTTCGTCTGACCAAAGCACATTGTTCCAATTTGGCCTTGGTTGGCGAAACTAAGTTTATTTTTTAAATTTTTTTTGCTCAGAAACGGTATTTCCATGGGCTTCAGCTGTTGGTGAAATCGCTGGCCATGCTCGTCGCTGACATACCTCCCTAGGAGATAAAATTTGTATTATTTTTTCGATTAGATGCACCGATTTCGAGTTTTTTTTTTAAATATTGTACATTTATTTCATTAATATTTTTACAATGTGTTGTTTTGCCCCAGCGCCACTTGGGCATTATAGGGGCGAGTTGGCAAAGTTAATTACTGAAGAACTCTATATTTACAAAAGAATTTTTTCTATATTTTTCATATTTTCGATCAAAAATGGGGATGGGTAAACGATCGCTACCCATTCCCCATACCCTGGGTAACCCATTACCCACGAAATACGAACCCTGCTTTAATTATGATATTATTACCATTTTTTTCCAAACGGCGTTATACATATGTATGTACATATGTACCTTATGTTTAGTTGTTACAGAACAACTAAAGAAGATATTGAAGAAGTAATGAGAGTACTCTATGTACACCCCGATACTTTAGAGTGTCTGTGTTTACATTCGATAAGTATAACTAGCGCCCAACGCATCCGACACTTGTGACCACTTGAAGTTATGCGTGTGCGAGTATGTGCGGATACTGGACATCGACGGCATCCATTTGTAGTTACTCACATTGTAGTTGGTACGAATACGTTGCGTATGGTGTCTGGTTTAATCGTATACTCTTCACACTTGTACATGTTTGGCCACTAATACTTCAACAGTACTCTTAATGGGCATTCTGTCATTGTCTGTTGTCGACCATAAAAATCGCCCTCAGAGCTATTCCCAGAGCAAAATTGCGGAAAATGATTTTGCTCTGGTTTTGGATCTGGTTCCTTAATATTTTGTTTAATACAGGGTGGCTGATGAATATTGCTACATAAAGAAACTCCAATAATTTTTTTTTCAGTGTATGGAATTCATTTTTTATTCATGTTAAAGCTCATTCAATTTTACTAAATATAGCTTAATTAGTTTTAAAAATAATGGAATTTAAATGCCCCCCTCTTCGTTGATGCATGTGCGGCATCTTCCCAAAAAATTGTTCATTACTGCTTGGAGAGTTGAGATAGGTATAGCCGCAATTGTTTCTCGAATGGATTGCTTTAGTTCATTCAAATTTGTTGGTTTTGCTTTGTGGACTTCCTGTTTGCAATAACCCCACAAGAAAAAGTTAGGTGCAGTAAGGTCAGGCGACCTGGGGGGCTACGGAATGTGGAGTTTCTGGATATCAGGTTATTGGGAAGTTTTCGTCGCAATTCTGGCATAACAGGCCAGGCTATGTGAGGAGTTGCACTATCTTGCTGAAACCACACAGAGTTGACAGAAATTCTCATTCGGCGTAATTCTGGATAGAAAAACTCTCTCAACATGCTCAAGTAACGGTCTCCAGTACCCGTAACGATGTGACCGTTTTCTTCAAAGAAGTAGGGCCCGACAATGCAGCGTTATGAAACTGCACACCACACTGTGACACGAAGTGGATGCAATTCCGTCTCATGGAGTATCTGTGGGTTGGAAGCACTCCATATTCGACAATTTTGTTTGTTTATGTTGCCGTTTAAATTGAAATGGGCCTTGTCAGACATGAAAAGACAGTTCAACATGTTTCGTCCTCTTCCACCATTTGAAGAAACTTCTGGCAAAATTCCAAGCGAACCGGGAAGTCTGCTGCGTTTAGCTTGTTGGCCATTTGAATTTTAGATGGGAATAAGTACAAATCTTTGTGCATAAATGACTGCAATGACTGTCTGCTTATATCCATTTGAGCATATAAGCTTCTTGTCGAAACTCTTGGATTGTTTTGTATGGCAGCAGCTACAGCAGCGATTGTTTCCTCGGTCCGAACTGAAGGGTTTCTTCTGTTAACTGTCCCATGCTCGTCAAAATTGTTAACAAGCTTCATTATGGTTCATAAGCTCGGAGAATTGCAGCCAAACGTGCGCCTACACTCTCTTTGGACCGAAACTATGGACTCCAGTGCGTGATAGAGGCTCACAATCTAATTTTCTTCTTTCAGTGTCCCAGTCATCCATTTTCGTTAAATCTAAAAATCAATCTGCAAAATAAAAAAAATTAACCAAATAGAAAAAAAGTTATTAAATCGTTGTGAATATGGGGGTAAGAGTATATGACTGTACAAAATACACTAGTATTGCGAGACATAGAAATCAATACAAGAAGTCCCTTTCCCATTTACATCTCTAATAACTTTTAAACGAAGTGAAGGTTTTTACATTAGGTGTGCAAAATTACGTCCTTTATAATAAGCACACACATCGACTCTTTTTTTAATGGCATTTTGCATCAAATTTTGAAGTGTCTCTGGCGTCATTTACGCGATATATGTTTGAATGTTGTCTTTCAGCTCCCGTAAAGTCTGTGGATGGCTTATGAAGACGTTCTTATTCGCAGAAAAATTTCTTAGCCACAGAAAATTTGGCAGTCGCGTCGGTCATTCAAGTCGCCGACTTTAAGATGACACCTGAAACTCAAAGCCAGCCCACCAGGAAGAAGCAACTGTACCCACTGGAATTTGTAAGGGATGGGTGCAGATCTCTTTCTGAAGAATAGTGCAAAGTTAGAAAGGTAAATCGGACGAAATTATGAAGATTAGCAAAATGTAAAAGTTTTCGTCGAATTTGACATTTTTCCGTAGATCATTATAATGAACTCCGGATGCAGAAAAACAATCCCAGACGACCATTGACCCACCACCAGGTTTTACAATTATTTTCAATACTTAGGATCATATTCTTTGTTCTTGGCTGGACGGACGTAAGTTTCTCCGTCAGAACTAAAAAAATCTAATGTTTGTTTCGTCTGACCAACGCACATTTTTCCAATTTGTACGGCGTTGCTGTTGGTTGCCGAAACTAAGTTTATTGTTTAACTTTCAGAAACGGTACTTCCCTTGGGATTCTACCCATTAATCCTCCGTCTATAAGCCTGTTTCTTACTGTCCATGGGCTTCAGTTGTTGGTGAAATCGCTGGCCATGCTCGTCGCTGACACCATCAAGATTTGTCGTGAAGAATTCCAAATTCGAATGCAGGTTATGTATTTTTGGGGATAAGTTTCCGCCTGACACTACCACAGTTATAATAATAATATTTCGAACCATAGAGTAAATATGGGTAGAGAAAATCTTTCACTCACCAAATTTCTGACATTTGTCCTCGTGTGATGTATACGTTTGATGTTGAAAAGAATTGCTTTACTAATACCAGATAGAGGCAATGGTTCAAAACAACGAACAAAATAACAACAACGGCAATTCGTTTTGTGTGTTAAAATTAATGTGTTAAATACAACACAAATGTATGCTAACAATAACAGTCAATAAAAAAGTTTAAAACACATTTAAATTTCACAGTCTTTCACCAAAATAGCATGAAAAATTAAAGCAAGAAGTTATTGTAATTCCACCTGGTGTATATCACTTTTCGTCAAACATCTCTCTATCACACCGACCGCATCACGAAGAGTGTGAAAGGAAACGTCAGATGAGACAAATGGCGGCTCTACTATAAATTTACTCTATGTTTCGAACAATGGGTGAGTTCCAAAACATCATTTGCAATGCAACTGAACAAAGTCATGCATTCCTAAACACAACCGTGTAAACCTTGACAATGTCATACGTCCCTAAATGTATAATAAAAGTATCACTGCGTATACAAAACGCAAACTGTGCATCACTAGTTTTGTTGATGCTTTGTTGACATTTAACATTTATGTATAAAAAATAGAGCGCAAATACAACAATGGCGGATGAAAGGTAAGGAAATATTTTGGTTGATGGCATTACATTATTATTTAAAGAAACTTTTTAAATTTTTTCAGTGAAAAATGTCATCATTTCGTCAATAGTTTAGTAACCCGGCTCTGACCACCTTCAAAAAAAAAAAAAAAAAAAAAAAATTCTTTCGGCGGCGGTCACCTCGCATAGTGACGGCGACACTATCGAGTATCTAGCCATGAAAAATCTTCTCAAATTACCGTTCGGAATCGGTGTAAAACTGTAGGTCCCCATCAGTGAGTGAAAACTGGAAAGAGCACAGCTCAGTGATTGTGAGAAGTTCTCCCCAGTGCCTTCATGGGATGTAATGGGAAACCAGAGAATTGTATATAAGGCAATATAGCGTTTTGTTCTTTGACTTTTAATATATTTTTGTAAAATTTTAAAGATTGCAAAAAACTGTTCCTAAACGTAAAAAATATGCAAAGTGCTTCTATTACAAAGTAAACAACACAATTGTTGACTTTGTATCGAAACAGTATTAAAACCGCATCACTGCAATGTGTTTTGACCTTTTGGAACTCACCCAATTTTCGAACAGGTACACAGTAAATCAAGATTCATTTCCTCATAACTTTGACCCCGTTGGTTTCTCAGAATTCTGGAAAAAAAAATATTTCAATCTACTTCCAAGCAGCTTTCTCATGGAATAATAAGAATATCTCAATTGTAGTATTTCGGATTTGTCGACCATAAAAAACGCCTTCAGAGTAGAAAATGATTTCCCTCTGGCTGTGGATCTGGTTCCTTAATATTTTGTTTAACATGCAATGTAATGGTGGCAAGATTGTATGCAGCTTTTTGACGAGTGAGTCGTTGAGTCTTTTCGGCCAATCCTTCTGCACGTTTTGTTTGTTTCGCGCTCGACTGTCCCAGATATAGAAAAATCAAAAACTCCACCAATATCGAATTAAAAGCACATATTGTCTTTAGATGCATAACAACCGGCGTATGGCTTATGCCGACTCCGATTTTTCTTTCGTAAGTTCGAGGTCTCTTACGAGATCACTTACTTGTGCCTTGGTGTAAAGCGTTGGATCCAACTTATCTGATTTGTAACATAAAGTATACTTAAAGGTTGAAGGTGACGGCAATGATGAAGGCATTTGACATTTTGCATCCGTATTTTCAGGATACGAAATTCCAGCTGAATGTAGAACTATCGCCTTTAAAACATGAACATTTTCCAATCAGAATATAAAATCTAAAAAAATAAATAAAGAATACTTACCATTGATTTAAAATTGATTGACATGAATGACATATCGTACTCGGTGCCTAATATTGGCTAATATTTTCTGGATATATAAATATTAAAGTAATCTTGATATGACTTTAGTAATAAAGTTGAGAAAAAGTGTCGTTTTTTGGTGGTATATTCGAACGCAATCGTAAATACAAATATATTATTATTTGTTAAAGGACGCGCCTTTAATTATCCCTTTTTCACTGATCACAAAGATTCATTAACTGTCCTGTGTACACGCCAGGTCAGTAAACGTAGTAAGAGTTGCTGGAATTTTAGGCAACAAAAACAGGCATTTTGATTTGTTTCGTGTTTCTCAGAAATCAAATTTTCTACGTGTGTTTATCTACAGGAAAAGTACACACCGGAAGAAATAATGCAAAACACTGTTACAAACTTACAACTTAGACAATGAATAATCTCTCTTTGAACCTCTTTTATACTCTTACTCTTGACAGAGCATAGGAGCAGATTAATTTGTGGAGCAAACACTATAACCATAGAGAAATACATGTATAGAGGAAATATCTCGCTCAGCAAATTCTGACATTTGGCCTGGTGTGATATGAACGTTGGATATTGGAAAGAATTGCTTTAATAATACCAGAGAGAGGCAATAGTTCAAACCAACCAACAATAAAACAAATAAACGGAATTATGTTTATATTGAGATGAGTGGAAGTCATGAGCGAGTTGAAAATTGCGTCCTCGTTACTGTGACAATGAATAATCTGATATAGCCTTTCACTAAAATATAAATTTTTTTATTGAATATTATTATTATTTTGTGTAATAAAATAGTTTTGTCAGATACGTCGATTGCGTACGATAGTTTGACATCATCTCAATATATACTAGGAAAATCAAAAAATTTAAAGGGGATCCCGAAAATATCGCAATCCCGACAATACCAGAATATCTGTATTCGAGATCCATGAGCTGGCATCACTAACAATGTGTCCCAAAAACGTAACATAGTGTACCAAAAAAAGTACGTAATGTGTCCAAAAAAAGTACACATAGTGCGTAAATTAATTGACACATTGTGTAGTTTATGGTACAGTGTGTGCTGTTTGGTCCACAATGTACTGTTTGACACATTTTGTTTTACAGTATGTATACTTTTTCCTTACACATAATGTACTCTTTTGTGATAAAGTGTATGTCCTTTTTTAACAAATAATGGTTGATAAATGCGAACAGCGATCCACATTCGTAACTTGGACCCTTTTCTCTTCTGTTACGTTCGGTCCAAGAGCTGTTCGCTTTACTCGTTTGAGACGGCGACCTCTCGTGGCGAGCTGTGAGCGTGCGTATACTATGTTTGCGTTGAGGCCCAAAATCTAGTGTTGCACAGTGTTATTTAATATACTACTGTTGTCGAAATGTCCCAAAAGAAATCATCTCATAGCAAAGTCGATTAACGAAAAATTAAATGAGTTGAAATGTTGACCTAATTTCATTATCCGTGCGCATATTGATGAGTCCAATCCCAACACAACGTCCGTCCGCTGTAAAATAAACTGATAAAGTGTAGATGTAAAATGTAACAGCGCTACAACAAAACGCCTCTTAATGTTAATTTTGATCAAGCTGTTGTTATTGCTATGGTTCTATGGTTTTTGCCATCATTGCAGATATGTTAATTAAAATCAATAGTTATTTTAAGGAGAGCGTAAATGCACATCGAGGATAAAAGGAGCAAATCCTTTTGGCAAATTGTAAATGCATAACATTATGTAAATTGAAATTGTAGTAAATTCTCCTACAAAAAGCGCATAATACCCAGTACTATTCAATTCAGGGAATATGGGGCATTCCACGCACGTATATTAAATCGTATCTTCATTAGGCATTCAAACGTATCTTCACTATGCTACTGCTTTCCTCGAGTACTTTGGCCTGTGGGCAGTGTAATAGGAAGTATGTAAGACTGTTGCATGTGAAAATACAGTAATGGTTAAGATAAAGTGCTGGTTCCGATCAGTGACTCAAAAATATACATACTATATGTATGTAGCCTATGATGGACACTTGTTATATGGACACTTGTTATATCCATGATGGACACTTGTTATATCCATGATACAATTCGCCAATGCGGGGAATTCACTATGCATCGGAATGATGATAACGGCGTATACGTGTCGCTTTTTCACGCGCAATACATCATATTTAATCACTTATTTATTCCGTTCGTTTTCTGTACGGTCAACAGGTCGATTTTATTTGATGCATTCCCCGTCTCTGACAGAGATTTTTATATTCTTTCAATGAAATACTGCTGTTTTCTCATTTTCGATTACGAACACCATTATATTTGCATTGCTTGCCATATGAACCAGTAAGAGAAAGGTAATTTGAATAAAAACAGAATTATCTGTTAGCCCGATCACAACGAAACTCCAAAATTTATATCGAATCAACTTACATGGCACAACACAATTGTCAATCATAGCACGATATCGAAATTATTTTTACATATTCGTTGATTGACTTTATTTTCTTTAAATTTTTTGAACCGTTTATTAGTGGTACCGTGCAATAACTCCCAAATGAAATAACTCCCAATGCAATAACTCCCAATGAAAAAAATTCCAATAAGAATGAAACACCTCCCAACTTTAAATAACGAAATAAATCCCAAAGAGAAAAACGAAATAAATCCCAACAGTTAGGACTTAATACTTAAGGAATTTTGTTTTCCTAAATTAAATGAAATATCTCCCAATGAAATAAGTTCGAACAAAAAAGAAATAACCCCCAATTCGAAACTTTCAAATGAATTTCAATGAAATAAATCCCAAATAGAATGAAAAAACTCCCAAAAAGAAGTGAAACGTTTTTTTATGTACATATATATATATATAAATGAAATTTAAGGTCTCGCAGCTATCTACATATGTATATACAGAAAAGAAGCTCGGCTGAAGCGCGGCGCGCGATTCCGCGGCTACGATCTAGCCGCCGGACCCGCGACGCGCCGCGTCGCGCCTCCGCCCCCCCTCCCGGTTGACATACATACCTTTTCATAATATTCAATATGAATCAAAAGAAGTTGCTTAACTCCCAACGAAAATGAAATAACTCCCAACGATAATTTTGCTTCTTTGGAGTGAAATAAATTCCAACAGGAATGCAATAAATTCCAATTAGTTAAAAAAATGAAATAAATCCCAACATAATTTTGTTGGGAGTTATACGACTTAGAAGTTATTTCATTATGAAATAACTCCCAATTAGAAATTATGACATAAGTCCTAACGCTTTGGGATTTATTTCATAATGATATTATTCCCAATTGATATGGAATTTTGTTAATTTTTTGTTGGGACTTATTTCACTTTTTTTTTGGGATTTATTTCATTTGGGAGTTATTTCACGGTACCTTTATTAGTGTTACCAGTTTAGTATTTCTAGCGCATTTGTAGCATTTTTTCTGGCTTTTGCACCTTTTTTTGGTAAAATCTGCCAAATGCTGTTTTCACTTTTTTGTGACTTTTCACGTTTCTCTCTTCATTTTTAGCATTTTTTCTAGAATGTGTGGTTGCTTTTAGGGATCAATAATAAGAACCTGTTAATTAAGTGTTATTTTATAATTATATAATTATACATAAGAATGTGTATTTAATAGCCTCCACATTTACAACATCGTTGGTCCATATATTTAATTAGCAGTTTCATTAAGAACATTTAGTTTTCTACTAAGGGGACAAAACTATACTTTGGTTTAGAGTAATACGAGTTTTGATATAGCTTTAATTTCTGTGAGACATTTAACGCAACGTGAACAACAATTAGAGACAAGTGATGTGTTCATTCTTATCAAAACTCATATCGTTTTCAATATCATAAGTGACAAAAAACATGTAATTTAATGTCAGTTATTGTTTCAATTTGCTAATCGCTCATTCTGCCCCACATTCTATCCTGTATGACATTTTCAACTAGGAGGTCGATCAGCTGTTTCCATACATGGGGAAAATTAATTATATGACAATTATAATTTGTAGTTTAATTTGAATTTCCTGTCCAAATCCAAATTCAAAAATCTTTCAAAAGCATTGTCAATTGTACTTATTTTCAAATCATTTCCTTCATATCTGGCAATTTTGGTTTTCAAATATTTTATACTGTACTTGTTTATAAATTTGAATGTACTACGAGGCAATACCTATCGAAAACACTAACCTCTACATATAAAATACTTTAAAAACAGAATTGCCAGCAGTCAAATAAATTCAAAATAATTAAAAGCATCTGATTCCACAACCTGTATTTGCATTGCCTGAGCAAATGCAAATTCAATATTTTTAATTGCCATTGCAAAAAATGGTAATTCTTTTGCATTTACATTAGATAAATAAATGCAAATTAAATCCAATGCAAATTAAAAAAAAACATGTATGTCTGTGTCAGCGATCCGCACTGAGTCTTGCGTAAGGGTTGCTTTTTGGTTTTGGAACAAACTCGATCAAATATAATCAATGAAGTAGAATAGGTTGTTTTACAGTAAGAGCGTTTTTTCTATTTACCGCATAATATCGCTAAGCTCGCCATACAAAGTGGTCGAAAAATTACTTTAGCAGGGGATAATAAATAGGAATATTATTTAGATTTAAATACGATACCACTGAGATGCACGGGAAGTTTGAGGCCTCAAAAAGTCTGTTTACTTTGAATCCTCAGTCACGCGTACCTACGTAGTGGACTTCATTATTCAATTCTGGCGAAGCCACTAACTAATCTTAGTCCGTTTGATAGAGGCGTTTGTGTTTCCAATTATAATAATTTATTACTGTACGAAACACATCAAAAGTCTTCTCAGACGTCACCAACATTCAATTGACAGTTAAGATATATTTGCAGGGGGATCTGAGCGCACTACCTTCACAACACTTTGATTGACTTTATGTCTCCACGTGACTCGCATTGGCCTCTTCGTGTTCTGCACAGGCATCAGCCACATGAGCAATGGTATTCTAATCGCCTAAATTGTTGGCTTTCTATTTTGTTGTTTTTTTATTTCTCTGAATATTTTACACACCAAACACGTTCAGATCGGTAAAAAAGAATCATCAATTAGTTTGACCAATACAGGAGATTTCTTTCTAAAACGAGTCATTGTGAGTCATGCGGAAAAGTGTAACAATTCCAACAAAAGGGGGATGCTAAGTCAGGTTTTCACAATCTAAGGGGTATGGCCAAGGTATCAATTGTATATCTCCTCTAGGTGGGCATGTTTCTCTTAGATAGGTGCACAGAAAGTTGTGTTGCAGAAATTATGAGAATGTCCTCAAATGTACAGAGATGCGAATTGCGATCTCTTCAATGTAGATTACACGGACATAATGCATACAATGCACGGCACAGTGCAATAGTATCAAGAATATTCATCATAAGGTGGTAAACTCTCCAACAGGAGACACATCAAAACACATAGGAACGAGGGTTCCTTTCGGTCATTTCTTCTGAAATGCTCCACATACATAAGTATGGATATGCTGCCAAAAAACCCCATGAATAGGGGTTAAAAACTTTACATTCGAATTTGATAAACATATCGCCACTAACAAATTTATATGTAGTTACATCCATGTGCACCCACACACACACACACACACACACACACACACATGTACGTTATCTAGGTGGGATGCCCTTGGCTCCGGCATACTGTTGCACATGGTTATGACCACTGTTCAACTGGAAAGTCGGGGGCAATGTTATTTTCTCGTTGTCCAACCAAACAGGAGCCACAGCAAATAGCAAACCCAACAAAGAGTAAAATTGGCCAACACCACCAACAACAAATTAAATAACACCAAAATCCAAAAATTTAATTAACATTCAAATTCAATTTAGTGCAGTTTGTCAGCGCTGTTCGTGTGGTGTGTCAGTGTGTGTGTGTGTGTATATGTGTGCATAAGTGTGTGTGAGTGTGTCAGTTAAGTTGAATACCTACCGAGGAGTGATGTTGTTATTGTTGGCTGTTTTAAATGGCGAGTAAGGACTGCACCAACAACAGCAAAACTACAACTATAAAAACCAGACGGAAGTTTGTTTAGTGTTGAATTTGGGTTTCAGTTTTGGCTTTTGTTGTTGCCGATGATTTCTATTGCAGTTGCTTCTGAATTTTAGGGCTTTAGTCAACTGAGCGACACCAAACCACAGTTTACCATCAAATATGTGACCAAGTGGTCCCATTGCCGTCGATGGAACTCTGATGGGGTACCTGGTGTGCAAACTATCCTGATGCATTTGGACGTGTGTAAATATAATCCCCCCCGCATCCCAGAATGTATGGATTAACATTGTTGTGTCGTCCTTTCTTCAGAAAACCAAAAACATATCTTGGGTTTAAACTGCACATTCCCATGTCTGATGGTCAACAGAATCAATACTCGCCCACAGGACGATGAAGTTATGTTTGAATTTCCGCTTCTTCATTTGTTGGCATTGACTGTTTTATATGATGGTTTGAATTTAGTTTGATTAAATGTATTCCATTTAATCCCGGGTATATAATTGCTGTTGTTGTCGATGTCCCAGCAGTTTATGAAGTTACATTGGGGGAATAGCGTGTGTTTCAGTGAATACACATGTGTACACATACATATGTAAATTTATATCTCTGTGTGCAGTTTCATAGCTTTACTCATTGCTGGGTACCTGTGCCCTTATTGGTACTTAATTTAATTTTCACACAGCCATTTGTTGAAACATTCAATTTCAAATGAACTCGCACTCAATTAATCCCAGTTGCTCAAACTCACGGGGATGACTGCAGTCTGCAATCGTCAGAGTTGATTTCGAATGAGCTTTTATGTATGGGTCCTTTTGACACACCCTTTGTGTGACAGGGAATGATCCTCGGGATAGTGTTGCCAATAGTCAAGCCAACAAAGTAAATTATATGGTAATAGGATTAGGGTGTCGTGAGTCATGAGTTCGTCGCCTACAAGTCATAACGGACAGCGGTTGTCCACAAGTTGTACGTCACAGCTACCCGTTGTTTTCCAACACAATGGACTGCCAGAAAAAGGCTAGTACTGCTGTCAGTCGCAATGCAGGCTGTTTCGAAGTGGTATTACAAGAATAGGTTAGAGCTGAACTAACATTTGGATGTGATGGGGTTCCGCATAATCCTTCAAACACGGTTCCGATTATGACTTCTTTCCAAAAAGGGCGAAGATGTCATCCACTTCTACATGACAGAAATAAATCAAACCTATGACAAATAATTACATTCTTAAAATTACCCCTGTCCTACTTCAACAATTTTCTCATGGTACAAGTTATAAATGCCCTCAAATTTTACACGTTTGTTTGGGTGCGAAGACGAAGATACCAACCACTGCGACTAGACCGTCATAACTCAAAATTTGTCTTTTTTGAACTGAATAATACAAATTATTCTACCAGATAAATTGATTCGCATCCTAAATTATTTTTAAGTTCGGCCTAAGAGAATTTTTAAACTCACATTTTGCATACAATCCTATACAACTTGATACATTCAAAGTCGTTGTACTCGAAACTGTTGTTTGACGGTCTTGCCATAAAGGATACGCTAATGCAGAATTCAGCCAATATTCTATACATCTAGTTAAACAGTTGCATTTGAAAGTTTCACACTAGTCGGCAACTCTATAGGAGGATTTTGCGAAACGTTTCATATTAGGATATTTACCAAAGTGACCAAAACAAAATGATACATGTAAACCGGTCGACTGAACTGAAATTTATTAATTAAATACTGGAATTGTTTCACAGTGAAGAAAACAACGAATGGGATTAAGTGAATTTAAGGGATTCCATTGTAATTTTGGATGGCATTTCTGCTAACGTTTGTGCGTTCCACTCTTTGTACCAATTCATCCCCCAGAGGAATTCAATTAAAGTTATTAAATTTGCAATTGCTTTAGTAGGTATTACCGATGGAGTTGAAGCTAATATTGATTGACATTTTAAGCCAATTAGAGATTAAAAACTTTCATGGGATAAAGTGGAAATCAAGTGAGATTATGTCGATATAACTACAAGGTAGTTTATTACAAGGATAGGGCTGTTAACTGGTTTTGAATTTTGGAATCTTTAATACTAAGCAATGATTGTTGATAACGCGTGTCCTCACATTGCCGCAGTGAAAATCAGGTCACAGTAGAAAGTGCTCATCTTGCACATCCATGCACGAAGTCCTGAAATTCCCTTTCGAGGATTGTTGGGAAATTCCTTTTCGAGGATTGTTGGGAAATTGCGTTTCCGTAGACTTCTTTTTCTATATTTTTACCGCTGTTTATTGTTTCATTCTTTAATAGTTAGATATTAAACGCACTAGGAATAGTTAAGGTTGTTCATAAATTCAATTAGGGTTAAGTTGTGTTCAGTTAGTATTAGGTTAGGTTACGTTAAGCACATGTATCAACTAAGTTACTTAATGATTAAACAGTCGATTGTACACACTGTCTTCCTTTAACCCGTTTCGATTGCCCTCGGTAGAGAATACAAAAATATAGATTTTACCGCGTAAAAGACGGACGGATGCAGCCTCTGACCTATTCTAGTTCTTCTACGAACTTTAGTACCAGCACTAACAGCACGAAGAGACGAGAAAAACAAGAATTCAAACCTTCTACAATTCTGTGTAGCTGAATTCGACGCTGGCAGAGAAGGATCTCGAGGGTCTCAATTCTTGTGCTTCCTAACAAATACGATACTCGATCAATCCTCACATTACCCCATTTATTGAGTTGGCCTCCTGACCCGTGATTACCATAACCAGAATATGCAGATCGGCTTATCCTAATTATAATAGCGATTGGGTTCTTATCGAATCCAGCATCGGCAATAAATACCTAGAAATCTCGCAGTTGGCTCTCGCCCTCCAGGCGAAATTGATTTTGCGTCGAGCCCGTTTAACAGGGGCATACGAATTCCGAATAAAATTAGCGAAACATATTCTGTCAAGGCAGTCAGCTGCGTTACTGCGGCGTTATTTTCCTCGAAGATGATAACATGACCTCTAGCTGATGAGCCTAACACAAGTAGGTCTCCTACAATTCTCATGATGACCATGCGTTCACTTTGAAAGCCACTACGGTTGTCATCCATCGTTTAAGTAAATTTGAGTTGGAGGTCATCGCAAAAAATCCAAGCTCCAGTGTCATTATATATTTTGGAGCCATCAGTAAAAATTAAATATCCCTAAAGTGAGAGTTTATTCCATTCGTCCAATAGCTCCAGTCCATGATATGTGGATTCCTAAGAAATGCCACCGTCGGCATAGTTTAGTCAGATTATTAATTCAAGGATTCAACCGAATCAGACTTTTGCACCTTACGGTTAATATTCGCATGCGTTTGATAACAATACTCCTAAAATCAAAGTTGTCCTTCACTGCGCCTACGGCAGCCAATTATTTAAGT
The DNA here is from genome assembly GCA_963931995.1 of Phaonia tiefii. Classification (NCBI taxonomy): domain Eukaryota; kingdom Metazoa; phylum Arthropoda; class Insecta; order Diptera; family Muscidae; genus Phaonia; species Phaonia tiefii. The sequence goes on from OZ008370.1 coordinate 278,214,583, forward strand.
CCAGAATTATTTCCACATCGGCTTGAGCAGTGCTCCTTATGGCGCCACAAATTGCACATGACCGCAGTCGTTTGAAACAACTGGATGAGCTATTGTCGTATACGGTTCCTAGTTCCTAGCATTTACCTACTTTATAGAATTTTGACGGGTCATCTGTTCATCGATATTCGTTTTCCAGTTTAACTTCCCGTCGTTTGGTCGTTTGGTCTCAGAATATAGTGGCCATTTAGTTTGGCCATCGAATACTCCTCCGTCTCAAAATTGCGAATGAACAGGACCAGATCCGTCTACAGGGGGTTTACTCCCAAACCACATCTTTTAACACAAGTCGATAGTTTCTCCAAAGTAGCATGCATCAAGTCGCTGATACAGGGATTTCCCTGCGACCAGAATTCAAACATCATGCGTATACGCCACAACTCTATGATTATCCAGTTCAAAGGAAAGAAATAGGGACGGTACTCCTACCAGCAACATACCACGAGGGGCCAGCTTTCGTATCGAGCTTCCACCCAAGACAGAATTTATAATACGGTTACTAACGCAACACACTCCACAAAAGAAGAAAGCACGCATGAAACGTCAAGAGAGGCTTACGCTCGAAGAAAATTGGGGAAAATATTCAAACTTCTGAGTCTTCAACTAAAGCTGTAAGAAATCTACAAAATTAATTTGATAGAAATAGAGTGCCATCAACGCAGTTTGTAGATCAATTTGTGCAGCGACTTCGTCAATCCGGGTCCTTATTGGGCAAACGAACTCTCCTGCCTTCTCGTCCAGTGCGTTCAGTGGAAAATATTGCCGCTATAGCTGAAAGTATGCTCGAACAGCCATCAAAACCAAGTCGTTACCGTTCGCAGCAATGAAACATTTCTCGCACTTCTTTGCGCAGAATTTTGCATAAAGGCCTCGGTTTATAAAGTTCAATTAGTCCAAGAGCTGAAGCCTCGCTTCACTGAAAGGGCTGAAGATCGCTTGGCTGAAGATGAGCATTTTTACCGAATAGACATATTTTGCGATGAAGCTCATTTTCACCCTGGGGCTACGGTATTTGGGTATCCGCTAATTCACACGTCTACGAGGAGAAGCCGATGCATCCACAAAAAGTCATTATAGGCCCATTTTTCTCCGAAAATGAGCAAGGAGCCTCTGAAAGACAAGTGTCACGCAAACAATCCCCAGTCCATTGAGGCCTTAAATTACGAAATCGACGATTTTGTTCACTAGATTCAGGTTCAAAAAATCGAAATGTACTGCAAACTTGGGTAGATTGAATGAGGTACTGAAAAGCAAGTCGTGGCAGCTATTTGAACGATATTGTTTTTCAACGCAGCTTGAAAAGGTAGAAGCAATACTACAAAAACTACAACAAGGCAACAACAACCAGCATTCTGTTTTCGGTTGGTGTGTAGTTTAAAACAAAGGTAAAACGCATTTGACAGCTAGTGCGCACCACGACCTGAATAACAACAAATCAGCTGTTCTTATACCACAACGTTCTTGAGCAGCCTTGATGGCGACATAACTTTGAAAAAAAATCCATTAGTATTTTTGAAAGCTAAATTAAATTCCAAATTGTACATGGACCACCCACCCACCCTTTAAAAGTTAATCAATCTCTTCAATTATTTCAACAGAAATAATGTCTAGCAATTGCCAGGACTGATCGTGCCATCAAGACAGGCACTATAAATAACAACCAGTTTAAGGGACTAGAAAAGAGGTTGTAATTAAATATAGCTGATTTCCAATTTCAATTGAGCGATAAATTAAACTTAACTGATTATCTACTGACCCCTGAGCTTCCTGTGTTTTTCCTCATCATCCAATTTAGAATCGATGAAAACGTCACGATTTCGTCGAAATAGTCAATTGATTTAATGGTTGACATAATGATTGATGGTTTACTTTTCGATTCCAGCTCTCGCCAGGTGGAGTTCTTGCCAAACAAACAGAAATAATAAACGAAACACTTAAATGTCATTAACAAAATTAGGAAAAAGCTTAGGTAATTCCCTCGTGCTTCGTGTCGCCTCATCGCCGCACAGACTAATATTTCTTTTTATAATCCATTAAGGAAGACAATTTTATTACTTGTTGCAAACGTGTCAATTTGTTACCCTTGGGATACTTAAGGCCCATTCCTCTGCCACGAGAGAACGAGCAATGGTTGCTGCTGCAGAACGCAGAATTTGCTAGAGGGATACACTGATGCGGCGACAGAATTCATACTATCAGCCTCATTAAAAACAAAAGCATTTTTATAACATTTGCATTGTTTTTGTCTTAGTAAATCGACAAATCTACCCATACATACGCACATTCCAACATTTACATTCACATTCACAATCACACTCAGTTACACAGTTCATTTAGAATTTTGAAGACCAAGAGGACCAAAAAACGGCAGAGTAAAAACGATGAAACTTTGGTAGGCAACAATTGTCTTTAATAAGCACAATATGCCCAGAAAGACATAAGGACTAGACAAAGATTTCCTTGGCCGGATACGGCTGCGACGGAGGGGTGGAGAGCAATAAAGTGTTGAAGGAGCAGAGAATGCATATAAAAATAACATAACATAACACATAAGACAGATGTCAACAAATGTGCTGGAATTTTTATACACTAAACACGTAATATACACAACTTGATTACAAACTTTTGATACAGGGTGTATTTCCAACGCATACCCACGTAAACATCTAGATGCGATGTATCTACACACACACACACACATATGTATATGAATATATCCTTCCATCCATGCAAATGCAATCCCAGCAAAAGTTTTTGAAACAATCAACAGAACTATAACTAAACTATAATTACCGCTTCCTGCTATTCATTGTTCCCGCAGATCACAGGTCTGGAAGATGAAAGAACACTGAGTTATTGCAAACCACCATGGACTTGGAAATGAACAATCTACGTATTTTTATTACTACCATGGTAGAATGAGAACGATTACCTTCAAAATCGTAAATTATCTTAACGCTCCGTTTATGGGTGACTTTGTTCACTTAGGAGGACATAGCTCTGTCATTTCTAAACAAATTTTCGAGGACTTAACTGTTTCGGAAAAAGAACTATTGTAACATTATTCTGTCTGTTAGGTTGAATGGAAATGTGTGGAGAATTTGTCGAGGAAAATTGGCAAAAAAATGTTTCTAATATTTTATTCTGTAACGTCGTTTTAGAGCAACACTTTCAAATGTATTACTTATACATTTACTGAAGCTGATTCCTAAAGTGCATTCAGTTCCATCTAAAATAAGCCATCATTCATTCAACTTTTTTCTAACGAGGGAAATTAGCTTTTGCATGATATTGATCAGGAAGTATCACTTCACTTACACTCAACTCTTACACTCTTTTACTTTTTGCCGGTTGAAATTGAAGACAAGTGGATTAATTTAAAATTTTTTATTCGATGCTAAAAAAACAAAAGCTTTATTTTATGCGAATATATGATATTTGAATCTACATAAATATACATGTACAACTGTGCATGTTCACATAGAATATGTTATAAACAAATGTAGTCAAAGTCGAAAAACCAAAGAAAAACATTTTATATTTCTAGATATTCTTGTCACTACCAGTATTTGGCTATGCATGCGATTATATGTATGAATGCGGTGGGAAAAGACCACTCTTCTTTCTCCCTTCCTAGATTGTGACTTGGATAACTGAGATTCGCGAGCACAAGTACTCGTATCACCCCGAATGCAGTTTTTTTAGAATATGTCAAAATTGTAAAGGGTGTTTCCGAATTTTGTAAGACTCAGCAAGGTCGGTTTGAAGTTTATTTCCACTGTAGCACAGTGTATCTGATTCTTGAGGGTCGCGATCCCGCGTTTACAATCTCGGACGGCCACAACCTTAAAATGTCAAAGTCCACAAGTTTTGGCCACAACATGTTTAACTGGGATTAGTGGGCTTGCAAGAAACTAGAAGCCAAGTGAAAACTGCGTATGAAACGAGTGGCATCATTAGTTTGAGTTTAAACCCCTTCATTACCCTTTGTGCTTGGAATGTGTAACTGGCTTAATGTGTGAGGGCGAGAGTGTTCATATCCTTGTGTTAGTGTCTAGCTGTGTACCTGTGTGTCTAAACGTTAAATATTTTTTGTATCGGCACAAAAAACAAAAGGATCCTTTGAATGCATTAGAAGAATACGCTGTCATTATAGTTGTTGCCAGTGGTAGTAAAAGTGTTTCCCCTGTACTTTTGGTTGTTGCTGCGGCTGATGCTGGTGCTGATGCCGAACTCATAAAAAAAGTTAGTTAATAACAGAAAAATTTTTGAATTTATCGGCAAATATAATAATTCGCCATATAATCTGTAACAAGGATACAAATGGATACTCTAATCTACATTTCTAAATTACCTAAGAAGTCTTAAAAAGAAGCAAAATTGTAAAGGGTCCGCTATCTAACGTTTTTTTTTCCAACTAGTGCTTATTTCGTGAATGGTAACACTTAGCTCATGTCTGATTTGACAGATAATTAGTTTTATCCTTCCACTGAACGAATATGGTTGTGTATACACTTGAACAACGCTGGGAAATATTGCCACATTACTTTGAAAATCATGGTAATGTTGCAGATGCCGATTTTGCCAAAAAAAATCATCTTTTCAGATGACGCTCATTTTGATCTTGGCGGGTATGTAAACAAGCAAAACTGTCGCATTTGGGGCACAGAAAACCCGCACGCATACATTGAAAAGCCGATGCACCCAAAACGAGTCACTGTTTGGCGCGGATTTTGGTCCAGAGGCATAATTGGGCAATTTTTCGAAAATGAGCAAGGAGTGGCCGTTACAGTCAATGGCGATCGTTATCGGGCCATGTTGAACGAATTTCTGTGCATAAAAATTGAAGAGGAGGATATGGGCAATATTTGGTTTCAACAGGACGGCGCTACGTGCCACACAGCCGAAGCTACACTCGATGTTTTGCGCCCTATTTTTGGAGATCGCATTATCAGCCGCAGAGCTGATGTCGTTTGGCCACCTCGGAGCTGCGATTTGACACCGTTGGACTATTATTTGTGGGGTGCCCTCAAAGATAGGTGTTACGCCGACAAGCCAGAGACAATTGACGCTTTAAGGGACAATATTCGTGAAGCCGTTGGTGAAATGCAGCTGCACACAATCGATAATGTGTTTAAAAATTGAACCGATCGTGTAGGCTACTGCATGGCCAGCCGAGGCAGCCATTTGAATGAAGTTATTTTTCGTTATTAACCGGAAGGATTGTAATTTCAAATAAAAAAAGAAATTTGAGAAAATATTCAGTAGTTTATTTTTATAGCATTTTCAAAAAAAAAAAGTTATTTGGCGGACCCTTTATATGAAGAAAATATACTTACTTACTTTTCCGGTCTCGAACAACCCCGGGGGGTCATGGACTTTACAAAACGAAGATAACATATTTCGCCACCCAGTTCGACCTTTTGCTTTATTTCTCCAGTTGGCAATACCAAGGGTATGCAGGGATTCGTCAACCGTCTTCCTATTTTTCGTCTTCCTTCGAGTTCGGTTTCGAAAACGGGTCGTTTTTATCCATTCTATTGACATGGTCTAGCCCGCGCAATCGCGTTATTTTGATCCACTTCACCATGTCAATGCAGGGACAAAACTCATACAGCTCATGGTTCATGCGTCGCCGACTCGCCGTTGAGCACTATAGGGCCATACATTTCTCGGAGTATTTTCCTGTCGAAGACTCCTACAGATATTTCATCTCCCTGGATAAGACCCAGGATAAAGCAAGACAGGTTGTATGATAGTCTGGTACAGCTGCATTTTTGTCACTCGAGAGAGGGATTTATCTCAAAAGTGCTGCTTAGCCCAAAATAACATCTATTCGCAAGCACAATTGTCTGCTTGATCTCAACGCTGCCGTTGTTGTTTTTGTTTACGGCAGATCCCAGGTATACAAAATCGTCCACTACATCGAAGTTATAACGGTTATCAACGTTCACGCTTTAGTCTAATCGCGTCGAGGCCCTGCTCGTTAAAACCATTAATTTTGTCTTGTACTCATTTACTTTCAGACCCACTTTTACTGACTCCTTCTCAATTCTGGAAAACACTGCAGTAACTTCTCTAATTGTGCGCCCAATTATATCGATTTCATCAGCATACGCGAGCAGCATGTGAATGTCGCTGCTGATGGTTTTATTCATGTTAACTGCAGCTTTTCTCATAATGATTGTTCTTAAGCCGGGCAATAGCTGTTCCGACCTCGTCTTGGTTAGGAGGGGACAATCGACGTCGTCGCCCAAATTGTGATCGATTATCTCAGGTTTCAGTAGCGCGGAGAATGGATCGCTCTATATTCCCAACATATTCTGCACATCTGCGATGACATTTTCGTCCGTGTCTTTACAGAAAGTGCCCCTGAACAATGTCCATTAGCGCTGTATATGAGTTTTTGGTATAATTTTCGGGCTTCGTTCTTCCTCCTTTATATCTCAACTTTCTTACTCTCGCGCTTTCTTGGATGAAACACATTCTCCCTGCCTACTTTAGCATTAAAATCTCCTAGCACAAGCTTAATGTCATGGTCATGGCTGCGGTCATACGTTTCCTCTAGTCGCTCATAGAATATGACTTTGGCATCATCATCTTTCTCTTCTGTCGGGGCATGCACACAAATTAGGGAAATATAAAAATATTTCGCTTTTAACTATATGGATTGTGGTTATACATTCACTTAAAGGATTGAACCTAGAGACTAGATGTCGCAGTCTTTTGCCAACTACAAATCCGCAACCAAATTCATGTTTTTTCTCATGGCAACTGTAGTATATGTCGCAGTTTCTTTTTCTTGGGCAGCCATATCCTGTCCAACGCATTTCCTGGATAGCGGTAATAACTTTCGAGGACATCTGTCAATTGGATAAATCGTGTTCCTTATAACGTAAACAAAATATAAGAAAATAAATAAAATCTATAAAACAAATCTATACCCGTTACAAATTTTGTAAAATTGTGACATTTTCTTAAACTAACTCTGGATTTCCCATTTCCTTCCGCATTTTATTTTCCTCTTTTAACCTTGATGTAGATCACAAAGGAATGAATTTTATGCGTTAATGAGGTCCGTTTTCGAGATATTCACATATTTCGACACATTTTTGGAATTTTTTAGAATTATAATGTTGTCTCTAATTGTGTTATCCATGGTTAGAAAAGTTTAACACTCACTGATCTGGACCTACGGTTTTACTCCGCTTCCGAACGGTTTTTGAGAAGCTTTTTCATGGCTAAGGTCTCGATAGTGTCGGCTTCACTGTTGGCGATGGAAATGTGAGATGGTCAGAGCAGATATCCAACCTTGGTTCTCATGCACAAGAATCACGGACATTAACCATTGCACCACCGACGACAACCATGGATAACAAGAAGAAACCGCCTTTGGTTTACATTGCTATGGCACAGTGTCCAATCAGGGCCATGTTGGTGAGGAATAATTATTAAAAGACACAGTTAAAGATTTTAAATTAACACTTCTTGCTAATTGATTTTATGGAGATTGTACTCAATCTTCGAGTAAACTTTTCAGATATTTTTCAATTTATCGACAAACTTTATCGACTAATAACCACAATGAATTGGTAAACTCTGACTATAAATGTTTTCCTCTGGAGGAAATGTTTTGCTCAAACAACAGACGTATGTTTGCTGTATCAGCAACACAGTTTGCTTCCCGTTTCCAGCTGGCAACGTGTGCTGATTTAGCAGCCTTGTTTGCTATTGTTACTAACAGCTTTTTTCGAGTGCGGTGCTGCTGATGCTGCTGATGTTGGCGTTAAGAATATTAAGCATATAAAAATACTTTACACTTTTTAAAATTTATTTGCATGTTGATGGCATACGCACCATTTAACATTTTAAGCTGGAACAGCAGCAACACTCGGCAAACGGCGGTCCAAAGGAATGTAAAACAATAGAATTCACTCATCAACACCAACACATTTACACTAATGCCCAAACACACGAGCAAATACAAAGGGAGAGCGCCCCCTGCAGACGGACAAGGACATTAACATACCTCCACATTGAGATAAGATGTTGTTATGAATGCATTATTAGGGATTTGTCTTCTTTTATTTCGGTCTTTATGTCACAGAAATTAGGCATTTTTTCGAGTAAATGTTTATTTAAATATTTCACTAACCCCTCAGCCCCACGAACAAGGTATTTTAATACCCTCACAACCACTGCAAGGATTAGCACACAACGTTGCTAAGAAACATACACACTGACATTACAAGGACTCACTCCCCACGAGAAAATTGTTTAGTTTTTGGGAAAACCAACTTGGACTTTCTGTGCGTAGGTGGATTTTGGAGGGTTGTTTATTTGTATAGATTCGCTAGTCCGTTTCCTTTACGGGGCAGTGGATGAAGTCCAAGTTGAGTTATTTAAAAGTTAATCACATGCAATCAATAGTAATAGATTTTTGCATACACACCTTTGTTATATCCCTCTCTGTACCCCGCGCCCCTTTTACAAAGAAAGGTGTGTGGTTTCAGGAGGGAAAGAATGCCAATATTAATGCTTGCACTAGTAGATATAATTAAGCCATTTCTGCCGACCTTGACTACACTGTGCAACAACTTTTCGGGGGTGAATGTTTCCATTGCAGAATGAAAGCCTTAGGTGAGTATATTAAAATACCCGAAGGGCATACCCCTCTTAAGCCACACTATTGTTTTATGGCCTGATGGAGTTTTTATTTTGAGCCGAAATAGTATTTGAAAAATGTGGAAAACACATTGTTTGTGAATACAGTAACGCATTTTCAAGATCAGATATGTGCAGTGAAATTGAATGGGCTTTTTTTTCGTAGCACATTTCCATCCTCTATCTCGATTCCTTACGTGTACTTATTGTCGGTATTTTGAGAAATACCAAAAAAGTTATTTCTAACGGGGGTTTTGGCCAATCAAATGTACCACGAAAATATTGCCCACAAAATTTTAGTAGGGGTTGTCAAAGACAAGAAATCAATATCTTCAACTTTTGCTGTTTCGGTTGGTTCTTTTTCAACCCAGTTTTTAGCTAGCGACCTAAAATTTTCTAGTAAATGGTTATCTAGCGAAAAATAGAAGAGGGATATTTATATTGATTCGGTGAAATTTTCGTCGATTTTTAAATAGACTCCTTAATCTCTCCTCGAATTTCGACTACTACTGAAATTACTTGCTGAAATTTGTTTGTCTACATTCCAAACAAATTTGTTTGTCTACATTCCAGACTAAGGAAAACTATGAAGTCGAGGAATTGTTTAACGAAGATTACCAGACAATGTCTTAAAGAATAATTTCAGTTTGGTTTATTATTTTGAACGTGTAGTCATAATTTTCCTTAATCTGAAAGTTCAGATAAAGAACAAACTAAAAATATTTATTTTTTGTTTAAAAATATCCGGATGTAGGACAGATTCTACATGTGAAGTTAAAATTCACAACTACTATAAAAAACGACGAAAGGAAATGTCATTACTGCTTTGCCAAAATGTATTTATTGACTCCTTATTACTTCGCAATTGCCCAAATGATATTTTTTGGTTTGTGTTTTATTCATGCAACCCTTTTCGTTTTGATACCCACATGTTGTTATTCCTACTACCTACACACCCTACTATCGTACATTACTATTTCTTTCGAACTCTGACTCCATTCGAACCAGCCTCGTGCGCATTGCAAAGACGGCGCTGAAACGGATCTTGCGAAAACTTACATCGGCGAATTATCATTCAAAAACCCTACAAACCGAGCCTCCAACAAACAATTGTTTTGAAACTAAAGAACCCAAAAATATTTTGAAAGGTGCATATAACAATAGCAGTTCAACCATGGATCCAGTGTCGTCAACATCGCAAGCCGCGCCAACATCTCACAATGTTGCTGATTTTGGTGTGTCTTCTGATTTGAGTGGTCTCAATCTGCCAACTAAACAGGATATTTTAAAATGTTATTTTTTCTTGGCCGAACGTGCTAAAATGAAAAGTAAAATGTTTTCATATAAAACATTTACACCCCACGTGACAGACAAATTGATTGAAATTTGGAGCAAACTTAATATTGAAATTACCTGCAAACGAAATGTTGTTACAAAATTGAATACTTTGCTTGACAAATACTACGTTGAAGGTAAATGCAGACCAAAAGGCTCCACTCTCACAGCGTTCGTACAATCCATAAAAGAATACCTTATATTGGAAAATGTAAATGTGACTTGAAAGCAGCTCTATGCTCATGTGGATTGATTCCAGAACAGTTGAAAGACTTCATGATGGATCAACATACAAAAGTACCTACGTCTACAATAATATAATACATTTGAAGAGAGCCCGGGCCAAAGTTACGTACCAGAAGAAGATAAGAATTTTGATTATGAGCATAGTTCACATTTAATAGGTCCATAAGATGCATCTCAATCGAGACGAGGACCATGTATTCCCAGATACAATGCTTTGAACTTTACTATTATGTGTGACAGATTTGGTGTGTCTGATAGAGTAGCATCAGCATTGGCAACATCTCTTATGGAAGACATTGCTGTTAAAGATAGTAGTGACAATCTTGTCATTATGAATAAGAGTAAAGTTCGTAGAGAAAATGCTAAATGTAGATAAAAAGAGCTTCTTAATCGGTATGATGCTTCCAATTTAATTGCATTTTCATTCGACGGCAGAAACAAATGATTCTTTAGCGATGGAAAAAATCAAAAACAAATTTCATTTAAGGATGGTGAAAGAACCTCATCTAGTTGTTTTAATGGAACCACATTCCCAATTATTAGGCTACATAAAAGCGGAAAATGAAGACTCTGAACACAAATCATCAAAAATTTCTCATCAGTAAAGCAATATATTGGAGTCTTTGATTGGTAGAAGCTGTTATGGTGAGCGAGCAAATACTGGCATAAGAAATGGAATTTTGCGACGATTCGAAATGCAGTTAAACAGACCACTGCCTTGGTTTGTCTGTCTTCTCCACTTTTACGAGCTTCCGCTTCGACAATTGTTTGACACTTGGGAAAAATCATCCACCACTGGACCAAGATCCACAACCAGAACCTTGAGCCAACAAATTGAAACCTGTGAAAATCTTCCGGTATGTAATTCTTATAAATTATTTATTACTATTTTTTACTCTATTTCTCTTCTATTTTCAGGCGGTAAACGGTTTTGAGATGATCATACTGGAAAATATATCTGATTTAAGTACTGTTGAATTAACTACCGACGCAATTACTTGTACAAAATGACACGTGCAATTTCTTCTGGTGAGGTTTCGGCGGATTTGTCCAACATTAAACCAGAACCAATTGCATATTCTCACTAGCTCCCCACAGCCAGTAGTTTATTACGGTTATATGTGACTACTAATAAGCCATCTAAAAATCAGGGACCGTAAGTTGGGTGAACCACTTAATCATACCCTCACCATACCGTACCTCATCCTTTGCGTGGGAGTTCTGTTAAAAAACGCCCATACTCAAAAGTGACCATATTCAACAGCAGATTGACGACATTGCACTAAATATTATTGAATACCCAAATTAGTTAGTTTCCCTCCCAATATTTATATGCGAGGTACAAAAATGGGCATGGCAGGTTGTTGCCAAAATTTTGATCAGTAACAAATTTTATTAAGATCGGTTATGATTTATTGGAGATATCGAGTCGGCAAACCCCAAATACGCCCAACTTTTGTATGGGATGTACGAAACTGGGTGTGGCACAATAGTCAGTTATTAGTCACACAGTAGCTTTTAGCAAAATATTGCCTAGTACCGAATTTTATTAAGATCGGTTGTTGTTTATCAGAATTATCGTGCGGATCAACCGGACATCCGCCCAACTTTTATATGGGAGGTACCGGAATGGGTGTGACAAAACAGCTCATTTTCTACAGGAGAGCTTTATTTGGCTAAATACTGACTAGTACAAACTTTCATAAAGATAGGTTTGGTTTTGCGGGACTTCTCATGCCGAACAACCAGACGCCCAAACCACTTTTGTATGGGAGGTACCACAATGGGCGTGGCAAAATCACCCTTGTTGTAATCGGTGATTAGGTTTTGATAACGTGAAGCCTTGTACCTAATTTCATTAAGGTCGGAAGTGTTTCACGCGATTTATCGGATTGACAATCAGGGCGAACACCCTGTTTTGTATGGGAGGTACCAGAATGGGCGTGACAATCTCGCCCATTTTGTCCAGTTAAGTACACATTTACCGATTATTAACCGGTCTGAGAGTTGAAGCTAACCACATCTACCAGAAGAAAGGTTTGAAAGAAAAATGATTTTGTGCTTAATGTGTCGATTTGTATGGGAGGTACCAGAAGGGGGGTGGTCAAAACGCCTATTTTCAATCCCAAACTCGATATTGGCAAACAATAATTACTGACAAAGTTTCATTGTCATCTGTAAAGATTTACGGCAGTTATCTGTTGACCAGCCAACCAGACAGACGGACATGGCTCAAACATCTTAAAAAGTCCTAAAACGAATTTCGTCCAAAGATACTAAGGGTCTAATTTGGTTCCTTCTATGTGTGACATTTTTTTACGTATTAAATGATATATACCCCCATCCTATGGTGAGGGTATAAAAATCCATCTAAAACAGTTATTTTTTAACGTAAAAATAAAAGGTCGGGTGAAACTCTTAAAAAGACAGTTTTATTTTTGCGTCATAAAATAAAACTCTTTTGAGGAGTTTTATTTTTCCGTCTAAAATAAAACTCGTTTGAGGAGTTTTATTTTTTTCGTCTAAAATAATCCGTACTTATATAAATTGGCAAAAACTGTAGTGTGTTCCTGCAACCCAGGTAAGCGTGGAAAGAGCTTTATCTGCTCTTAAATTGATACTGAGCGACCTGCGTCCAAATCTTTCCGCTGAAAATTTGGAAAAAATCATGTTCGTTAAATTAAACAAATAAATTACTACACACATTACATCAGATAGACTCAATAAAAATAGAGACTGTAAAAAAAATAAGAAAATTAACAAAATGAGTTCTATTTTAGACGGAAAAAATAAAACTCCACAAATGAGTTTTATTTTAGGCGGAAAAAATAAAATAAAATCCGTTTTATTTTAGACGGAAAAAATAAAACCCCTTAAATGAGTTTTATTTTAGACGGAAAAAATGAAACTCCTCAAATGAGTTTTATTTTATGGCGGAAAAATAAAACTCTCTTTTTAAGAGTTTCATCCGAATTTTTATTTGAAAAATACCTCTTAACTGTGGAGCTAAAATAACTCTTAACTGTGGAGCTGAGATGGTTTTTTTAGCATCACCATAGATTCTGAAAGAGCACTTCAATACGAATCTATTGGTATATGACAGCATAGGTCTCTGTTTACTCTAACACGGCGGTTTTTTGAGTTTAAATTTTCTAGATAACTGTTATTTTCGGTCCCTGCTAAAAATTTAAAAATTCTGGCAAACTATATAATGAAAGTTTATACGCCAATGTACTTCAATATTAAATATTACAACTCTGTCGTGTACGGTAGTGTATTATTTTATAAATTCATACGTTGGACTCAATATTTGGATTCGCATTTAAGAGAAATTTTAAATATTGTTGTTAAATAAAAGGCGTATTATGCTCACTCAGAAAATGTTTTATTGGCAATGTTGTTCGACGAGGAAAAAAAATTACGCCATTTAGCTCTTAAAAAAAGTGTACACTATCGAAACCATGTGCAATATCCGATGCAACTGAGAGTTTACAAGAAACCTACAACAAACTTCAATTGCACGGATTCTACGAATTTAAATGGCATGAATGATAATTCAATCATATTCGACGCACCAATTACTGAAAGTATTCCTTATGGATATCTACAACAATATCTAGAACACAATGATCTGCTGCTGCCTGATCCAAAAATTCCCTTACACATTCAAGGAACGGAAAGACACGTTCAATTGCTCACTAGCGTGCCCAAACAAGTTGTGGAACAGAATCGAGAAGGAGTTATGGCGGTGGTATTAGAAAGCCGTGAAAAATTCCCTAGACTAGAAAGCAAAAAAGACTTACAATAATAACTCCGCCTCTATTATTTTCTTAAAGTTTTCATTTACATTTTATATGCTTTTATCTCTTAAGTTGAATTTTTAAAGAAAACAATAAAGTAAAATAAGGAAAAAATATGTTTTTTTTTTCATTCTTTGTCATAAATTGAATGAAATCGATATAGGTCGTGAATAAGTACTGAACATGAATAAGTGAATAAGTATATTAGAAGCAACATTAAGTTAGTCTAAGATTTACTTCAAGTGCGCACTAAACGCCAAATGAGGAAATGGTGTTGCCACCGAAACGCAATTTTGTTTGTTGCCATCATAACAATAAAGTTCATTGCAATCGTGCACAATATTTTCTCTCTACATGTGAATACTCCTTTTAGTATTCGCTTAATGATCAGGAACTGTTCTAAGTTAACAGACGTTTGAATGTTTTAAAAGAGTTGATATTAGATATTGTTTAAAGATTTTCAAATCTCAAGCATCAACAAAGTGGAATTTTATTTTAATTCCAATAATTTTTCTAGACAAGTCTATCACTGAGTTTGAATTCAAGAACGTATCCTATCAAAATTGATACAAAGTTTCAAATTCTTTGATGACACATTAAACCCCAAGTAGCTTTTCTAATATTCCATTACGAGTTCTAAAGCAGAATTTGTTCAATCAGTCTTGTGGTAGTAAATTCTCTTTGGTCTTGTCGACGGCATGCAAAAGGAAATTAACCAATTTGTCTTGTGGGGTCGGATCGAGTTGTCCTACTTCACGCACCTTCCCCCTGGGGTCACACATTAGTCGAGTCTTCACCTATTTAGCCATTCACATACCGCAAAAAGAGGCTTTCAACAACTTTTTTCTTTTCTATTGTATCGTTTTAGGGTTATCGGTGCTGTTGACGCTATTTGTGTTGTTCGTGTTATTTGTTTTTTTCTTGTTGTTGTTCTGGTTATTTGTTACCAAAAAAAAGTCCTCATTTTTCTGCTTGAGATTAGGACTCTTAACCACTAATTTGAAACTAATAATCATAATGGTTTGTTATACAATGCCATCGTTTATTAGAAGAGTTGGTTGGGCGTAAGAGTGCGCCAGCCAGAAAAGTGTTTAGGCCCCAGAGTTTGGTGGAAGAGTTGAGCGTTGACCGTGTTCCGCAGCAATAAAATAAAACAAATTTCAACGCCTTTCGTTTTGTTTAGCTTTTCTTACGTTCCCTCCTTTTTTTAATCATTTTCTCTGTTATTGTTTTTCTATTGCTGTTGTTGTTCTTGTTGTTATTATTATTATTATTAAACGGTCCTTCTTCGCCCATAGAGAACAAAAGGTCGACTTGAGAAATGAAATGCTAAAGCCAAAACGGAGGAATAAAGTTTTGTGGAACTTTTTCGATAGCATTAATTACACACGGAATGGCCGTGTGGCAGGGACAAGAGCCAAAACAGTCGGAGCAGGAGAATACCGATGATGATAATGACACTGGAGGAGAGCTAGGAGAGGACGTACAACACAAATAAGGTAGGCAATAAAACAACAAAACAAAAGCGGGCAGTTTAACTCTTATTTTTATTATTATTATTCTCCTGCTCTTTGTTGCTGTTGGTGTTGACGCTGTTGTTGGAAAACTTTCGCCATTTCACTGCAATATCCTGCTGTGAAGTGTTTATTGTTCTGCTGTTTGTTTGTTTGTTTGTTTTATTAATTTTACTCGATTCCTCCCTTCCTTAGGGTACGACAATAGTTTTGTGCTATTCTTTGAAGCGTTTTGAGTCAATTTACCACTCAAGTATTTGTGGACTTGTTGCACAGTGGTTAGCGTTCATTATAAATCAATTCAAAATAGATTCCCAATTGGTTAATAGTCATCCATATCCTACCGTCATCAAAATAGAGTTTAGTCATAAAATGTTGGTTTAATACCTTAGGTACAAATAATAGAAAAATTCCCAAAAATAGCTCAAATTGTGAAGAACTTTTGTTGAAATATCCTAACCCCCCTGGGTTGATTGACAGCAACAAAGTAAGTAAATAAAACAAATGTACGTATTTATTTAAATTGCTGATGACAAACATTTGATCGCTCCTTTCAGTTCTTATGAACTAGTACTGTATTGAAGTTCTGGATTAATTTTACTACTATTAAAAAAACTGGTCTTCATGACACGTTTAGTAAATAAGAGATAAATTTGGTTTGCAGAAAATTCAGAAATAAATAAATAATTAGATATTTAATTTTGTAATCGGTTCCTACATAACAATTTTCAACTTTTTGGTCAACTTTGCAACTTTTCCTAATCAGAGTTTTAACAAATTTTCAACATTTCCTACAAGGTTGACATTTATACAATACCTATACAAAGGTCAACACCTCCTACACAAAAGTTGTCAACACTTCTCTATGAAAACATTATGAAAAGTGTAATTTTCATAGGTTTAGTTGAGAACTTTCCTACACTTAGAACAATGAAGTTACAACTACTAAGCACTTTAATGAACAACATAATATAAAAGTAAATATACCATATATTTACATTATAAGCGCAATGATTATACAGATATGTAGGAATTGTATAGCATTAGCGTCCAATGCTTGTTACATTCACGGTGGATGTTCCAATTACGTTGGTCATACGTTAGAGCTTATATTCATCATAATCTGGCCTATGCGGAGACACATGTGCTATGTACTTACATATGTATGTGATGACAATGGATTTGTGGTCGCTTTTGAAAACCTTCCCTATTGATTCTGTACATATGTACTAGAACTAACCTGCACTGCGTCTTCGCATGATAATTAAAGAAAATTTACACCGCCGCCATTTGGTAAGTGAACTAGTTGCTCAGCTTGTTGTCCGTCTATAAATGTGACCAATCATATGTGGATGGATATTTCAGACCCGCTATTTCTAGTTACCCCATTTCAAGAATGCCCGGAATTGGCGGCTGCCTCCTTCGCATTATATTCAGACTACATACCTCCAAAACTGAATATTGTAATTGTTGGTATTTTACCCAAACCTTCATTTTATCTTTATTTTATTGATTATTTATGTTTTTTAATGTAAGAGCCACGATGCACAGTGGGACCAATCGCAAAAAAATTGATAATATCCAAAATTAAAATGTTCGAACGTTTTGTCGTTTTTTTAAATAATTTTATTCTCAGGAAGTCAGGAAGATAAACACAATTATAAAATCTTTTCGTGTTTAATTAATAATTGTGTTTATCTTCTGACAAAGCTATTCAAATATCGAAGAATGAAATTATTTAAAAAAAAACGACCAAACACTTGAACATTTTAATTTTGAATATAATACGAAAGGTTGGCTAAATCATAACTTTGTGATCTAATAAGACCAGTTGAGAGAACTCTTTAAACAGGTAGTAAATTTATAAGTGCGAGCCAATAAAGGGCTGAAACGAAGCGATTCTTCTACGTAATTAGGTGGTCTGAGTAAATGACTCCATATTAAGAAAAATTCTGGTGTTAGTGATTTCTAGTGTTAAGACTTGGTTTCTGTTAGTTCTAAGAGCAATTTAAATAACAATATAAAAAGACTATAATGTTCAATAAATTTTATGTGTAATTGTTTTAGAAAAAAAAATATGATGTGCTGAGTGTCATTTAAGAGGGGGTACTGATTGAAGGGGGGTGGTTTAAAGAGTGTGTGTGGAATGCGGGATTCAAAGTAATATAGTCGCGGAAGTTTTGAGTCAAGGAAGGGCGGGCAGTGCGGGGACATAGCACCAAGTTCTCTTGTTTCTACGAGTATGTGTAGAGTAGATTTAAGTTTTTAGTTTCAAAGAGTAAAATGTCTAGTTCAATTTCGTGTTCGTCCACAGTGGATTAGGATTGGAACGGGTTGGAACTTCCTGAGTTACCGCCAGCTGCCGGAGGACCAATCCTAATGTAAGTAGAGAGAAGTGGCACGTAACACGACCAAACACTTGAACATTTTAATTTTGAATATAATACGAAAGGTTGGCTAAATCATAACTTTTTCAAAAATTTATAAAATTTGTACTTTTCGAGTTTGGGAAACATAAACATGTCTAGATACAGTTCAATACCAGAGGAATTAAGCCTTCAAAACGCACGGCAATGCAACACATCGTGAATTAACAGTTTCTGTACTTTACCTAGTATGATATTTTCGTAAGACGTTAATAATCGCTGTGAATTTTATAATTATGATTTTTTATAAATCTATAGTTTTGGATGGGGTCTGTTTCATTGTTTCCAAAGCACGTTGAAGGCCTGAATGCATTACCATCGTTACGTGTTGTTGAGCCTATCCCTCCTTATGAGTCGCGATATAAGATAATTCACTTGCCATCAATAACGACCCGAAGACAATTTCAATAAATGGTGTTTTGCACAAAATCATTTGTTGGCTTATAGATTCTATATACTATATCTACATATAAAACTAATTGTGCTTCAGTATCATTGCCAATTAATTGATTTAATCGATTGTGTCAACTGTTTGAAATTGATTTTTCAGAATGTGTTGAGAAATTTAAGAAATTGTTAAATGATATTTATTATTAAGTATTAGTCTGTAAGGAGTTTGTAATCCATAGACGAAATCAAATAAATAGATCCCTCTGAAATAAATTCCAAGATAATGCCATCAGATCCTCGTCTGATGGTAGCTAAAGTAAGAAGGCGAATCCTGAACATCGTGCTTACACCGGTACATATTAGGTAATAAGGTTGGACCGGCTTATGGAATCCAACAATGTGGACATCCTAGGTATAACCGAAGTACCTTGGCTTAAACGTTGCAGACCCCACTCACCACCTGGCCACTGCTTTGTATACTCCAGCAATGATACTGAACGTATAAATGGAGTCGGCCTTCTTCTTTCACCAAGGGCTAAAAATCCTCTAATATCATACTAGGCTAAATCTAAATCTGATCATTGCGAGCTTCAATTCGAAATTTCAAAGTATTTTTGTGTTACAGGAGTATGCACCTACTGAGCCTGATATGGACAGTGCTAAGGACGATTAGCCAATACAGATTACTTAATATTCGCAGGTGCTGAAAAATGTTTTCAAACTCAGATTTAATGCACCATTTATTGGTATCATCCGATCCGGCACTATACTCAATTAGAATGAAATGTTTCTATCAATATGAAGCCATGCAGATAAGGACGACCCCGAAGCGAAATAAATTGTAGATCTTTTATCTGTTGATAAAAATAAATAAATATTTTGCCATTACATCCCATAAAGAGATAGGGGAGAGCCTCTCATAATCACTGAGCTGTGCACTTTCCAGTTTTCACTCACTGATTGGGACGTACAGTTTTACACCGATTCCGAACAGTTTTTGAGAAACGATTTCATGGCTTATTACTCGATAGTGTCGCCAACACTAAGCGAGGTGGCCGTCGTCGAAAGAAGAGTAAGGTGGTCAGAGCAGGGATCGAACCCACGTTCTCTCGCACAACAGCCGCGCACACTAACCTTTGCACCACCGACGGCCACATCTGTTGTAGTATCTGTTGATACTTCAGAGTATTATGCATATTTTAGAGCATTTATTAATTTATTGTTATCCCGATCCATAATTGTATGAAATGATTAAAACTGGTGAAACCCGGAATGGATTGGTATAGATTTGGGACATTTAAAATAATTGCACAGAATGTGAAACAGCAGTTATTTGTTTTGTGCTTGTAAAATTCCAGCGGAAGTTTTGCCATATGGTGCATCAGCGGTAGAAGATGCTATTACGCCGATCATCAGAAGTGCATGGATAAACAACAAAAGCCTCATGGAGGAAAAAGGGGGAGTGGTTGTCACTATCCCGATTAAAAAATTATCTGACGCTGTGGAGGAACGGGAGAGGTATTACGTTGCTCAATGCAAAAGACAAAGTAATGGTGACCTTTGTAATGTAGCAGATCTAGCCGATAGTGGAGCAAATTGTGCTGCTGGAGCAGGCGGGTTTCAGGCCTGGTCGTGCATGTAAACACGAACCGGATAATCATAGAGCAGTTAGTTGAACTACACTCGCCTTTGCACCTACTTTTCGTAGATTTTGAACAAGCGGACAAAATAGTATTCATGAATCGAGAACTTTCCAGAGATGCAACATATAAAGTTCATTTTAATGGAAAGGAAAGCCAACCTTTAATTACATCTGCTGGAGTTAGGCAACTGTTACACTGCTATGTACTAAAAATACGCAACCATAATAACACCATTCACAAAAAATCAACTGTTTGACAGTCGCGCCGCCGCCTCATTGGCTTCCATTGATCTAAAATATAAGCCGATTTGACCGACTGGACCGATTTCACCGACTGATCCAATTATAAAGGTTCAG
This sequence comes from Phaonia tiefii, assembly GCA_963931995.1. Taxonomy (NCBI): domain Eukaryota; kingdom Metazoa; phylum Arthropoda; class Insecta; order Diptera; family Muscidae; genus Phaonia; species Phaonia tiefii. The sequence goes on from OZ008370.1 coordinate 278,234,996, forward strand.
TTATTTTAAGAATATATCAAATTTGTGCAAAACTGGAAAACCAAGAGCCACCCATTTAATTTTTCTGTTGTTCAGGCGTCTTCCTCAGCACGGAATTGCACTAAATAGGTTTAAGTACATAACCACCTGAAATGTCTATTAAATCTCAATTTGGATGATGTAAACGGTAAAGATTAAATGCGAAAACAAGAATGAAGAACAACCTAAATGGAATCATGAAAAATAAATGCATAAAAACGAAGTCACAGTATACAAAAATTCCCTACCTACGATCGAACATTTTAATTTTAAATATAATACGAAAGGTCGAATAAATCATCACATTTTAAAAAATATATATCATATTCTAATTTGGAATGCGTGTTTAATATAAAATTTAAAAGTTTTATTCAAATTCGCATTAAACTGATTTAAAATCGGAAATCATGTTCAAATTTGAAAAAGATTTTCATGTATCCAAAAATTAAATTATCCGAGCGTTTGGTCGTGTTTATTAATTAATTATATTTTTCGATATTTCGCTACCCTTTGCGTAGCATCGTCAGGAAGATACATATATTATTAATTGGAAATAAAAAACAATTGATAAACAAAATTTTTTTCATGTCATTTGAAAAAACAACAATAACAAAAAATTACAAAATTAAACAATTGAAGAAATTTTCTTGTCATATGAAAAATGTTCTAAGTTACAGCCAGAAAAATTTTTGTGTAGAAATAGTTTCTCTAATTTACAGCCAGAAAAATAATTTGGTTGATAAAAATATGTACATAATGGTAAATTCAACAAGATACATCCGGATATATTAAAAATGTTACCGAGTGACAAATTCAATGATACATCAAACAATTTTCGGTGAAATATTATACATTTTACTAATTAATTTATCAAAATATTTTAATGTTAAAATTTGATAAAAAAAAAACGTTTGAAAAGCTTAATTAACAACAAGAGAAAACGGATCATTTTACATCAGGGCAATTCGAGCTCTCACACACCAGCTGAACCAATGGGCTATTTGAGCACTGAACATATCGAATTTATGGGTCATCCGCCGTACAGTACTGATTTGACACCCAATGACTTCTTTTTACTGTGTGGTCAACGTTTTTCGACGGCCGAAGAAGCTGTTGAAGCGTTCGAAAACCATTTTTTGGAGATGTCTCAATCGGAGTGGAAAAGGTGCTTCGAAAATTGGTTTGAGCGCATGCAAAAGTGTATTGATATTCACTGAGAATATTTTGAAAATTCCATAACTGAAACATGATTTAAATTTTAATAAAAAATTTAAAAGTTATTATCAGTTATTATGAAAACTTGATATGGCTATCGGTAATGCAATGGCTAGTGTACGCGGTTCTTATGCATGAGAACGCGGGTTCGATCCGTGCTCTGACCACCTTACTTTTCCTTCGACGACGCTTAGTGATGGCTACACTATCGAGTACTTCGCCATGAAAAAGCTTCTCAAAATACCGTTCGGAACCACTGTAAAACTGTAGGTCCCAATCATTGAGTGAAAAATTAGGAAGCGCCGCGCTCACTGGTTGTGAGAATCTCCCCACAATCCTTTCATGTGATGTAATGGGAAACGGTTTTTTATGATACTTTGATATTTAAACACGACTAAGAATATGAAGTAGTCGCTAGACACATTTATTGTAAGTGGCACATGTGTAATTTAGTTCAAAACCAAACTCGAAAACCGGTTTTACCGGTTTTTACCAAAATGAAAAACCGTGAATCTCATTCTTAAACCATTGATATTTCGAATAAACCGATTGATATTTCGAATAAACCGGTTTTTAAAAAATCGCTAGTTAGAACTTGATATTACAAGATTTTTGAGCAGAAAAATCGACAATAAAACTCCATCAATTATTTTTGATATTGATACATTTGAGACGGCACAATGAGGGATTTCACTCTGTAATGCGGGGCGAGACATCGAAAAGCGGGATGGCTGGTAAAGTTACGTATACAGTTTCTGTGAATTAGAAGAAGACAGAGGTAGTTCTAGTACCGTTGAAGTGGCAACGAAACTCCAAAACCTTTTGCTTTGATTTGGATTTGAATACCAGCTGGCCTATTGAGTGACATCTATCAATATTGAAGAATATTGTATTGTTCGTAAATCAACAAAAAAGTAGAATCGACAACTTTTTTTAAGTTTATGTTAAGCGAGCCACAGACTTGTCATTCACGAGCATGGGCTTGGTCGACAACCTTTTAGCTGGCTGATGAATTTGAAAAAATATTGGCAAAACATTTTGTAAACACGATAGTGATGCGAGCAACTTCGAATACATTCTGTCGGTAAACGGACAATAAACATCGACGATAGCTGATGTTCATGCTCATGAATGACAAGTCTGTGGTTCGCTTTACGCAAAATATCAATTCGCCTTTAGTTTGTGCGACTGGACAGAATCCAAAAAATATTAGTGTTCCACGATTTCTGAGGAAGCTAACTGAGTATTTGGTTTAACTTTAGAACCACATTGAACTCTGCGACATGCCTGATACTCTTGACGAATTCCCCGAAATGCATTCAAAGCACGCCTGCTTATGATAGGCTTGGTATCAATTGAAAACTTGTTGCAAATGCAGCAGAAAATTGTAAACTCTTTTTAGTCCTGGAAGTTGTAATTGTTTCTCCTTAAATTAATCTGTAACCTTCGCACACGAGAATTCCTTTAGCTCCTAATTGTATTCCAATCATTCGTGATTGAAAAAAAGTAATTGCATTGATGCAGCTGAATACTTTTTGAGATATGTATTGTCAATATGGTCACAGAGATGTTACATATTTCAAGAATTTTGAAGGGGTCATTGTTTGTGAGCCTGTGGACCAAGAGCTCCAATTTTCTTAGTAGATAAATAGTTTGTACAAATATTCCTTAAGCTCATTGTGTTACAACTTAAAGGTACTAAGGTTTTGTTATTTGTATTTCTTCAGCTATTTTGTTTTATTATTCTTATTAAGGACAACATAAATACTCGTAAATAGGGCAAAAGTAAGTGAGAAAAAGAAAACCACTTTATTAGTTGTTATTTGTCCTTTGAGCTCCATCCAATACATGGCTTCATTGAGTGTGGCGACACAAGGATGCATATAAGTGTATTTGTGGGACAGTGTGTGAGTGGGCACGGAGTGATCCTTGCTATTGTCGTTGTTGTTTCTGTTGTTGGCGGTGTTACTAATGTTATTTATGGTTTTAACAGTCCCTATTGTTAGTGGGCAATTTGTATGAGTGCCCAACCGCGCGAACTGATCCAAAGCAACCGACAATAGAAGCAGCATCATCAACAACAACACAATACTAGCAATAACAAAGACATGAAATAAAGGCTCAAGACAAGGTGATGGTCCGTTTGTATTAATTTATCTTGGAGCCATAATTTACTTAATGTGTTGGTATTTGTTAACATCAGGAACGACAGTAACAATAGTAATGTCAACACCTTTCACAAACATCTGCAGCACCACAGCCACCTTGGCAACTTGACTATCCAGGATTGGCGTTAATACGGAAGTGATTAACACTTTCCAGCTGTAAAAGTCAATTATAACACATTAAATCAATAGTTTTCGATCAATCTACAAACATTTTCACTAGTGCCTTTACAGCACCACCACTGCACGCACAATGAACATGGGAATCTCCCACGTACATACTTGTACCAGGGTTACCAGAGGCTGTGCATTCATTGCGATTTCACCGATTGCCCAGGGACCTGAGTATTGAAATATTTTAGAGCAAAATCCCGACTTTATACACACGTCGTTGCACTGCGGTAACAGGGTATTATAGTTCGTGCTGATGTTTGTAATATTCAGGCAAATAGATCCACCTTAATAAACATATAACGCTTGACTCAGAATCAATTTTTGAATCGATTGTGATCAAAGTACAACACGAACCTATTTTAACTAAGTTTTCCATTTAGCCTCTGATAGATCCAAGTATGAAACCTATTGACAATGGGTTACATCGGCCCTGGATATATCCCATACAAACGTGCCTCCTGCGTAGGGTCCTAAGGTTCTGGGGAGTTAAGTTTATTTTTATTATTGACACAAATAAAGGGAATTCGCACATTTCTCTAGTAGGGTAAACATAAAGTATATGCTGACTTGAACTCACATAGAATTAATATTCCATTCCATTTGATTTGTGCACACGACTCTTCTCTCGATAGCTACTTCATACACGCTGAACAATTTTTCATTTTGTTGTTATTTGGATGCACATATGACGTGTTTGTAGTTTGTAGCAAATATAGTAAACTTGTGACCAAATACATTGTGTTTGCTATTCAATATAACATTTTTGGGACACAGTGATTAATAGGTTATAATATATGTATTTGTGACCCAATGTGGATTTGTTTGTAGAAAACTGCTGAAAACAAAAACGTGACAAACAATAAAGGAACAAAAAGCATCAGATCTTCTATTCACGAAAACAATGCTTGCAAACATGTACATGTGTATGTTGCTGGAGCCGATATTTTTCAGCGTGTAGAGTGGTGGAACAGCTTCTTAATTTTTGTGGCGTTCCAATCATTCATGATAACTAAATGGAAACTTGCGGTTTATCCACATAGTTGAATCCCATATGCCCATATGGCAGTCAATATTTGTTTGTAGATAATAATCCAATTCAATTCTCTATATTTAATTCCCAATCCCTGTCTTGTTTTTCATTCAACGTTTTTGCATCCAGTTTCATTCCGAGATATTTTGCGATATTTTCGTAAGGGATTTGTTTCCTGGGAGTACAGAGGAAGATTATTTCATTAGTTAAATCGACGTGCACAGATTTATTGTTCTTAACCTATATTCTCCATTAAGTTTCCCCATTCCGTAGATGTTTTACCAGGTGACAAAATTGCGGTACCGTATCCAAATGTTGCAATATGACAGCCAGTAGTAGTTGGTATGTCACTTGTGAAAATCTGGGTCCTAGAATACTGACCTAATGTGGTCTAGCTTGTATACGTTTCAACTCTGAATATGCCATATTTTAATCGGTAATATATCGAATTCAACTAAGACTCTATTATTACTGATCTGATAAAGAACGTACCTTTTAATCTTGAATATCACGCCTTCAGCCTTCTTTTGTTCAAAGTGACCTGAATCCAAATTGAACGTTTGGTATTGGACGCGATTCTTCAATGTTAGTCTGCATCCGGTTTAGCAATAGTTTTTCAAAAAAAGTGGTAGAAGTGGAATAGGACGGTGTGAAGTTGTTACATGTTGGGGTTTATCGGAGTTAGGATGATATGACATCTTCCAATAAATTGGCATATACTTCATTAAGAGCAGCTGTGCATTAATTATATTTTCGTGTTTTAAATGAGCACTTTTGGGACTTATCTCAGATCCTCAGCTACTACTAAGTCGAAACATGGTGATTTATTGAATTTTATTGTTTCTAGTACCTCCTCGATTCGTTTTTCGGTGCTGGGAGAAATACTTGGCTCTGGTTTATATATATTCTTATCTAGGGCTAGGACTAAAGGTGCTCTGCAAAAATATTGACCTTTTAGTCATTACTTTTTTGCCCAACTCACATCTGGTTGTTTTATATGTGGATTCTGCTTTGTTTGTGATGTGTAGATTACAGCCCATTTCCATATTCACTAGCTCGAATTTTTGTTTCATATGAAAGGTGTAGGAGTTATGTGGTTAAGATAAATTAGTCAATGGTGTTAATGCTTACTTTACTTTTGTTGACTATTTTACAATCTCATGAGGTCAGACGTCTTACAAATATTAATTAAACTCTATCCTTCGCCTTTTCTCACCAAGGATCCGGAGGGATTCTTCTGCCTGGTCTTTCCAGCGGAGTCTTGGTCGCCTTCTTGTCCTGCATCCATCGGGTACGTTATCGAAAACCTTTCCCGCTGGATCATCTTCATTCATTCTGATAACATGGCCTAGCCAACGCAATTGGCACAATTTGATTCGCCTAGCTATGTCCACGTCAGAATATAGACTATATAGCTCTGCGTTCCAGCGACGTCGGTACTCGCCGTTTTCCCTAACAGGACCATATATTTTACGGAGAATTTTTCTCTCGAAAACTCCCAGGTGTTTTTCATCCGCTTGCGATATGGCCCAAGTTTCGGAGCCATATTTCAAGACAGGTAAAATGAGAGTCAGATATAGCTGGACTTTCGTCCGTCGAGAGAGGGCTTTGTTCCTAAACTGCTTGCTGAGCCCAAAATAGTATCTCTTTGCAAGCACAATTCTCCTATTTATCTCCAGGCTGATGTTGTTGTCCTTGTTCACGGCGGATCCAAGGTAGACAAATTCATCTACCACTTCAAAATTAAATCGGTTGTCAACGTTCAAGTGCGGACCAAGTCGAGAGGTTTCTCTAGTCGTTGACACCATCAATTTTGTCTTGCCCTCATTAACAGCAAGACCCACCTTCGCTGATTCCTTTTCGATTCTTTAAAATACTGCAGTAACCTCTCGCAAATTTCGCCCAATGTTCGTATTTTCTGCAGACTTTCTCATTATTATCTCCGTTAAGATGTTGAAGAGATTGCACGGAAGTGTGTCGCCTTGTCTAAGTCCTCGCTTGGTACAGAATGGTTCAGTGAGGTCTTTCCCCACTTTCACCGCTGGTTTGGTGTTGGTCAGCGTCATTCTACAGAGGCGGATCAGTTTTGCCGGAATACCTAGTTCAGACAAAGCTTCGTACAGTTTTCCCCGTATGGGGCTGTCGAAAGCAGCTTTGTAATCGACAAAAAGCTGGTATGTATCGATTTGCTTTTCGTGGGTCTTTCTTTTATTTGGTAAGTCGTGGACTTGCCTGGTCTAGAACCACACTGATAAGGTCTAATCAGGTTTTCAATAATTGGCTTTAGTCTTTCACAAGACCTTATAAGCGATGGATAAAAACTGATACCGCGATAGTTGGAACAGACACACGGATCACCCTTTTTGAATACAGGACATAATACACTGAGACTCCAATCGTCGGGCATAGATTCCCCCAGCCATTTACCGCATATAAGTTGGTGCATGTGGACTAGCAGTACTTTGCCACCAGCCTTGAAAGTTCAGCGGGTAGGCCATCCGCACCAGAGGCTTTATTATTCTTAAGGCGGGAGATCGCCGTTCTAATCTCGCCTTGGTTGGGGGGGGGGGGGGACAATCTACACTATCTTCTACTATCATTACCTCCTGATATTCAGTGGAAGCATCCGAGTGGAGTAGTGCTTAAAAGTGGTCTCTCCACATTTTGAGCACACACTGCTTCTCAGTCACCAGATTCCCATTCCCGTCCTTGCAAGAGGGCAGCCCATTATTAGGCCCGTTGTAAAATCTTCTTACCATCTGGAAAAACTTTCGCGATTCACCACTCATCCTGCACATTTCGGTTCTCTCACTCTCTCTCTCTGCTCCCACTGCAATTTTTTCCGCCTAAATAGTTGGTTTTCCTCAATTTTCAGCTTCTTGTTCCGCTCACTCGCAGCACGCGTTGTAACTGACTGTTTCGTTGCCATACGTGCAGCGTCTCTTTCATCAGTTGCAATGCGACATTCGCCGTCGTACCATGGCTTATCCTTCTGCAGTTTTTGATAGCCAAGTTCAGTCCTTGCAGCAGTTTCCAAAGAATGGGAGATGTGGTTCCACTGCGCATCTGGCTCTTCGGAAGGGGGGGGGGGGCGTATTCTGCTCCAGCAGGAGAGAGAGCTTCTGTCGATAAGACGTTGATATCTCCGGTATTTGTAGCTTGTCAATATCCAGATTTTCCTGTGTTCGGTGTCGTACGTTTTTCGCCCTGCTCAGATTTGTGCGAACTTCGCAGCCACCAGGTAATGATCCGAGTCGATATTGGCACCTCGAATCACACGTACATCCATTACACTAGAAGAGTGCCTGCCATTTTTTTTTTAATCTGTTTATTTAATTCAAGTTAATATGCTTAATACTACAAATAAACAAATAGTGTATCTTTATTATAAATTTCATCTAATATGTACTGTTCCGGAATCGGAAACTCAAACATATTTTTTAAGTTAGCTTATAGCTATTCTAATATCGGGTGTTTTTTTTAGGGGTATAGAACTTCGAATTGAAATAAAACACAAGAAAATCGTTTTAATGTCCATCAATTTGGCTTTATTGGAAGGATAATTTTATGCCATTAATGTTTAAATATGATTTCGGGCATGTGGCCGCCGCGGCTGGCTCGAATAAAGCCAATTCTACAGGTCCAATTTTCAACCACTTTTTCGAGCATATGGGGCCGTATGTCGGCAATAACGCCACGAATGTTGGCTTCCAATTCCCCTAACGTTTCTGGTTTGTTGGCGTAGACGAGCGACTTCACATATCCCCAAAGAAAATAATCCAATGGTGTCAAATCACACGATCTTGGTGGCCAATTGACAGGTCCATTCCGCGAAATTATGCGCTCATCGAATGTTTCCTTCAATAAATCGTGGCATGTAGCGCCGTCTTGTTGGAACCACAACTCATCCACATTCATGCCATCCAATTCGGGAACAAAATAGTCGGTTATCATGGCTCTATACCGGTCTCCATTAACGGTAACTGCCTCTCCAGCATTATTTCGGAAGAAGTATGGCCCAATGACTCCACCAGCCCATAGAGCACACCAAACAGTCAGTTTTTGTGGATGTAATGGCGTCTCAAGGGTCTCATGTGGATTGTCTTCACTCCAAATGCGGCAATTTTGCTTGTTGACGTAGCCATTCAACCAAAAATGAGCCTCATCACTGAACAAAATTTTGCGATGAAAATGGACGGAGCTTGCGGTAAACTTCGCGAACTGAACCATTATTTTCGAAATAAATTTGCACGATTTGCAAGCGTTGTTCTTTTGTCAACCTGTTCATGATGAAATGGCAAACCAAACTGAACATAAATGACATTAGAGTTGCCAGATTTGACCACAAAATGCCAGTTTTATCTCTATTCGAAAAACAAACCTCTAAAAAAACACCCGATATTTGATTTTACAAATTAAATATTGTTTTAAATAATTTCAAGTTATGTACTTAATTTTTATAATACTTTGTAATGAAAATTTTTCGGAAAAACATTGCTTTTATAACTATTTTTAAGTTTAAGAAGTCAAGTCATTAAAAAAGAAAACAAAAGAAAATTATGGATTTAGCCACCAAATAGTCTGGATAGTCTGAATAGTCTGACGATCGTGGAGATCTTTTTGAGTAACACATTCGTCGAATCTTCTTTCATCAATATTTACAACATTATTATTAAATGCCTTAACATTGGCTCTTCTAAATATATGATAAAATATTGGCACTGCCGAAGTATTCTGTATCTGCAGAGTGCCTGCCATCTATTACCAAGTGATCAATCTGGTTCTTCGTCCGCTGATCAGGAGATATCGAGGTCGCCTTATGAATGTCCTTATGCTAGAATCGTGTGCTACTAACTACCGTGTTCTTTGCAGCGGCGAAGTCTATCAGTCTTATTCCATTATCGGAGGTGGTATCATGTAGACTGTGATTACCTATGGTTGGTCGAAAGACATTTTCCTTTCCTAATTTGGCATTAAAATCGCCTAGAATAAGGTCAGGGCAGCATTCATATACTTCCTCCAGACGCTCATAAAATGTTCCTTTGACCTCATCATCTTTATCCTCTGTCGGTGCGTGCACACAAATTAACGAGATGTTGAAATATTTCGCTTTCATAAGAATTGTGGCCATGCGGTCACTCACTGGGTTGAACCTTGAAACTAGGTGTCGCAGTCTCTTGCCTACTATAAATCCGCACCCAAATTCGTGCTTACGCTCATGGCAGCTGTAGTGAATATCGAAGTTTTTCTTTCTGGTGCAATCATATCCTGTCCATCGCATTTCCTGGATCCCTTTGATGTTAGCTTTATATTTCCCGAGGACATCCGCCAGTTGGAAAGTGGCACCAGTCCTGTATAGCGTTCGCACATTCCAGGTACATATCCTTAAGTCATGGTCCTTATAACGTTTGCGAGGGTTGTCAACAGTTGGGGGGTTTGTTTGTTCATCATTTTCATCGTGTATTTTCATTGCCAATATAATGGAGGCGGGAGGCAAACCCAGATCTCCGTGGTTTGTATTTTACCTACTGCCAGGATGATTATGTTTCAGCCCCCGTTATTGATCAGACGCTGACCAGAATGCGTCAATTTTGATCCGCCGTTGGCCAGGGGTGTTGGCTCATCCGTTTTCAAAGGACAGAAGAATATGTCCATTACTTCGAAGAGCTTCAGTGACCTACTAAGCCTGAGACACATCAGTGATCGCATAACAAAATCAGGCTGCTCATTTATTTTCGCCTTCTCACTCTAGTTAGCTAACGGAGGTTTCCGATAAGCCATTGTCCAGAACATACTGCGTGGACGTAGTGAGCTGCTTGGACTGCGCAATGAAGGAATCATTTCTGGCCACTCCCAAGTGAATGGCTATCAGAAACTTTCCACCTCAAAGGACAGTCCCATGTCCCATGTGTCATGGTGTTAATAGCTTTAGCTAATTTCTAGCATCGTTGTGTCTGGAGGGCATCGACTACATTGCCATCTTTTTCATATTTATCGTTTTTCTCTAATAATTTAGTTTGTTTATGTATTTTTTCGTATTTGATATAAATATTGGGGTTCTTTGTGAGGCAGCTGGTTGAATTTGCCTAGTATGTGATATAACCTGAGCTTCTAGCTCATCGCTTGTTTGAGCCAGTACATTCGTATTGATGGAATTTTGTCATACAAGTATTTAGTGATCTTTATTTAGTGGTTTGTCCAGAAATGTCAGATAGACCGAAGAATGACCATAACAAACATCGAATCGATCCTCAGTTATCATATTACTTCTCGAAATCGTCTAATCGAAAAAATCAAACGGTTCATCCGTTGGCCAGTAGGTGGGATTAGAAGTAGAAATATGATTTCAACCGGTTTCATTAATTGCGTTTATTAGTTCTCAACGCTTGGAATTCGACAGTCGCGATCGTGATGAAGCTGTTTGTTTGCAGGTTAATGTGATTTTTAATTGAATACGTTGGACGACTATAAACTGCACTAATATCAAGTTTAGGATGTGGATTTCTACCTACCACAATTGTGGCCTGAAACTCATAGGTTTGAACTCTCCCGTCTAAAATATATTTTATATATGCGGGACTACTTCTCGTTGTGTGATAAATTGTGTGATAAATCTGAAAGTTTTACAAAGTTGCGCAAGTTCTTTGGTGTAATGGGTCTCTTAAATGGGACTGATATCTATATTCCTCGTCTCAAGTACTAATTTCAGATTATTGAGTTATTACTGAAATCCATTAGAATTCCATAATATAGTTTTTAAACACTCAGACCCGGATGATGTCCGGCAGAAAAAAATAATTGAAAGTACACGATTTCGTTGGCAAAAAAATCGTTCTATGGGTCAAGTAGAATACGCGCACAAAATTTCGAAAAAACAATTAACGCCTTAACCTCCCGCAGTGCATTATTTGGACAAAAAGATTAAAAACCCTTTGAAGTATGCAATATATGCAGTTTACTTTAAATTTTAAAGTTGAGACTTTTTTTGCTGAACTTCGAAGAAAATGGCGTTTATAGAAGAGGTAATTTCCTATATGCGAGTATAAAAAAATGGTTTCCCATTACATCCCATGAAGGCATTGGGGAGAGCTTCTCACAACCAGTGACATCACTGCGCTTTCTAGTTTTACACTCACTGATTGGGACATACAGTTTTACACCGGTTCCGGTATTTTCAGAAGCTGTTTCATGGCTCAATACTCGATAGTGTCGCCGTCACTATGCGAGGCGACCGCCGCCGAAAACACTTGAAGGTGGTCAGAGCAGGGATCGAACCCAGGATCTCTTGCACTACAACGCGCAAACTACTCACTGCACCAAATCAAAAATTGTATAGGGTACACGCATTTGGGACGGAAGCTCAACAGTATCAAGCTTATGACATGAAAGTCCATGAAAACAAGATCAAATGTAATGAAATGTATTCCTTGTTGTTGATACTCATTGCTCTTGTTACTTGTTACTTCTAGAAGGTCATTATTGAAGGTCCTCACAAAAGTTTAACGAAATAAAAAATTTGGACATATTTTTTGATTTCCGATTCACATTAATGTGCGACGTTAATTCTTAGGATAATGGTATTTTGTAAGTTGGAAAAAAGAAGAGTATCGAGTTCCAACATTAAAAATGTGTTCCCTTAATCTTAAGGCCAAAATGGACTTCTTTGTAAAAATATTGATACCCTATAACACTTTTTGAGGATATTCATAATGTGCTATTTCGGCAATTAACTTTTCTCTACAATCCAGTTGTCAGGATTGCGTAGCTGCTGAGCAAAAACTTACAAATTTCAAATCGTCACAAAATTATATTAAAATTCTCTAAAATTTAAATGGACGTGAAAGTGTTAATGGTTTTTTCCTAAAATGTTTTGTGAGTTTACTACTTGACCCATAGAACGATTTTTTTTGCAAACAAAATCCTCTAGATTTAATTTTTTTAAATAAAAAAAGCCAAGTCTCTTAATAAATTAAGAAGCAACCCCTCGTATAACATAAACTTCTAAATTTTTTCCGAAATATACCACTTTATTGCCTAGCATTTGGCATCTGGCAACCCTATCTGGTACACACACGCTTGCTGGACACCAATCAACATACATACAAAAAGCAATATGCAAACAATACACATGCAAACCCCCGGAAACGCAAAGACGCACGGAAACATTTTCTCATTAGATTTGCAAATATTGAATTATTCTTCGTTGTCATCATCGTCTCTGTACAATCAAAGTGTTCGTAACAAAACAAATCGAGTGGATTTAAAACAAATCAAACTAAAGCCCCATCGACTCACAAAGACGCACAGTATCCTGCCATAAAGTATGCAGTATAAATTGCAATGGAAAGACAAGCGGACAGTTCAAATGTTGGCTGTGAAACAATAACATCTTTAATTTTGTTATTGGTATACATTGTGTTAAAATTGTGAGATCCGGCAACTCAATCAAAAACTAAACGTCTGTTGTTGTTCCCTTGTATGTCTTGCCATAATATCGGGGTAAAAAAATTTACTTGTGTTACAATAATTTACAACTTTACAATTTTACTTTTACCGGTGTCTATTCAATTGGCGGATGGTCCCAAAATTGACAAAGTTCACATTACCGCCGTCTGTGACAATCAGAATCAATGTGACATCACTCCAGCTGCCATGGAACTCAGGAATTTGGTTGATTTGGGGTTAGAAACAGACAACGTAAAGAAAAATCCCATCAACATTTTGGTAATGTGTGCCTTGACTGAGATAAAGGCGAGCGATGTCAAAAATATATTCCATACAACCTACGACCGCTGCTCTGGAAGTGACGGTAAGATAATTCGAGGTAATCTTAAGGCCAAAATAGGCAGGGAAAGTATATTGTGTCTAAAATCAGTCTACATTCCTACTCCGCCGACATCGGTCCGAGACTGATATATTTCGCCCGTCGTACACGATTTCAACATAAGGTTGGCCATAAGGCTATTTGGGTATATCCTGATACACAGATGGAAGATAATGTAGTGGACGTACGTGTGATTCGAATCACTAACATTGATCACTGGAAGACTATCTCCTGCTTTGTGGATGCTTCTGCAAAACCCGTAGTGGGTTATGAAAACCCGGCCCAAGAAAACAATGAAGAATATCACCTAGCAACTAGAGTATTCGAAACCCGAATCAGAAAACCTGCCCACCGATCTCATCTCATCACACGATCTCCAAAATAATATAAATCTTCGAACTGCACATGGGGGCATTTCACGTCAAGCGGACAATCAAAAAAAATGTTTCTTCTTAATTTCGTTCATATTTGGCTCAATTGTACTTGTCCTTAGTATGAAAGTGAATACGTAATATTACAATAGTATGATGTTTATTTGTCAAGTTATGGGTTTCTAAAATTTTGCAATTTTTGAAATATTGTTTTGTAAAAACAATTTTTCGAATAAAAAAAATAATAATAATAAAAATAAATAGAAAATTGTCTGCTATTTTAATAAATTTTAAACAATTTTTTTCATGTGCAAAACCGGAAGTGACCATTTCAAACAAAAATTTTTATAAGTTCGCATATTTTTGGTAAATTCGAAATTAGCTTCAAGTGCACTTATTATACACTATACGTTTTAAAATGTGACAGGCATCACTTCAAAAGACATGTATTTTAATGTAGATGCATATCGCGCTGAGTATGATGTTAGGCCCTTGTTTATGAGCAATACCGGAAGTGACCATTTCAAACCAAATTTTTTGAAGGTTAACCTAATTTTTTTGAAATTTTTTTTAATTCGAAATTAGCTTAAAGTGTGCTTATAATATACTAGAAGCATTAGTTCGAAAGATATATGTTTTAATGTACATGTATTTTGTACTGAGTATGGTGTTACTTAAAACCCCTTTTTGTTTTCAAAAATGCCCATAATATACATAAATGTAAGTTAAGCCTTTTTATGACCACACATTCAAGTTTCCTAATGTGCCTTTAAGTAATTGTGGAATTCCGCCATTATAATTTTCTGTTACCTGAAACCCCCTTTCCTTTCATTATTATTATACCGTCTCGTAGTACATACTTATATATATAACGTAACAGTTTTTGTGAATGGATTGATTCGTTGTGAAGAACTCGAAGTGTGAAGACCTCGAAGTGTGAAGTGGTAATTTCGAATTAAAACACAATTCAAAATAAATATATTTTTTGAATTTACATTTCATTTAAGTGACATGCCTTCGTTCGCTAATATATGCTTTAACCCTTGTGACTTGGTGAAACATCAGAATGCAAAAAAAGAAGGGAAAATTTCTGAAAATCTTGCTCGAACGTGGGGCTTGAAAAACCTCCAAAAGCTAAAGGAGTGATTGTGCAACGCGGTTAAACACCGAATAAATGTTCACCAAGTGTAACTTTGGAAAATCCCAAAGGTCCACCATACATTCCCGAAGACGAAAGATAAAGAACGTCCAACATACAAAAACTGAAGACCAAGAAATTTTGAAATAGCTAAAGCAGAAATTTGATGATCCATCTACTTCTGCTTCTTTGAAGACTATGATACTGATGATAGCACTAAATCATGGAGTGAAAACAAACTTTCAACCAAGTTTGGAACATCCAGACGACAAGCAAGAAAAGCAACGCAGCTCGTAGATCAGTTCGGTACCTTGACATCTCTTTACTCCCGGGCTGGCCATAAACTACCACTTTAGACCGAAAATTTATTTAAATATTTTTATCTGCGAGAAGATATTAGCCAAATTATGCCTGGTACAAAAGATTGTATCTCCGTTAAATTAGAGGATGGCAAAAAAACACACATTCAAAAACAACTTCTGATGTGCAACTTTGATGAACTTTATCAGAAGTTCAAAGAGGCATATCCGCACGTACAAGTAGGCATAACAAAGTTGTTTACTCTCAGACCAAAACAATGTATTCTTGCTGACGCCCCTGGGGCCCACATGGTATGTGTTTGTACTTACCACTAAAATGCAAAACTGATGTTCAATTGTGGAGATATCGCCAATCTTACAACACTATCATCTTATAAGGATTGCCTTCGCAAGATGATTTGCTCCAATCCAACACAGACGTGTCATTTAATGACAACGAAAACACAGCCAAATGAATGTTGTAAATCTTGTCCTGGCTTAAGTGGAAACCGTGATCAACTAAAATTCATATTCCATGACAATCATGTAACGGATGTTTTTGTTGTTAGCTTGTGTGATGCCTTGGACACTTTAAAACCTCATGCTTATATTGCAGAGGCACAGACGCTTTATTTTAAAACTCTCAAGGATAATATCGCTGAAGATCAAACCATCATGCAAGGTGATTTTGCAGAAAATTATTGTTTTGTTGTCCAAGATGCTGCCCAATCGTTTCATTGGAAAAATGATCAAGCAACACTTCTGACTTCCGTCTTTTATTACAGAGATGGTATTGAAGTGAAACATGGCAGCATTGTTATGATTTCAGATGACATAAAACAGTATACAGCCTCCTTTTACGCTTATCCAAAAATACTACACACAACCATCTTTCCGAAAAAGCAATAGATGCGTGTAAAATTATATGTATATGCGTCTATATATTTAAAACAAGCTGCGGTTTACTACTGTTCCAAAGACGATATTCAACGTGATAGGATTTTTTCTGCATCCCAGGTTTGATTCTGCCATCACCATTCCCGGGACTTAATTTGGTTGTTGTTGGTTGTCCGCTTGACGTGGAATGCCCCATATGCCGATTAGAAATCACCGAACCACATCTAGAATATTCGATTAGCATTAAATATAACTGAAGACATACAAATTAATAATATATTCTCATTTTTCACGAAGAGGATAGAACAACAATTATTTAGTAACTTATAAACCCTTCTCACGGACAAATTCGAGTAACTTCGACAAATTTATAAAGGGAAAATTTGCTTTTGCCATTATAATATCTGTATATATTTTATATATTCGTACATATTTAAATTAACCATTTTATATATTGATTTCAATTAGAATGAAATCTATATCTTTGTATGTATACTATAACTTTGAATGAACAAAAATCTAAAAAAAATTAAAATGATTTCCTGTTACATCTCATGAAGGGTTTAGGGAGAGCTTCTAACAACCAGAGAGCTGTATGATTTCTAGTTTTTACACTCACTGATTGGGACCTGCAGTTTTACACCGGTTCTGAACGGAATTTTGAGAAGCTTTTTCATCACTATGCGAGGTGGCCGTCGTCTGAAGAAATGTAAGGTGGTCTGAGCAGTGATCGAATCCACGTTCGCACGTACAGGAGCCGCGCACACAACCCATTGCACCACCGACGGACTTGTCTAGACTTGCTGTAATACCGCATATATAAGTACTTGTTTGGGAAGTCTATTTCCACTTTTATTGATAATTGACATAATATGATAGTCTTTATATGCTATTGCAGTATTAGTCAATCGTATTAATTTATCATTTACCTGTAGTCTATTTGTAAATGTAGCTGTACACAACCACAAACACTGGAATAACTATGGCACCTTAAAGTCTGACTTAAAATAGTAACACAGTACAAAACAAGGAATATCGGGAACCTCTAGGGTCCACCGAATCGAAATTTGTGTGGTTGTGATATTGGCTCTAATTAACTTTTAAAACTAGGTTACATTTTTCTAAAAATGCTCTACTTTCGCAGGTCGACAAGATGCTTAAAGTTTTAAAATTAAAAACTCACATCTGAAATTTATACCATTTTAATAAATTCCTCAGTAATTTCCCAATTTATTGTACTTCCTTTGCCAGGACACTGTACGCTTACAACAACACTTAATTTTACCAATACAAACATTATTGAGCACTTAGCCAACCGTAGCTAGTTATTTTTGCAAGAATATGGAGCGACCTCCTCTTCCCTCCTCTTCCGTAATCAATGCAGACAAGGGAATATAAAACTCGCAACAATCACACGCACTTCGAAATCTGTATGTAAGATATGTAAACACGTATCTGAGCGACTCTCCTGAATGGGAATGTGTCAACATTGGCAATGTCCTGTGTCCTGTCTTGGGGCGAGTACGAACTCCGAAGCCTCTCGATCCGATAATGCACATCCCAAAGTAACACCAAAAACTTGAAATCTAGAAAAATCTGTTTTTGTAGTAGATATCTCAAAAACGAGAAAATGTATACCTAAACCCGGTCATGCTTAAAGCTTTTAAACCGAGAATTTGTCGCAGCCTGAGAGCATAAAGCTTTTAACCTTATTTTCTC
This sequence comes from Phaonia tiefii, assembly GCA_963931995.1. NCBI lineage: Eukaryota > Metazoa > Arthropoda > Insecta > Diptera > Muscidae > Phaonia > Phaonia tiefii. The sequence goes on from OZ008370.1 coordinate 278,252,846, forward strand.
CGGGTAATTGCGTCAAGCAATAGCTCAAAAATATTATCGAACTTTAAGATATTATTTTCTCCGCTTATTGCGGGCTGTTATTCTAAAAACGCCAAGTAAACTCGTAAAAAAAGTTATCGATTATTTAAAACTTCAATCACAGATATATCGATAATTAAGGGATTTATAGACAACAACAAACAACAACGGCAGCGGTAGCGCGCCTTCTGACATCGGCAGGAAGTTTTCGCGTTGACGTCTTTTTTTCTCCTACTTTTCAAATTCGAGGCGGCTGCGGCTTAATTGGAAAGTGAAACAAGGTCTGGAAGAAAAATCTAACAATGCGATTAGTTATATGTCGACGCAAAAAGCCATTGACGTATGATCTTCTGCCGTATGATCTTCTGCCGTAACAAAATTAAATAACAAAATTAAAAGTTTTAAAATTTGTACATGCTTCACAAAAATCTGCATATAAACTGCATCACCCTTTACATTAACATGTGTCTGCGAGTGAGTAACCAAAGTGAGAATTTTCCAGTTCGCGCTTACATTGAGATCTTTGTCCGATTGCCAACATTAGAAGCAATTCCAAATTGGTTGATGGACCAAAAAAGTCAACGAGACGGCCACAATGGTGGAACAAAATTCAACACAAAGATTATTAGCTAAACTTTATTTATTCGAATTTATGTTTAACATAAGGCTGACGCCACGTGGATACAGCTCCGAAGTCTGTGTGTGTGGTGGAGATTATTCGTAGTTATATTGACTCAGTAAGTGACGGTATGTTACTGTGCTCGAATGTATTTCCTCTACAGAACACCGGGGAATGCGATTCCAGGGCAATAGCACAGATTTACACCGAAATATTTGCTCACAATAGTATTTGTCAATTTTGGAAATCGTGGCCACTTAGGCAAATAAAAGGACGACAATATTGGCCAATGTTGTCACATGAATAATTCATATCAAGACAGCGTAGATGTTGCAAATCACTTTCATTGTCGCCCATGTGCCAGCGATTCTTCTCCCTAATATTAAAGACCCGTAAGCTCGTACATTTTTGGCAGTCTGGAACATTTATGTCGCATTCTTTGATTCCCCTTACATCACCGCTAGATACGTGACATCGATGGATGGTAGGCGCTGATGAAGACAGAACGGCCCCAATTATACAAATTTGTCACTTAACTAAATAAAATTATGGCCCAATGTGCTTCCATAACAGTTTTTAATTTATATTGGTAACATCAAGACCATTTTTCTAAAAAATTGTAAGGATTAAGATCAGAAATGATGGTGCAATGGTTAGTGTGCTCGACTTTTGTGCATGCGAACGTGTGATCGATCCCTGCTCTGACCACTTTGAATTTTCTTTCGACGACGGCCACCTCGCTTAGTTATGACGACACTATCGAGGGCTAAGCCATGAAAAAGCTTCTCAAAATTACGCTGGGAACCGGTCTGAAACTGCAGAGTCAACCAGTGAGGGCAATCCTCGAATGCAGAGAACTCATTGATTGTGAGAAGCTCTCTCCAGTTTGTTCATGTTTCATCTGCCCAAACTCCGTAAGCTCCATGGAGAATATCCCCTATTTATTGAGATACATGGTCTGTATTCTTACTTATATTGTCACGTCAACCGTATAAGCATCAATTTTTGTGGCGCAAGGAAGTGCCGCTGATAACATAGCTAGGTGAGGTCGAGGAGACCTATTCGGGCATCACACGTATATTTTTGAGAATTGCGTATGCTAGACCCATATAGGCATCCTCAATGTCCAGAAATGCTCTCAACACATACTCTTTGCTAGCCAACGATTACTCTATGTATCCCTGTAATTCGTGCACTGCTGTCTGTCGCACCAGAAAACAATCTGACAGCAATAATCAGGATCACATCTATCAATCGTTCCAAAGTCTTTATTATAAGGACGATGGCAGGCTTATACACTTAAAATCGTTAAGACACTGTTCTCGTTCTGGGAATAAACACCACTCTTGTACCTCTTTATTCTTTATCTTCTATGCAACTGAAGTTTATATACATGATGTATAAGTAACCATAGCCTGCAGTTCCGCCTGGGGATACCATGTCGGGCCCGGGAGACTTAATGGGTTTGAAGCAATTTCATTGGTAACTTTTGATCTTTGAGGAGTTTATTCACTTTCATAACAGTCCTTCAGACAACCTATCGTAGTATTGCCTGATTCCAGTATTTCCCCTTAGCATCGACGCACGGATGTACATATGTGGGAGTTGCAGAAGAGCATCCAATGGTTTATCTTATCCCGTCTTAGCGGATTCCAATATCGCTAAACAAAAATGGCTTCCCATTACATCCCATGAAGGGATTGGGGAGAGCTCACAGCCAGTGAGCTGTGCACTAACTGATAGTACACTAACTGATTGGGACCTACAGTTTTACACCGGTTCCTAACGGAATTTTTAGAAGGGTTTTCATTGCCAAATACTCGAAAGTGTCGCTTTCACTAAACGAGGTGACCGCCGTCGAAAGTAATGCAAGGTGGTCAGGGCAGGGATCGAATCCATGTTTTCATATCCAGGCGGACAGTATTATTATCTCTGTAGCTACGATATGGATATGTGCCTTTAACTGGAAAACTATATATTCAGATTGTTTCTAACGACAAGGTGTAGGGACACAGTGACAGATGCAACTTTTCAATGATGACGGTTTATCTGAAAAAAAAACGCAACATTTATTGGTCTCTCAACTACTGTCACATCATATTTGTCATCAGATACTAAACCAGACTCTTCGCCGGTGTCATTATCAGTAAGATCTTGAAGCGCAGCTACAGGCTTAACCGAATTGATGTCGGATAAGTGGAAGCCCTCTTCCGGATCTGCTAAGGGGTTTAACAAGTCTACTAGCATTTGTACATTCCCTATCACCGCCGGAATGTTATCCACAGACTCGGGCTCGGGCGTGTCCGCGAAGTTTAATCTTCATTTTGTGGTACTTCCTCGCTCACATACGACATTATATAAACAGCCTTGTGGCTCGTTTTTCAAAGTGAATATCGCGTGTCTACAGACACCATCTACCTCTTCCACTCACTGGATTTTCCAATTGTGTTTTGGAATTTCAGAATGGACTCAAATGACTCCACTTCATGTCGGTAATTATGATACAGGCATATGTCCCGAACCTGGATGGGAGATTACCCAACATCTAGTGCTGCCCCTATCCACAGCTAAAACACTATTTTTAGCGGCGCATAGTAGACACTATCGTGGAGGAGATCACGGTATCTCTCTTTTCAGATCTGAACGAATATTGAGGAAAATGCATCAAGAGTAATCCTTCCTCCTTCCCCACGCCAATAACAGTCATTATCAGCTCAAATTTTCCAAACACACTTAAGATCTTTGGCCACCATTTCTATCAATAGTAACAAGAGCTTGACGACGGTCGTTAAAATTCTTCCTGTTTGGTTGCAGGTGAGGCTTTAGACCTGCGGCAGGTACTCCGATATGTTTACCAGATGCGCCTGCTATCCTTCCCAGTTCCAAATAGTGGACTCTTCCAGATTAGCATCGAAGGGATTTCGTCGACTCTGGGCCCTCCGTCTGGGCCCTTCCGTTATTAGATTTTTCCAGTGATGATTCCTACGAGTATGTGGGAGTGGCCATCGGTGGTGCAATGGTAGTGTGCGCGCGTCTTGTATATCAGAACGTGACTTCGATCCATTCACTTCTGTCGAATACTTTGGCATGAAAACGATTCTCAAGATACTGTTCGGAACGGCTGTAAAAACTGTCGGTCGCACTCAGTGTGTGTAAAACTAGATCGTGCACACCCCACAGATTACGAGAAGCTCTCCACTATTCCTTCAAGGTATGTTATGGGAAACAGTTTATATGTTTTATTTGTAGGGGATTTAAGCTCGACCTTACTACACCTCCAGCAGTAGAGCCAGCACTTCAGGGATGTAAGCCCAATAACGTCTCATGTTCATGGATTCCATAAATATCATGTTTAATAGTTTGTGTCTGAATGTATTCATACCATTGGTTAACACAAAATCTCACTTCCACAAAACCTGAATCAATTTAGTACAAAAATTTAATCACATTTGGGAATGTCTTCATGCAGACTGCAAAACCCTCAAACAGCGCACTGACTACACAAGTTCATTATCATTTAATAATCTGTCCATGGAAATTAATTCCATATATAGAATATCGAAATTTCAAATATCCTGTAAGAAGCGTTTAAATATATAATTAAAAGGAAACGCTTCTGTTGAAATTACTCTCCTTGTGAAAAGATGTGTGTTGTATGGAACTGTTGGTTAAGGCATAACAACTTCAATAATTCTTTAAATTCTTAAAATATCCCAATCTTTCATTACGTTTACTCTCAAGGATATATTTGTACATTCATGAATAACATATTTGGCAACCAGCCAACCAGTAAAATAAAATCTCAAAAAACATATAAAATTCTGCTTATGTAGTGCAGATACAGGGTTTCCCTAAACTTGGTGCGCTAGGTATTTCCCACTCTCATAAATCAAAACTAACTCCGCTTCAGATGTTTCTAGTGAAAAAGGACCCCACACAAATAAAGTTTTAATCAGATTGGAGAGATAAGCGCGGTGAGAAGTTACACCCCCAGTGTGGGATTTAGATGCAGAACAAATATTGGCCCCTCAAAAGAAAGTCTGATATAATATTGTATAATTTTGGGAAGGTTATTTGAACATAACAATTATATTTCGAATTTTATTTATAATCTCTTGCATTTTTTATTATACGAATTTGTATTTGAGGTAAGTAATACGGTGTTCTTTTCTGAAATAACACATTCAGGAAAAAAATATAAATTGTCAGATATTCCGATATCACCATGCGCAAATGGCCGTCGGTGGTGCAATGGGTAGTGTGCGCGACTCTTGTATAAGAGATCCTGCTTTCGATCCCTGCTCTGACCATCTTACTTTTCTTTCGGCGGCGGTCACCTCGCTTAGTGACAGCGACACTATGAAGTAATGAGCCATGAAACAAAAGCTTCTCAAATAACCCTTCGGAACAGGTGTAAAACTGTAGGTCCCTCGGTTGTGAGAAGCTCTCCCTATTTCATCAAGGGGTGTAATGGGAAACCATTTATTTATAATATAACAAATATTAAAAAATATTTACAAATATTAAAATGTTCATATATTCTAAACAGTTCCGAAAAGGTCGAAATATCATGATCGGCATTGAAAAAGTATAAAACGACCATATCTCCTAAACATAACTCTGATTGCAAAGATGTCGGCATTTCGTGATCACTATTACAGAAATGTATAAATGGGCATATCTCATGACCGACGCGTCTCTTCTCAAAGTTCTGTGACCACTATTACGATACAGATATATAAATGACCGGCCAGGTTCCTCAGCGGTGTGTTAAATCGCGAGACCAAAAAAATTTCGTGATCACCAAAATTTCGAGGACACTGCACGGATCGTCTCATCGTAAAAGGAATTAAATGTCATAATCACAATTACAGCATTATAACAATTAGCAATTTACCTAAACGATGCGTCTAATCGCAAAATTGACGAAAATTCGTGATCATAATTACAGAAATACACAAATTCTCATTTCTTCAAAACGTTTTGTCTATTAACAAAATTAACAAAATTTTGTTATCACCATTAAATAAATACAAACATGACTGATCACGTATACATTACAAATTATAAAAATTCTCAAAGTTGTAATTTCCTTTAAGGCTAACAGATTATGTTTTTTCCGGTTAGTGGAAAAAATGTAAATGCCGCGGGTGGGATTCGAACTCAGACTAGAGTGTCCAAAAAAACCGTAATTTTTTGAAAACCGGTTTTCGGTTTGTTCGAAAAATCAAGTTGTCAAGAAACCGGATTTCGGTTTCTAATTTTGGCAAAAAACCTGTAGAACCGGGTTTTCCCGGTTTTTTGCTTTAAATTAAATTACACATTTAGCACTTCCAATACATTTGTTTAGCGATCATTTCATATACTTATTAGTGTTTAAACCTCGAAATTTCACAACTTTATTTAAATATAACAATTACGTTTTAACAATTATGTCATGTACCACTTTGGGATGCGTGTTTAATATAAAATTTAAAAGTTTTGTCCAAATTTACATTAAACTGACTTATATTCGAAAATCATATTCAAATTTGAAAGATATTTCGTCACCTAAAATGCAAAATGACGTAACAACAAAATTGCAAAATTTTCTTTCTGATTGACTACGATATGTTTGACTAAAATACACGATTTGACAAAGTTGTAAACACCTAAGTTCAAAATCAACGATTTTATTAAAAAGATAAAATAGATGAAGTTTTTGATGAATCCACGTTTCTTCTTTGAATTCTAATTTTATATAAAATTTCGATGCCCCTATACTTACAATTGACTACACTACATATTCCCACAAACTTTTAGACATCTGCCGCCCGAAATGGTAATTTTATTCACAACATTCCGATTCTATATCTAACTATTTTTTGCCTCTCCTGTAAAGAGATGGAAATGTTGTTACGACTTTTTGCATTTTAGGTGACGATTTGCATGTATGAAAATCTTATTAATAGCCCGGTTTTGTAACTTAATTTTTGATCATTCGTACCACAAATGACTAGCGAAGACAACTTTTGGTTTTTGTACGCTTTGTTTTGAGTGAAACGAAAAGAGCTTTCGTTTTGTTCAAAAAATTTGGTTCAGCGAAATCAAACACGAACGAAACAAAACGTCAGAGTAGACAATCAGAAAATATCAATCGTTTAGTTTGTTTACAAATGTGTTTCTTTACGATTTACAAGAAAATTAATTAAAATTGTTGTTTAGTATGGATATTTCTAACAAAAAAGCCGCTACATGTCGCCCCAAATGCCACGGATGCAATCATTTTAAAAACACTTTTATTATCTCATTTAACAACTTTAATTTTTCCCACTTTTCTCCTGGCAATTTATTGGTTGTTGATTTTATTTTGTCTGCAATCAGCTGCTTCCAATTAAACAGCTGATAGAGCAGTGTTGCCTGCAGTTTTCTAAATTTTGGTATTTGCCAATAGAAAGAGCTTTTAAAATCAATGTACTTTGGCATAAGGGCAGCTAGTAAAATGAGCTTTCACTCCCGGACGAAAATGGAACATAAACTCAAATATAAACTTGTTCGCCTGGGTAGCAATCACACGTCTGCTTAAACAAGAAAGTTCGCTGAACGGGCTATAAGTTTAAAACAGTTATTTATAAAATAATTTTAATTTTTAAATGTGACAAAAAAAATGTTTGGGGAATTAAATTAATTCTTAAATAATCTGTAGTCATTTCTTATTCACGTCGTAAAATCATTTTGAAATTTGATTAAAAAATTTTTTTGGAAATTCATTTAGAACTTTTTGGAACATAAAATCATGTTTGAGAGTAGAAATCATGTTTCTTAATTCCAAAATTTCCAAAAATAATTCCAATTTTAATTCCAAAAAAAAAAAATGTTGATTATATGGATTTGGGTGTTGTTTTTGATGTTAAATTAACATTCATTTGCCATCTTAATTATATTATTCCAAAATCGTATTCCTTTTTGTATTTCATCCATACACAAAAAAAGTTTTAGTCTCTTCTTTTGTGCGTTCCAAGTTGGAATATGCTTCTTTTGTTTGGAATCCAACTGCTGCAACTCATGCTAAACGTATTGAAAAGATTCAGAAAGAAGTCTTTTCTAAAGTTTGCTTTGTTTTCTCTCAACTTTAATCTTCCGTTGCCTTCATATGAAAGTCGATGTCTACTTATTTCTCTGAAGTCATTAGCATCCAGGAGGGACATATCCTCGGTTATGTTCCTATATGGAATTGTTTCTGGAACTGTTGATTGTCCAGAGTTGTTGTCCCTTATTCGTTTTAATGCGCCATCACGATCTCTGCGCCATTTCCAAACTTTTAATATTGATACACACTTAAGTAATTATGCTATAAATGAGCCCATTAATCGATCTATGATTATTTTAAACAGTATTTGTTATCACATTCTTCCAAAAGTAAAGTTTAAAAAATTGTTATTGAATTTAATTAACTGAATTTCATATGTATATAAGTTTGTTAATAGTTAAGAATATTGCTAGTCTGTAAGGAGTATTTCCATAGACTTAAATAAAGAAATTGAAATTGAAATTGAAAATGAAAATTTCATTTCATTGTTTCTGAATATGAACACAAATTATGCAAAACCTGGTTAGCCGAAGTCAAATAATCGGTTTCCGGTTAGTTCCAAAATTACCTTTTTTTAAAAACCGTCACACGGTTAAATAAATGGTTTCCCGTTACATTCCATGTAGGGATTAGGGAGAGCTCCTCATAACCAGTGAGCTGTGCGCGTTCTAGTTTCACTCTCACTGATAGGGACCTACAGTTCTGCACCGGTTCCGAGCGGTATTTCGAGAAGCTTTTTCATGGCTAAATACTCGATAGTGTCGTCCGTCACTAAGCGAGGTGACCGCCGTCGACAGAAATTTAAGGTGGTCAGAGCAGGGATCGAACCCACGTTCTCATGCACAAGAGCCGCGCACACTACCATTGCACCACCGACGGTTAACCAGATTCACCGGTTTTTCGGTTTCGATTTTTCCAAGCCATTTTGCTTGGAAAATGATAGTACATTTATTTCTGTGAAAAAGTAAATTTTAATAGAAATATTAAAAAAGAAAAATGTGAAATTGATTATTATGGTGGATGGTTGGAAATATAGCTATTTCAATGCCCACCAAGGCATATCATCAGCTCCCTTCACCACAAGTATTTAGGTATACCATCACACATTATAGGGATAGACAAATCTCAACTAAGCGAGAATTGTCTAAAATTCCTACTTGTACGAAAACATCCACAACACATACTTTGCTATAACCATCAATGTTCACAACATTTCTTTCCTTCTCGTCTTCAAATTATATCCGTTCGAGTTTATATTTATATTAGAAATTGTAGAAATTGTAAAAGTTATTTACAAAATGTATGCATAATTTACGAAAACAAATTAATATATGGTACCTTATTGAGTAAAATTATTGTCAAACTGATGGTTTATGCATATACAGTAAAAGTTTGGATATTTGGCTTTAACAATTTTGACTTAAACTACACTTACACTACGAAACTCGTGGTTTGAAGTAAAATTCGAAACACGTCTGGAAACCCCAGTTTTTGGGGAACATTCGACTTGTGCGACCTCTAAACCTCTTCCGAAAAATCTCAATAATACTTTACCCTATAAGCTTTCCAATTAAGCTTAAGCAACCGTGAAAATCGAAAAACAAAATTTTTTTGTGACATCCTAATGCAGAGTGATTTTTTGTCACTACTTACATATTGCCTTCCTACTTACACACACTGGTGCCGAAGTTTTGAAAGTTAGATTTATTGAACGCAACTATTCTGCGGTTCTGCTGATTCTTTGAGATTAGTGCAGTCGTGAATGCCTTGTAACGAGTGTGACGTGATGTGGCATAGGGTGTCACTTTATATGGAAATGCCCATATGTAACTTGTATTACCTTTTACACTCCTTTCTCCAGAGCTGCCGAAATGTGGTATATTTTAAGAAGAAACATATCTCGGCGTGCAAGGCTACCTCGGCAATTGTTAAACTAATATGGCATTTACACCGACGCTAACCCAGGAGACTCTCATACAATTTTAATTTCTAAAAATTAACCTTTTTTAATTTAAGTATTAACGTTTTTTAAACTGGTGAACCATTTGATTCAGCACTACTAAGTACGAAGCCGAACGAAAATTTTCTGACGCGTCGCCGCCTCTAATCACTTTTTAAATTTCACGCCGCCAACGATACAATTGGCTCTCATCAATTTAAAATGTAAGCAAATTTGGCAGACTGATCCAATTTTAAAAGTTGAGTTTTTTCAAGAAAAATCCCAAGTCAAGTTTGCCAAGAACCGCCAATTTCATTTTTCTGTTGTGCCGCCTTCTTCGACAATTTGGTCCCGGCACGGATTTGCTATATATTGGTCTAAGCAGAAAGTTGCCACCTGAAATGTCAAATTAATCTCAAATTGGGTAAACGGCAAAGATTAGAGAACTATATACTGAACAATTTTAGTCTACGGCCCTGCACATGTTAGAAGATGAATCGAGATCATTTGTTGGCCTCATATAAGGCTGTCCCAATATTCGCTCAAGTGCGGCAGGCCATACAACTCGTGAAACAGTTCAATTAGTGCATGAGACATTTCCTGGTTGTGTACTCTCTCGAGTCGGTCAGCAGAATCTGCCCCCAGATCACGTCATTTAACACCATTGGATTTCTTTCTATGGGGTTGATTGTAGTCAACGTTCTATGCCAAAATGCGCACCACTACCCGTGCATTGAAGGACGAGATTCCACGACGCATCACCAAAATTCTGCCACCCTTACGCAAAAACGTAATGGAAATTTTCGAAATAAAAGAGTGCGTATGCGCCACCAACGCCTTGATAGCCACTTTCCCGACCTGATATGTACTTTATGTTTCCATATTCACAACAACAAAAATTGGAAGATAAAGAAAACAAATTTGAAGAAAGAAAAAGGCAAATGTTAATTCGAAATCTTGTAACAATTTAAAATGCCTTTTGTTAAAGTACAATTACGGCAGACGTCAACAGATGGCTGATGTCAATCAAATAAACGAAAGAGAAAAGGAAGTCAATCGGACAAACTTGCGACACAAGAAACCCGATTTATTTTTTTCCTGTCAACTACCAAGGTCAGGCGGGTAATTGTTAAGAGTATAGAAATAACTCTAGGATAAAGTCAATTGTTTGCCTTTTTGCTGTTGAAAACCATTCAAGCTTTAATGTGTTTATTCGACTTTTATTTACACAGCAGGAAAACAGCAAAAACAAAATATTTTATTCAAAAAAAAAACATCAAAATAACTTAATAAAAATGTCAAAGCTGAATGTATACATACACATGTACACACGGAAATAGCGGCGGACATATTCATTTATTTCACGCTCGCAAAACAAAGAGGATAAAAAATAAATATGTAGATAAAGCTGCCACCGAATACTCGCGACGCATAAAAACAAATTTCATAGAAGTTGATGCCTTTTGTTGCACATAATTCCCGCTCAAAATGGTTGTCAACACCATCGCTATCACAAATGGCACATTGGAGGAAAATATCCAGTCATAATGTGCGTGATCGATGCCAATTCCTTTAGAATTATTAGGTCTGTTCCCTCACCTATTACTTTAAGACTTTTTAAGATTTTTATATCTTTACGGCAAAATGGCAACAGTAAATATCGTTAAAAAGAATAGCATGCACAGGAACAGACACATTGCACTGGGTGTCCATTTACAGCTTCGGTCGGAACAGGTTTGTTAATTTTTATACGATATAAACTACAAATTAAGCCAGAACAGCTTCATATGGCTAGAGAAATCATGGTTACACTCAAACAAAAAAGTTAAATTTTAACAGTAAACTACTTGTATGCAGACAATTTGTCTGCTATTATAGCGAATGTACTGCCAAACGACTTGCAGTTTTGATTCCACATACATTATGCTGAAAGGTCATCAGTTTGCTAAAAATCAGAAACGCTCGTCACATGAATACAAATTTTCGTTACCACAACAACTATTACCATCGAAAGTCAGCCAACGCATAGTTTTATGCCCACTCGAAATCTCTAAAACGAAGCATCATTTACAAATTCATATGGGGCATTATACAACTTTACATATTCAATAACCGTTGAAGCAAAAATGGCTTGAGGTAAGAGGTGACAAAATAGTCCACAAGTACTGTCGAAAAATAGTCAATTATATGCGAAGTTTCTAAGGGTCTTGGGAAAAGTGTTACAATTTATATGGTAGCTAAAAAAATAGATAAAATATAAATAGATATGTGCGTTGTCGACGAAGCGTTCCATTCAATTTGGTCCACTGCAAAAACTACTCACTTGAGAATTATATATGTATATGTACATATATCGTGGATATGTAGCGCCCAATCGAAAAAAATATTCCAATTTTTTCGAGTTTCCAATATCTAGCATGTTGTGGCCATTGGTGGTGCAATGGTTAGTGTGCGCAACTGTTGTACATGATAATGTGGGTTCGATACCATCTCTGACCACCTTATATTTCATTCGACAACGGATACCTCGCTTAGTGATGGCGACACTATCGAGTACTTACCCATGGAAAAGCTTCTCAAAATGCCGTTCAGTAATTAGTTAAATAAAATTAATTTAAACAACCGTGGTGAGAAGTTTTCGAGTAGTATGATATATTAAAGTGAATATATGTATATTAAAATATTTTATATAAAAGTGATTCCAATCTGGGCCAGTGAATAGTCTATACAAACACATGTTGCTAAAATTCTAAACAATCTCAAATTATCTGCATTTTAAATGTACATAAACTTCAATTATCCCAGTTACATTCTATGAGAATTTGGTGGAACTGAACAAAACTTAGATCCTTGTCCTATTTCCCAATAATAATGATCCATAATATTAGGCAATAAAAATATTGTTTTACAAATAATAGTGTTTTCAAGTTTACTTTGTTGAGATAAACCGTAACATTTGACCCACTAAAAATTAGTATTCCAAAACTATATTCAAACTGAAAATAAAATAAACATTAGGACAGATTTATCTCAGAACGATGCGATATCTAAAAGCGATATATACAATATATTGTGCCTACAATCTGTGTAAATACAATCATTTACCGAAAGTCGTCGGAAACGTCCCCAAAAATTTTTAAATAATTTTTTATTTTAATATTTACGGATAACTTCAAGAGAAATTGCAACTTTCTACATCACCACGGAGGATTATGATAAATATGTTTTACATTTCAACTACAAATATTCGAACCCTAAAATAATATCCCAGGCACTTTAAAATATCATGTCAAAGGAAACCAATATATAAATAATATAATTACAAAACGGCCCTTGAGATAAATTTGTCAAATTATTTATTTTTTATTTTATTGGGAAAGCCAATGGAAATTTACTTGAGAATTAATTTTATCTTTTTGTGTCAAATGTTTGCGCTTGAAAACACTGTAATTGGTAAAAAATTGCACGTTTTATAAAATTTCCCAAGTTTGGATTCTTATGACATAATTTTTTGGATCATTACTGGGTAATCGGAGAACAAATTTGGTCAATTACAGATAGATCTAATTTTTGGGTCGTGACGGTTGAGAAAGAATTACCCATATATCGTACATTCAGATAATAGTTGGACCACTTAAACCTTCCGAATGGTTTTTGGTGCTATAATTTTTTATTACTTGCTAGTTTCTATAATTTTTCGTTTATATTGATCCGTGTAAATTTTCTACGATCATTTGTAGAATATGATATCCCGTAAATGGTCGCCGCCAAATCGAATGGCGCAATGTGATCATTATTCTGCACTTTCAATCATTTTTCGTAGTGATTCGGGCGGTTTCCGGTGATTCGGGCGGTAAATGTTTCTAGGGTCAGTGCCTGTTGACTAGAAATAACACGACAGGAAGAAGCCTGGAGCGGTTAAGTCGGATGATGCGGTAGTTTTACATGGGGTACCCTGCTTTTTATTTTCGAATTTATCCTGCTGAGCATTAATCATTGTGATTACAAAATTAGTAGATTTTTATATTCATACTAACTATTTTTGTTCCCACTTATCGGGCGTACAGTTTAAACAGAGTATTTTAAATATAATTTGTGATGATTTATGACCTTTTCTATCACCCAGAATTAAAATTTGCACAAGTGACGGTCGCAGAATGGCAAGAATTTAAATTTTTGATTTTTTAGTCAGTAAATATCTACTTCATATTTTACCTCCAAAGTTTCGATGGATATTTTCAAACATATTTATTGAAGTCTTAATAAATTACATTTGTTGTACTAAAAATCAAAAATAACCGTTCTAATTAGAATGCGGAGCAAACGTTGTTCCTAGTTCTAATTGGAAATCGCCACCATCAGATACAAGAACCACCACACACAGAAAAATATTGCAATGTAATATCAAAGTGAAAAATTGTTGGTATTCCTAACTGGTTTCCCGTTACATCCCACGACGGGATTAGGTAGTGCTTCTCACAACCAGTGAGCTGTGCGCGTTCTATTTTTACACTCACTGATTGGGACCTACAGTTTTACACCAGTTCCGAGCGGTATTTTGAGAAGCATTTTCATGACTAAATACTAGATAGTGTCGCCATCACTAAGCGAGGTGACCGCCGTCGAAAGAAATTTAAGGTAGTCAGAGTAGGGATCGAACCCACGTTCTCATGCACAACAGCCGCGCACACTACCATTGCACCACCGACGGCCACATTGTTGAAAATACATGTAAGCTACGTTTTTTTCGCGTTGAAACAACATAGGTTCCCTTAATATCAACACTGAATCATGTTGAAATAAAATTTGACATTTTGAATCAAATTTTGAATAAATTAGCCATTTCAAATCAACATTGAATCGGTTTGAAGTTAAATGTGCTTTGCATAAACTCTCGTTATTTCCCACCATCAACACTATTCTTTTCGTAGTAATGTTCAGCCTTTCTCGCGATCAAGTGTACGTTTATAATGACTGCCGAAAACAATGCACACGCTAATTTCGCTGGTACAGTGGAAGAAATTGCATTATTTAATGAAACTATAAATGTGCAAAGTGAAATATTATTTTAAACACACCAGGTTTAATAAACAACACCCAGAGTGAGTAATTAGATGAGCTGCTGGAGCAGAATAATTTAAAAGGACTGAAATAGCCTCCTGCGAAATCCCGGACCTTCATCATGCAGTCGAAAATGCTGCCTCCCATTATCCGGCGACAATCTGCATTCAACGCACCAACATCCGCATCATTCCCTGTCCCAGACCTAGGACCTCCAAAATTAGCCGCCATAGGAGCCGCAACACGGCCCGAATTTGCACGTACACTAGGAGCACCACCTGCCGCATTTGTATAGGACAATCCCTTGTCCCGGCCGTGTGTCCTTCAGCATCACAGTTCATGCATTTCACCTTGCGTGGGGCCTGCACCGTCACCTCCCCGGTGATTTCATCCTCCACTGGCACCTCCTTCACGATTTCACCCTTCTTGGGTAAAACATACATCTCCGACTCGTGTGGTCCTGCACACTTCACACATCTGGAAGGCATGTTGCAGTTCCTGGCCACATGTCCAAACCGCTGGCACCTGTAGCACTGCGTCGGTCCACCCCTCTTAAACCGCTCAAATCTGACACAGAATGCTCGTTAGCTGATGGAAACTGACCAAATCGGATTCGTTCGACAGCTTTATTAGCCAACGATCGCCACCCATCTTAGTCAGTCCCATGATCTCGAGCTTCAGCCCGAGACCCTCCAAGACCCCTTCACATCCTCCACGTCAAACGTGTCAGACAGCCGTCGAATAATAACCACGAATGGTTGTCATGTCCCAGCGTATTCTTGATGCTACGCAGGATCAGCTTGACATCGATATCGAAGGTCGTTATGATCGGGATCGACTTTCCAGTCCTCTTCTTGGCTGCAGCTGCCCTCATGTTAGCCGCTGCCGTACCTGCTCTCGCAGTTGATGTCGCCGAAGTTGATGTACCTGCTCTCGCAGTTGATGTCGCTCTTGCCGCCTTCTTTGCAGCTGCCGCTGTTGACGGTCTACTGTACTCGCTGCTGTTGATATTGGCGTACCTGCCTTCGCCATCGTTTTTGCCTTCTTGGCTGCTGCTGTCGACACCACTGTTGTCCAGGCCGGTGTGGCGTCTTGCCCTGCTGCATTACTCGTTGCCTTGATCCTCTTGGCTGCTGCTGTTGTCCAGGTAGGTGTGGCGTCTTGCCCTACCGTATCCCGAGCAGGTGTGGCGTCTTGCCCTGCTGCATCCTTATTTCTGGAAACTCCTCCTTGGTGTTCATGGCCTCCACAGATACCATCTCGCATTCTTCTCCGATGTCATCTCCCTCATCGGACGTGGAGTAGTCCTCAGAGGACTGCTCTTCTTCTTTGTCTTCTCCATCAGTGCCGGACTCAGATTTCCGGACAATCTTCCTTAGTTTGGCGACTTCACACAACGCTTTTTCAAGCATCGCCTCCAGCTTCTCACATCTTGCAACACTCGCCTCGTATCGCACCTTCAAATCATCAGCGTTGTAGGACTCCTCTCTCCTACGCTTCCTCATCACCTCGTACATCGTTTCATCCATCACTGCATGAGAATTTACCACGCCGTCGGCTATCACCACGGTCTTCTTCTCGTCCTCAATCGTCTCTTCTGTAACTGTTAGCAGTCTACTGCCTTTTCTCGGGTTTTTCCGCCACCTGCTTTTTCACTTTCCGCTTCGATTCAGCACAATGTGAACACAGACACTGTCAACATTGTAATAACAATAAATAATGTCCTGTTTTTAATTTTTTACCCATATTATTTCAGCATCCTGGTAACTTTGATTGAACAGGATTTTCAATATTTCCACTTTGACATGACATGACATTCATGTTAACTTAACATCGTAATCAGATCGATTCTTGGTCACATTGATTCAACAACTCCCAGGCTGTTTATATTAAAAATTTCCAGATGAAACAACTTATTTCATACCCTTTTTTCAGAGTTTATCCTAATCCTTATACCAAGAGGCTTAATTCTCTATATATTTACAAAAATGGATGTATGTATGTGTGTATGTTATGAATGGACTAAAAAACGGCTGAACCGATTTTGATGAAATTTTCAGATAATATTCAGAATCATCTAGCGAGTGACATAGGCTATACAACCAGGGTGACAGTGGGCGGTGCCACGCCCCCTTTTCAAAAACGCTCTGACGGCTTTTCTAATAAAAGAACAATAGACCGATTGTTATGTAAATTTCACAATGTGGTATTGTCGACCTGCTGATACTGAATGTATAATGGGGCGTGGCACCGCCCATACAACGTGAAATGTAAAATTGCTATATCTCATGAACTGTCAGAGATATGAAGATGAGATTTGGTATATATGTTGTTGGAACAGTATGAATTACAGCCAGGGTGGAAGAGGCCGGCTTCACGCCTCCTTTGAAAGAAGCCGATAAACATAGTTTGAAGCGTAAAGGAATAACAAATTTTGTTCACCGTTTGGCATTAAAAAAACCTTGAAGGCAAAACGTAGGTTACCGGGTCCAGCTAGTAGAGTATACATTGCCATATTTACCATTAGTCTCATGTTATTTTTTCCTTCAGTCCAAATAAATACAGAAAATGCTTTAAAGAATAACACTTGAATTGAATTTTTTGATTGAAATTTCAATTTAGCTGCGAACAATTTTAGAATGAAAAATAATAAAGGTTTTTCGAACAATCACTTTCATCTTGATGACTTCGCTAATTGTCGCATTTGGCGTTCAGAAAATACACGAGTGATTGTTGAGAAACAAATGATCAACAACGCGTCACAGTTTGATGTTGATTTTGGGTTGGGGTTATAATCGAACCACTTTTCTTCTAAACTGTGGCTGGTCGAGAAATAACAGATAATTGCGATCTGTCTGTCGCGACATTGTAATCTAGTTTTGTTATTCCAAAATTGACTGATATGGATGTGTGTACAACATGTGTGGACTGTTCCACGTATCATACTTCCCAACAAACAATTCAATATCTTTCAACGTTAAGTGAATGTGGCGACGCTCTGTTCTTTAATAATGAAATGTTGTGTATATTATTTTTATATAATTTTAGGTCAAAAGGAAAGCAAAAACTCCAAAAATATATATCTATCGTTTGTGTAGTATTTCACCGAACTCACAATTCCAAAAGATTGCAATAAAAGTACAGATTTCCGTTTCGTCATAAACCCTAAATCAATTATTAACCGGGTTTTCCTCTCGATGTAACTACAAAGCGGTTTCACCAAAAGATGGAATATTCAAAGAACCGAAAGGCCTACTTTTTTGAAAAACTGTCTTTTGAATACACTAGGTGAGTATGGAAGACGTATAAACATGCGGAAGGCAATTCAGCCCCCGAAAAATTGTTCGCAAACCAACAACACGAAATTTAATATATTTTTTTGGGTCTAAAATAAAGTAAATAAATGGTTTCCCATTACATCCTATGAAGGAATCGGGGAGACCTTCTCACAACCAGTGAGCTGTGCGCTTTCTAGTTTTATACTCACTGAGTGGGACCGGTTCCGAACGGCATTTTTGAGAAGCATTTTCATGGCTAAATACTCGATAATGTCGGTGTCACTATGCGAGGTGACCGCCGTCTAAAGAAATTTTAAGGTGGTCAGAGCACGGATCGATCGAACCCAGGGTCTCATGTACAAGAGGCGCGCAAACTACCCATTGCACCACCGACGGCCACCTGGGTCTAACTTAACATTTTTATTGGGGCTTATTTTCATTATGACCAACATTCATATCAATCCCTGTATAACTCCAGTACATTGTATTGGCCTTGGGAAGTGCGAGGAAGGTGGGAATAGAGACAATTAATAAAATCGGTCATAAAATTTAAATTCAAATTAACATAACTGACACTAGCCCGGTCATCAAAAAAGCTATACCACAGAAAAATACAACTCTGTGATATGGATTAAACTCACCTCAAAGCTCAGTTTGTATATGTACGAGTGATGATCTACCGATAATATCAATTCAATTCGAAAAATGTTCCTGACCTTGTAAGCTTGTAGTATGAATTTCTCATACATTAACTAAAATCTAACAAAATCGGTTATAGAATTCAAATTCAAAGTGTTTGTTGATGTTTGACTCAACCTTGTTGATATCTTAAGTAATATGGACTTCCCTCTCCGGAAATTAGCGTGATGTAAATTATACACCTACATATAATCAAGCCCACATTGGATACAGATTAAAAAAAATTTAATTTTTTTTAAAAAAACATCGCGCAATATTTTGTGATAAACTCTAAGTTTTATGCATTCAATTTTGCAAACCATATAAAACTTAATTTAAAAAAAAAACGCGAGATTTTTTGGGAAAAAAATTTCGACTGCGGCGCTTCTTTTACTCGTTAGATTTCGACCGTAAATAAATAAAAAAAAATCTGTCTGAATCCAGTGTTTAGAAATAAATAAAATTAAAATTAGTTCCAAAAGAATAGCGTATTTAATATAACATAGAAACTTTTAATAACAAATAGAATTGCAATTTTTTCCAAAAAAAAATCATCCGATTTTGAGTAAAAATTTCAGCCTTATTTCAGCTTTGTTCTCCTAACACTAGTCCATTCAAATACAATACTATAAATACATTTTCGGGGTAATAACTTCAAACTAAACTGTTGTCTGTTAACAAAAAACTTGGTACCTAAATTTATTTATGTTGTTTGCGGTTGTATTACAAGTGCAAGACAAGATGATAGGAAATATACGGTACGAAAATCGATTGATTTTAAATACATTTTTAAATAATGAAAAAATTCTTTTTTTTTCAAAAAAAAAATACGAGGTTTTTGAATACCATGTTGAAAACAAAATTTTCCAAAACAATTGCCACGTTGCTTTGAGAACAAATTTTCATCAAATAAATAAAAATATAAGTTAATTATAACGCCTTGATACTACATTTCAAAACTATATAACAAACACATTTTGGATTTATTCCTATAAACTAAAATGCAATCTGTTAAAAAACTTATTTTTTCGAGAAAATACCTCAAGTTACTTTCAATTTTAGACGATTCCGTCCGCAAATAATGTCAAATAATGCTAATCAGTATTTCCTACAATATCTTCAAATTTGAAGTTCCGCCAGATTTCCAAAAGTCTGTGTGAAATACTATTGATTCCAAATTCGACAAAAGACAAACGGACAACATGGAGGTGAACTGGAATACTTAATTCCAAAAAATATATTGTTTTCCCTTCATTTGTTAAAATGTGGAATAAACTATTAATTTTGGGGCGTATTTGCGATATTACACAGAGGACAACAAGACGAAATTTTGAGGACTATTAGGCATTTTTGGGGTGTATTTTCAGACTTTCAAAAACCCATAAGACCCCATCAACATTTTTGGGGTCCATTTTCATTTTATAATTTTAAGAGTTTGGGGATTAATTTACTGGCGCCTATTTACATAATGCAATAACGCCCCAAATTTTTCCATTTTCAATTTGGGGGGCATAATTTCCTGCCACCATATAAACCATATTCCGCTACACGTAATAAATATATCCCGATATCCCCCTTATCAGCCTCTTTTCAATTGCAACGATTGATTTGTATCGAATTGAGACAGGCTCGATGCTACGCAAATCGCCCAAAGAACCAAACAAGGGGCATGGACGATGGTGCACGTAATCCTTTAAAGGAAACAAATGCTCTGAACACCTCTAAATTAAAAGATATAGTGGATCGCCCGATCAGATGTTACTTTTTATCACATCAGAATTTGTAAAAAAAAATATTTTCCTATAAAAATAACTTACACCCATTGTGCAAAAGACGCATTTAGACCACTGAACGTATACGCAACACTAACCCAGAATAGTCATACGCCCAGGACACACACGCGCATACAGTCTACTTCAAAGCAACAGTGTCATTCAACAACAAAATTCCGTTTGTCATTTGCTTGTTTTTATGGCCATGATGTGTACATGTTTTGGGATATTGCTGGGTCGTGTGACCCAAGTTTGTACCTGTTGGCCGTAAAATAGATTCCTGTTGCTGCTGCAGAGCGCAGAACCAGCTGGCTATAAATATATTACCAATAATAAAACTTGAACCCATACACACATATAAAATAAATTGGATTTTATGATCTCCTTTCGCAATTATCCAAAGGAACGGTGGATACCGTTATTATTCACGGAGGAAAATAGATTGATTAGTATACGGAAGGCAGAAGGTATTTGCATCAATACCCCTAATCGTCCTGGGACTGCAATTCAATAATAATAATTTCACTATAATAATTTAAAATTTAGTAACAATTGTAAAGCAACATGGAACGCTTTCTACATCTTATGGAGGCCATAGGCGTTTGATTCATCTATAGCGATTCCAATTACGGTAGTAATGACATATTTGAAAATGAAGCCAAACAACGGCGGTCTATACGTGCAAGTGGTAGTAAACTGGTTGATTGTCTGTCCACAGACGGTGTTGCATTTAAAGTACTCTCTGAGCCCAAAGTAATAACAGTTTCAAAGCTAGCTTTTCGCGAATTGTCTAGCCTGAGGCTGTGTCGACATCGGCTAAAACAGTCAACAATAATATTAGTTATTCCAAAATCACCTAGACCATAATTTTCTGAAAATCTGCATTTAATCTTCTTCGCAGAGCGTAAAGAGAAAACTCTAAGTAGTTCGGGCATTCAATAACAAATTTGAGGACTACGACATCGAATGTAAAGAAAAGAACAAATTCAAGCAAAATATCTTCAGCTAGGCCTAGTCGACCAACCAAAATAACGAGAAGGAAACTAAAATGGTGGAAACACTGCCAGGAGATTTTTTTCCGACCAAGAAACTGCAACATCGATTACAAGTGTAGATTATGAACTAAAAACAAGATTCAAAATCATATTACAAGTTATATCATGCAGCCCAAAGATAAATGCAAAAAAAAATAACCGCTGTACTTTATAACGAAAAATACTCTTGGAGATATTTTCCATTCACAGTTCACCAAATTTTGTACCATGGGGAACAAATAATTCAACACAATATTATACCAATAGGAGATCTATCTGAAGAAGCGAAAGAAAACAGGAACAACGACCACAGATTCTTTTGAGAGCACAACACAAGAAAAATGTCCAGAAGTTATTGTGCATTTCAGACCCATATATGTCCAACATTAGACAAAAATGGAAGAATTAGACGAAGGAGCTAAACAGCTTCTAAATAAATAAAATAAAAGGTTTCCCGTTATATTCCATGAAGGAATTGGGGAGTATTATACCCACTGATTGCAACTTACAATTTTACACCGGTTCCGAACGGTACTAAGCGAGGTGACCCCCGTCGAAAGAAATATAGAAATTAAGGGAACGAAGCCACGTTATAATGCACAAGAGCCGCGCACACTACCAATGCACCACCGACGACCACCCTTTACCACAAGTATTACAAATATTGGACAAAATTCCTTCACTTGATTTGAAAAAAGGTTAGATTTTTTTTGGAATAACAGACGATTCGTGAAAGCCTACCCACTACTGAATTGATACCATCAATATACCATAAATCGAATATATATCGTACAAACCCAAGTATGCAATTTGCAAATGAGAATTAGTATCGTTCGCAGATCCCTAAGTACCTAAACACAGTGGAAGGTCCATAATTCCAACACAAGAACAGAAACCTTGGTTCCTCCATGTTCTTCTTAGAATATTAATGTTTTTCGTATAATATTTGGTTTTTTTATTCCTTTTGAATTAAAAAAATATGGAATAAGGAGTCGTTATTTAGAAATTGGGTTTCTATTCGTTTTGAAATGAATCTCCAAAATTGGGGATTTGGTTCATTTCTCCGTTGGTGTTTATTTCTCTCCGTTGTGATTTATGTAATTTTCACCATTGGGCCTTTAATGTTTAACGAAATAAGCCACCGAATATGGGGACTTAGTTAATTATTGTATTTTGGACTTTGTTCATTGGGAACTTCGGGGACAAAGCCCATTTTCGGACGAACAGGTATGTCAACAAGATACATTGCCGGATTACGAACGATACCGATCGATTCGAATGCACCAATTGGCAATGCATCTGTAGAAAGTCACCGTTTGGTTTGGATTGTGGTGTCATCGATGATAACTAGTATATTTTGGCGAAAATTAGATGGTCTGATCGAGATGGAGAGGTTAGACCCAGTTAGTTTTTTCAAGACCACAAGCGACCAGTGATCGAGATGGAAAGGTTCGACCCAGTTGGACTAGTATAACCCTCAATGCTAACAAATCCCGTGCCATCGCTTAAATTTAGTCTGATCTATGCGCCAAAGTCATCGAAAATTGTACCTCTTGTATGCGCTCCCCCAAGCGAATCGTCGCACAGAGGGTTAGAATAGCCTGTTTTCTTGGATTCATTAAAAACAAAAATTTTAAGTATCGTCAAAATTTGTTGTACCCGGTTAGAGTATATAAAATTCTACATCACTTGTCGTTAAAATAAATGTCAAAAGTGCTCTGGTGTTTTTGTAGTGAAACTTCAAAGTCAAACTTTATAGAAATTTTTGTGCAAAAAAGGCTGAAAAAAGTGAAAACTTTCCCGTTGAAAATGTTATTTATTTTAAAAAGTATTGCAAAAGTTAACAATTTTTCAATGGAACCATCAAGTTCAGGTTATTTTGCAAATACTTCGTTAACATTTGTGTATCAAATTGTGTGTGGAAGTGTTTTAGATATAGTTATTTATATTTGAAATGCCAAAAAAATTAGCATTTTTAGATTTTAAATGGATATATAGTTAATATTCGTCCACATTCGTGTCATAATTTTTACTTTATATTAAAGAGGACATACATCTCTATTATATTGTAAAATTTAGAAGCTATGCATTGTTTAATACAAGTGTTGCAGCAGTCAAATTAGCTAAAAATCACATTGATCTCGCGACTGCTGCTGTTGTTGTGTGTTGTGTTTTGTTGTTTTTCATGTTACTTTTTTCTATTTATGTATTTGTGCTCTTCTTTTCAGCATATTAATGATGTTATTTTTGATTCTTTTTATAATATTCTTTGTTTCAATAATATTTTGTTTTTGTTTATTTTAATAATATTCTTTGTTTTGACAAATAGTGATCGTGTTGTGAAGTTTCAAGTAATCGGGTAAAAGGGATTTTTGAAAGGTTTTTTTTTGTATTAGCATTATTTTTTTTATAGAAACAAGTTCGAACGTTGTTTTTTATACTCGTCGAAGCTTATTTGATATTATGATGAATTCAAGCGCTCAAACAATGAATGACAGATGAAATTCTTAGCTGAAGAAATCAAAAATCGCACCAACTGCTCTGAGGATAATATGTGTGATTTTAATAAAAGAATTGATGTTTTCTTTTATGAATTTAAATCTAGGTGGACTAAAGTGCATGGATTGGAAATGAGGTTTATTACTCAAAATAAAATCTGGTTGGAATCCTCTATTGGTTTTACTCTTGCCCCGACTGCAAAACGTGGTCGAAAAGAAATTAGTTTTACCGAGTCCAGTGGTTGGAATAAATATAAAAAAACAAAGATTTTAAGAGACACCATATCATTGCCAGAGTTACTTTATGCTTCACAGGTTAAATTACAAAGCGCAGGTTATGTCGAGGAATCAAAAGTGTTGCGAGCCATATATGAAAAGTGTTGCAAGGGCATAAATTTAAAAAAAAAAGTTGAAACAACCACTTCCCACCTTGAAAATATCGACTACAAAAGCTTTGGCTGTTTTTGTAGAAGCTAAACTAACACGAAATCAATACAATGTTGTTAGACCAGCTGCCCCTCAAATATTTCCCTCCTACAACAATATTCAAACTGAAAAACAAAAAACTTACCCAGAATCGACCAGCCTTAAAATAAGAGAGACCTCCGTTGAAGCAACTTTACAAGGTCTTCTTAAGCACACAGCGGAGCGACTAATAGAACTTCAAGAAACTGTTATTGACTCATTAGGCATTACGAACTCGAATGTTATATTATATTCAAAATGGGGCTTTGATGGAAGCTCTGGCCATAGCTCATACAAACAAGCCTTTCATGGATCTGATGCTAGTGATTCATCAGTTTTTTTAACTACAATTGTACCACTTAGGATAATGTTTGAGGAGAAGGTAATTTGGCAAAATCCACGGTCGTCTTCAACTAGTTCAACTAGTTCAACCCTTAAAAATTGAATTTACCAAAAAAAACCGCAAATGTGTCAATTAGTGAAAAAAAAAGAGTTGAAGAGGAAATACAGAATTTAACCTGTTCAACTGTCACGACTGGTGAGAAAGTTATACATGTTTTCCACAAATTAATTTTGGCAATGGTAGATGGAAAAGTTTGGAATGCCTTAACAGAAACCACATCAACACAAAAGTGTTACTTATGTGGCGCTACAAGTAAGGATTTTAATAATATAGAAGCCATGATCCAAAGACCTGTACATGTAGACAATTTAAGATTTGGGTTTTCCATTCTTCATGGCTGGATTAGATTTTTCGAATGTATTTTGCACGTGGCATATAAAATACCTTTACAAAAGTGGCAGGCTAGAACTGATTCTGAAAAAAGAACAGTAGCTGAAACAAAAAAAGAAATTCAGAAAAAATTTAAAGAGAATATGAGTTTATTAGTTGACCAACCCAAACCTGGTTTTGGAAACACGAATGATGGGAATACGGCAAGACGTTTTTTTCAAAACGCTGAAGAATCTGCCGAAATAACAAAAATAGATGTTAATTTATTAAAAAAATGCACGTGTTGCTTATTGCTGTATCCAGTGGCCATGAAATTTATAATGAAAAATTCAAAATATATGCACACAATACAGGACGACTTTTTGTTGAAACGTATCCTTGGTACAATATGCCTCCCACTTTGCACAAGTATTTTATTCACGGACCCGAAATTCTGTCAAATGCCATTTTACCTATTGGGCAGTTATCAGAAGAAGCGCAAGAAGCTCGAAATGAAGATTTTAAAAGATATAGGGAGTTTCATTCACGAAAGTGCAGTCGCGAAAAATCAAACCAAGACAATTTTAATATGTTTTTGATAACCTCTGACCCAATTATTTCAAGCATGCGAAAATTGCCTACAAAGAAGGTTCAAAGCTTGCCAGAGGAGGCAATTGATTTAATTGTACCTGCAGCTCCGAACAAGAACTATTTCAGTGATGTTGAAGTTGCTGATGCTGCTGCTGATGATGATGATGATAATGATGATGATACCGATGATGATAATGATGATGATGTTGATGATTAACTTTAAGATGTATAAAACGTAATGTTTAAGTTCTCATACTGTACTCCTTGCACTATATACCTACGCTGATATTTGGCATTATTTAATAAAATTATACTCAAATATACTTAGAAAACATTTTTTTTTACTTACTTTAATGGTATTAACTGAAAAATAAAGAAAAATTATCCGAACATAGCTTCCTTGATTTGATCCAAGAAAACATGCTATTCTAACCCACTGTGCGTCGGCGGTCATTTGAACGATGTCATATTCCACTCATAAATAATGTCATAGATCGGAATTTCAAATAAAACCAAAAATAGTCGATGTCCCACGCGCAACTTGATTGATTTAGTACTAACATCTCCCCGTCCGTATTGGAAAAACTCTTATCATTCAGATCTGTATAACTCAATAGGAAGCGAAAAATAGTCTTCTAAGAAAAAATGTCAAGATCGAATTACATGCAATAAAAATCATGTGGTACAGCCTGACCAAGAAACACTAAGAACATTAAAAATACATAACTAGTTATGTTCTAATCAATAGATGACTGTCAAAAACTTCAACACAAATGCGTGTAAGTAAAAACAGAATAACGTATTTGAAATGAAATAAAGGCGTTCACACCAGATATGGAAAGAGAAGAGAAACCCCGACGACGACAACTGCAACTAGTGGCGAGGTGAACAAGACGGTCACTGGCCTAGAAAAATAAATCGCTGTTGAGAAGAGTCAAACACTTCGGAACGATCGCCCTCCAACGTGAGTTCAAATCCTTGTTCTCGCTGTTTAGATTAAAAAATAAAATTTTATTAAAAAGAGAAAAATCATCATTTGTACTAAAATTCAAATGCAGCCACGCCTTCCACCAACCTACAGTTTATCGTGGAAATGGGTATACAGAGTAGCCATCACCATAGAAAATGATAGAACACCAATTGTCATTATAAAACACAAATGCTCTTATTATCAGAATGCTGGGGGTCAGAAATTATAAAACAAGAATCGAAGTTCACGATGTTAGTATTCATATATCCTTTATTTATGAATCCTATTCAACGCAGTGCCACCACTTTTGCTGTTAATGAAATATTTTTCGTTGCGACAATAAATCTGTACTTTAGTTCGGCGTCGGTGCAAATATTCACTGAGGTGACAAAGAAATTCACCAGTGGGGCGATGATTTGCAATGCAGTATAAAGGCGATACTACAGGCTAAATAAAACACGTTGACACGGTAACAAACTATAATTTTGTTTATGGACTTGACTCTATACGGCGAATCAGAACAAGGACAAGGACACGGACTTGATAATGAAACAAAACGACAACAATAGCGGCAGATACAACTGCTAGGCCAGTAGCAATGTATTTCTTCTGTTCATATTATTATTGTCATTTTAGTATTCTTGGTTGACCAATCACATGCTTGTGCTGGTCGGACACACACTGGAAGAAAGCGCTTCGTTGTAAGTATGAATCGAATTTGTTAAAGCTTTTACGCTGCTGTATGTAAAAGCTTCGCAGCATCCGACGATTTAATCGTTGCTGCAATGAAGAATTCAATACGTTATTTTTTTGGCGATTCTTCATTTCACTGTGCAATCCTTACAGACTATCTAATGTAATAAATTGATAAAAGGACTAAATAATAAAAATACAATACGTTTTTTCCTTAGATTTTGTGTATCACGTATATTACTGCTGGTCACGTTTATATACAACTGTGATAAACCAATTCCAGAAAACATTTTTAATATGATTAATATATTCCTGATTTAAGCAAATTTCGAATGAACCAACTAATATGCCCGAAAGACGGAAATTAATTACAGTAATGAAAAATATTCATCGCAAACATTAACCATGTTAATTGGCGGAGTATGACATAACGCTTTGCAACAATGACACACATGTATCGCATCAATGAAACATATTCATCCCTGCAGTGAAATATATTCATCGGAAGAATGAAACAAATTCACAGCTGTAATGAAAAATAATCATTGCTCATATATTCGTTGCAATATTCATTCTCAACTTTCTTCACAGTAACGAAATGTTTTTGGTTAAGAAACAACTTTTTGTTGTGGGGATGCACCTGATCGTTAGCTGATTTTGGGTGACAACAATTGTTGTGACGAAGTTTTTCCGTTCAGTGTATATAAATTGTACAGCTCTAAATGACGGCGCTTACGTTGAATGGTCATTTTTATTTGTTGCCACATCGTGGCAGTTATTAGGCAGAACAACGACACACATCAGCAGCGCAAAAAAATAAACAACTATCAGCCGTTTCTATTGCTGTTTGTTGTTCGAAAAGGAGGAAAGTTAAAATGGAAATACCTAAGACAATAACAATTGCTGTGGAATGAATATTACTTCAGTTCCCCGGTAACAAAAACGACACCCCTTGGCGATGGTAAAACTTAGGAACAATGCGGCTGGCAGTACAACAGCAGCAGCACACGCAAGTATAAACAATAAAGGCGGCAATATAAACTTCTAGTTGTAATCTTCATTTTTTCTTTTTATAAATTGGAAACTGCCACTTGTACCTTTCCTCCGATGCAAATATTTGTTATCTTTATTGGGAAAGGTATGTGACTGAGGAAGAAGTTCATCGTTCAAGTCATGTTTTCAGTGAACGATAAAAGTGAAGTCGCATCGCAGACACCCTGTAATGCAGTTGTGGAATGATTAAAATCGGGTTCGAACTAAAATGAGGATGTTCGGGAGCCTGTAGGAATAAGTGGAATGTACATCGCTCGTGTGACACCGAGTTCGATCAACTACTTGTTTGAATTTTGTCTAACACTGAACCCCTGATTGACTATAAAATTCTTTAGTTTTCTACTTTTGGCCCATAAGATTAAGTAAGTTGCCTATAAATGTTAGTCAGTGAGACCCGCTATACGGGTTCCATTCCACGAAAGCGGTTAGCAAAGAATTTTTCTTACACACATTTGTCCACTTGCCACATCCCGTGGCAAAGGGCAAACCAATAATCAAAAAGAAAAGCAAATGAAAAAAGTTGTAATATCGTACATTTTATACGACGACAGCACATTTAGCTACGTTACCTTCCTTATCATGCCATAGACGACATCAGTTCCTGATTCCCAGTGTGCCGGGTCGTTCTTGGGCACTGCAAAGGTAAAATGTAATACAATACAATTTATTATCAACAGTTTTGTTTTTGTTTTTGTTTTGGTTGTGTTTATATTTTTAATTTTTAATAAAAACATATAAACTTTTTCAGTTCTGTGGACTTTTTGTTGTCCTTTGTAATTGCCATACTTTATAAATTGGAGTACGTGTCCTTAGAGGAGCGGGTCGATGTATGAGGGGACAAAATGTTCGTGAGTTAAGGTGACCTTCGTACTCCATCTGAATTACAGCATTATGTCGTAGCTAACGCTGTCATTGTTAGAACAGTTTAGGGCGGAAAACTCAAAGAAGCCGCTGCTCATATTGTTGATAAACTGTTTGCTATGTTGGCTCTTACATATTTAAATTTCGTTTGAAATACAGACTTATACTTTTGAAAGCTCTTAACATTGATTCCCTTAAACAGGACCGACGGACATTGTGCTGAAGTGTGATAAGAATGAAAATATTGTAACACAATACCGGCTTAAAAGTTGTCAAGTTTGAAATGCAAAATAAAAACTTTTTTCATTTAACCGGAAATAGGAAGTAATATTCAATATTCTCACACAGTCACGATGTCATCTGTCAAGATTTTCATGTGCAGTTCGAATCATAACATGAGCATTTCTCGTGTAAACATTCTCGCATTTGTTGATTGTGAAAATAAGGAGTTATTATTCGGGATACAATTGCAATTGGGAATTTTACATTATCAGCCCTTTCCCGCGTTGGGAATGAACACCACTCCCTCTACCAGTGTTGCCATAACGACACTTTTGGGTTTTTTGGTACCTCTTTTTGGTCTCTGCACTTTTGTTGTGATAAAAGGTGATCGGTCTTTTCAGCACTTTTCTGAAAATAATGTCATCTTTTTGTAGAAATTCTTTGACGCATTAGACAAGACAGTATGTAACATATTAATATACTTATACTGAAAATATTAAATTGGATAGAGTTCTGCTTTTTGTACGACATCTCAAGTTTATAAAATAACTTAAAATTTGTATTCTTGGTATATTCAGTTGGGAAAGTTGTGTCTGGAATACAGTGTCGTGTAAACACTCACCTCAACTTTTCTGCAGATTTCGAATTTATATCAACATTTTCAAACACTATCCCGAAAAAACCATGTTGTGTAGTTTAATTGACACATTTTCTTATAGAGAAGGTTGTCTAACAAAATTGCTGAACAACTGCTGAAAAATAGATTTTCAAATGGACTTTGTTTTTAGACAAACCAAGAAAGCTTGAAAAGTTTGACTAAGACAACTTAAGAAAGATAACACTTTTCACGAAGCAACATTTGTTTTCTTTGATACGATTGTATTTGGAATATATTCGTATTTCGTGGGTAATAAGTTACCCCGGGTTACCCATACACATCGCCGTGGAAAAATAGGTACAGATCTGGTAGAGGTTATAACCTAGCGATATTGTCAAAATAAACGTTAAACGTAAAAACTCGCTAAATAAAACATCGTTTCCTTTTTTCTGAAGTTATAATCTTGTTCAGAAGTGATAATAAGGATAGTTTTGCAATTGCACGCACTCTTTCCGGGATGTGGGCATATCTTTATATTTTGCCGATTTTGTTTATGTTGAATTGGACCCACTTTCCTAAACTTCTTGGAAACCCACAAAAATTGATTATTTTTTCGACTGGGTGCTCCGTTTTCGAGATATAGCAACTTTTGTATTTTTTTCATGATTTCATGTTCTTAAAAAAAGTATGGGGACGTGTTACCTGTGTAACCCATTCCTCATCGATGTTGGAAATGTGTAATAGCCGCCTAGTAGTTCCGCATTTGTAATACCCCAACTACCCATTATTTCCCACGGGGGAAAATGTATGTATTACAAGCCGTTGGGTAAATACGAACACTGGTACTAATAGATAATGTATCCTGTCTTATAGTACAAATTAGTGAAATTACTATGATTTTTAATTGTAATGTATTGCTTAAGGCCGTGTTAGACTATCAGTGCAAATATAACGTTTCGATTTAGACAATCATCTGTTTGTAAAATTGCAAAAAAAAAAGTTACAAAATTCAATCACGCCGCAACAAACATAACAAA
Source organism: Phaonia tiefii (assembly GCA_963931995.1). Classification (NCBI taxonomy): domain Eukaryota; kingdom Metazoa; phylum Arthropoda; class Insecta; order Diptera; family Muscidae; genus Phaonia; species Phaonia tiefii. Next base: position 278,284,014 of record OZ008370.1, read on the forward strand.
ATTGAATCATTGGAAAAACACAAAAAAAGATACGGTTTGACGTGACTCCTAAATTTTGGGACGGGCCTTACCTATTATCTATGAGGGTCTGGTCCATATTCGAAAGCTCCTATTAAGGAATTATTCTACATACGTATTAGTATTGGAGGCGGTAGAAATAGAAGCGTGGCAGCCTGATGTATGTAAAATGTATAATGAGTGCTGCCCTTATGGATAAGATTTTAGCCCAGAAACTATTATTTTCCAAATTTAATTAGGGGCGGTAGAGCAAATCATAATTCCTAGGAATAATAACTTAATAGACAAGGGATTTTGAAATTTTATTACGACGGTATAATCGAGCACTTAACATTAAAAAGGATTACTCCATGTGTTCACTAGTCATGGAAATCAAGACATTTCAGTTAGAGTGTGTATTTATTTCCTCGTCAGAGTAGTAGAATAAGTGTTTCTAAAATGTAGAATTGGGAATGGTCGAATTAGGGGTCTATCGTTCAATCTGACTAATCAAAGTTGTGATCAGACGCTATAATCTAGACGAATGGAATTTGGAGCAGCCCACAGCTTGGAAGGCCATTCTATGAATCCGATGTGGGAGAAATGCCGTGGCACTCAGACAAAGTCATCAGAGTTTTGCCATAACACTCTTTGATAGTGGTCTCTTTTCATGATGCAAGTCTTGGGTAAATATAAGATTCTCCAATACAATTTGGGACGTGGAAGTAAATTTGATTCTTAGTAGTTGTACACAAACCCGAATTAGGGCTTGCGGCACTGAATTAGAGACGGAAGAATCGAAGCGAGGCACTGATTCAGATTTATCATTCTATTCAGATTTAAATGCGAGCTCTGACCAAACGTGCAAAGCTAGTATGTAGTATGAAGAAAATGTTCCAATTATAACAAGGATTTTTAGAATTTAAGTCGGGGCGACAAAATGGTGGCTTGGGACTAAATCAGTTAAATCACAATTCGAATCAATGGGGTGAAGGAATGTTACAATAAATTATAATAAATTCTCAAACGAAACCCAAAAAACCAACAAAAACAAATTATATTACTGTGAGGAAAAAGGATTTTTCTGGATTCAAATTCTCGCGGTGAACAAGAGCGCGACACGAAATTAGGAAAACCATGAACAGCAAAACAATTAAAATTGATGCATTCAATTTGTTTTAACATGAACAGTTACTGTTACAACTGTTAATGTAATTGGGCACGGTCAAAAAATGGGCGGTGCATGAAATTTCATTAATTAACATTTTGACACTGTCTGAGTTTCATAAAGGAATAATGGTGGGATTTTCGAAATTGGAATAATGAAAAACTTATAACATTTCAGGTTTACAGGGGCGGCGCGACATATTCACTCTGATTTAAGGTGAATAGCTATAATGATAAAATTTTGAGGTTATGTTGACTGTAAACTTTCGTTTTATGATTCGTAAATCGGCGTGATGAATGACCAAACTTGTCAAGGTACGTTCAGGTAAATTTAGTGGTTATTTTGGTTGTATAAAACTAAGGTCGACTTTTGAATATGGCACTTTATAAAATTTTACTAGATAGTTTTATTTCTGTACATATATTTATTTCTGTACATATTTCTATTTATGTACATATTTCTATTTATGTTCATATACTCACATAAAACGAACGATCCCATCGCCGCCTCTCACACCCGCCCCAACCGACCGATAGGGCCTCGTCCCCAGACAACAAGAAAGTTGTAAATTCAGCTACAGAATCACCCATCATCAGCCGAAAGAAAACAATATTACAAACATATAAACTAATAAATGATAAACAATAATCTAATTAAATTCAATATTACATATCCTTAGCTACAATATAAAATAACTATTATTGACAATAAATAGAACTAGATTATTGCTAAGTTATACATAGAAAAAGACAGAACAATCTAAACATTACGTAGTTTATAATACAGGACTTGGCAATATCCTGGAATGAGCCAAAGTCAATAAATTTGTAGAAGGCAAACATTTACAAACCAATTTTGGAAAGAACAAAATTATTTAAAAATGGAATTTTAGATAACATTTTTTTTATATTTTTGTTGTATGTATTAGAAATACCATTATTTAGTTTCACTTTTATATACAAAGACCTTAAAATCAGCTGCTTTTTTTGATCATTTAGCACATTTGTTTCGACACCTTCTGGCAACACTGCCATCTACCTGTTAGGTCTGTATGAAACAGCAGTAGAGACGTGCGATCGCCATGATGATTAATCATTCAGTTCAACAGTTCACATGAGCTGAGAGCTAATTTCAGTTCAATTTGTCGTTTTAGTTTAAAAAATAAAATTAAAATCGGAGTGATTACTAGCAAAAATTGTCTCATTTTTCGCTTATCCCTCAGGTGTTTTGAATATTGTGATAACTTTTTAAAATAAATCGGGCTTTTTAAGGCAGTATTTGCTTTAACCTCACGCGGAGATCAAAAATGAGATGGATCTGTATTATTTTTATATTTCGAAACAAAAGTGCTCAATATCGTTCTGGTTATTGTGTAGAGGCTGGTTACACTTCCTTTCCACAAAGACGGTATCATTAGGCACCAGCTGTGCTACTTGGATGAGACAAAGAGAGCATGAACCAGAAAATAACAGTGACAAGTGTACAACTGTAATAAGAAAACTACTAAATCAAGTGAACTGCTGACAAAAAAGAGTGGAACAAGCCAAACTAGTTGATATAGTTCACAAGAGTGAATCGTTCAACTGAACTAGTTTGTTCGTTAACTACACAACACTAATATGTAAAGATCCATGATTCGAAACCTGTAACAATATTATATACGTCTTCTGACGCACCGCCATTATATTTCTTGAGCATCAGTTTGCACCAATCGACACGAGTGTCGTATTGAGATTTTGTTAATACATCATCCCGAAATTCCAACGTCAAGAGGTCACCCAGATCATCTAATTTAACGCAGTGCGGTTTCTTCCTTTGGAGTTTTGTGATATCTCTGGTCTACACGAATAAATCACAAACAATTTCTGAGCCCAAGACGCGTCATCGGTAAGGTAGAAAATGCTATGGGAAATATCATGAAATGAGAAAGGGCGTGTGATCAGAGTCGCGGGTGCCATTTGCCGGGTATGTTATTTCATTCTTATACTAAACATGAGTAGTTTAGAATGCAATATAATTATTACCACTCGGTAAAAAAATACGAGTTTAAATTTTTAACTTTTACTGCAACATCTTTTATAACCCCTCTTGTCTTGATACTCCACATCGAAAATCCTAATAAATCAGCAACGTTTATCAACATAAAGCTCACACAGATGACGAAATGTTTAAAAATATCAAACTTTCCATTGTCAATATCAGATCCCACCTAACAAAAGTCAGGGTTGCAAAGGCCAGACTTAACGGAAGGTTAGTCTTGCGGACAGTCTTAAAATAAAATGACGAAATAAATATTTTTCGCATCTCCTCTTGCCCAATCAAGTATCGAATAGTCCGAACCTTTACGTTGTTGTAAGTTTCTCATTGCATAATTGCAACGTCCGATTTTATATTTAAATTATTTTTGGTGTAATGTGCCAAACCCCTGATCTTTAAACAGTTCTAAAGAGATACTATAGTTTCACCAAAGTAGAAATTCACTCAAATGCATTTCTCTAACGCGTCATATCTTGATTATTTCATACTTTTTGCAGAGTTTATAATCAAAATAACACTATCAAAAAGCTGCTCGTGTATTGAAATATTCAATGAAGAGAGTAAGAGAGATAACAGAGAATGACTAGGGTTTCACTCGTTCTGTTTGTTGGCATTTGAGTGAAGAGAAATTTTGATTGTCTACTTGTATATCGTTGTTGGTTTCACAGCATTTCCTTTTAGTTTGTGTGAGCAGAGCTCAGCTAACTGATCGGAAATATCGCTCCCTTTTTGTTTGAATATCAGAAATGCAAGTGTCTGTTATAGATAAACTAACCTGAAAACAACTACAACCCTGCGAGAATGTAAGAGAAAAAGAAAACGTGGAGGAAAAAAGGCTTCTGTCATTGTTGAAATAATTGACTTTCACATTTTCGATCGATACCAATTCACATAATCTCGCTGCGTCAACGAAAAGGGTTATGTGCAATTTTTTGAAAACAATTGTTATTGCACAATTGAAAACCATTTGTATTTATACACACGCTCACGCAGCTCTTTCCCGATGTTTGCATCGGCTTCGAAGTTCATGGTACTGACAAAGACCGAGTTGTAGAACAAATGTTCCAAGAAAATTTTATTATTTTTTTGTTTGCTTTCCTGAAAATTTTCGTTGGCGCACGGCACCGACGGTATTCAAATTACTTATATAATTGATATCTATAGGCTTGATGATCAACCGATGGTATCAATTCAGGTACAGTAAGTAGTTAGGTACCCGATGATGAACTTGTCACTGAGTGCGAAATTAGTCATGCCAGTGAGTGTGCTTTCCTGAATTATCTATTATTCCAACGAAAACCAGGGATTTTTCACTTAGAAAAATGTATAAGACCTGGAAAGCTTGTAACTAGTACGAAATTCTCGTACATTAAAATTCAAAACTAACGGAAATAAGGTCATTGCGAAAAATGCAAACATCAGAAAATGCCTGCTTCCATAAAACGAATCGGCCCGATATTGTGCAGTGCCAAATTTCATTAAGGTCGAGTGGGGAGTAGCTGTAAGTCCCATAATAGTCAGAGATGAAATTTATTTCTGATCTGTAGTGGTTAACAAGCCCCGAAGCGAATTTGGTCAAAGAAGCCTCTTGTCTAATACAACTCTTTCTATGGGTGGGGGTATAAATAATAGGAGCACATAAAGATTAAATTATTATTTCATGTGAACCACATCTATCATTCAATGTTTACAACAGTTGTTTTTGTCTTTCTAATTCCTTTTTTAAAAGTTAACAACAATAGCTAGTGGATGAATATCAAGCTTGCAGAGAAGGATGTCGGGTTATTATGATGTGGGTTTCCACTATATGTATGTATGTGGTGTTGCCGATGTAAATCCGCTGAAGGGAGAGAGTTTGGATGGCATTCGAATGAGTTATGATGGAAAATGGATTCGCGTTGGTATTTGATAAAATAAAGGACAATTTAGGTGAGTATGTAAATTAGATTTGGTAAATTACGATGAAAACAAAACTGAACAGACAATGATAGCAACTGCGTTAGCTTCAGCAACGTATGTTGCGTCAATAAAACGATAACATCGAACAAACACACCCACACAGTTAAAACTATCCAGGGGTGGATTGAGTGGCCCCAGGATGGTATCAAAAATTCCCTGCTGGTCGCTTATTTTTGCTGCTCATTCTCCGAACTAGCATTCGCACGGTCGTAAGGCAAAGATTTGAAATGAACTGAGAGAAGAAAGTAAATGTTCTCTTGAATCCATTAACGTAGTATAAAATTAAAAGAAATAATCTATCTGCAGGCAGGTTATAGGGAGACTACAAAAATTAAATTTAAGTCCAAATGAACTAGAACTAAGGGAAATTAAATTTCGCATAGATCCAAAGATTTTGAAATTCAACTATAGAAAACTATGCACAAATAAAACGAGGAAATATTTTAGTGGATAAAGTGTAAAATACCTTCCACTTAGTACAACTGTTCCCTCGAATACGTAGTACGTATTAACTCAACAGGAGGAACAGTTTCTTCCAACAACTCCACTATTTGATCAAATCAAATTCATTTGGTACTTAAATTTTAAAAAAACGAACATAAACATACATAGTCCAAATTGTACTTGGGGTAAATACATATAAATAAACATCTTCAATTGTACGGAAGAGGAAATAATTTTGTCCCATCAAGCTCACTATGCCCTCAAGTCATGTTCGTTACTTCCTCAAAAACGAAGGTAAAACGAAGAAATAATTCTTTGAACAACAGTGTTAAAATTTTGGTGCCAAACCGCTGTTCTTGGTGCTGTCTCCTTTTCACTATACCCTTTTACTTTCCAACAAATGGAAATTGTTGCTTGCGAGATTTCTAAGGTTTCCGAATTCGAATTTTTTAGTAAAGCGCATTAATTGAAAACGGCTTTATCAGGTCAATTGTGTAAAGAGTCTATCGACACAAACTGACAACTATTACTAAAGGGTGTTTGGAGCAACCGATTTCAAATATTTTATCAAAATTGTGAACGACCGACTCAATATATCGGCAAAGTTTTCAAAACCACATCACAATATGCAGGAAACTATTAATATGAGATTTTTGAAGACAGAAAGCAAAAAATTAAAACTGCCGGATTGGTTATAAATATTCCACTACTCAGCAAAAATTTCCAAGGAATTTTGAAATTAAATATTACTAAAATGTTAATATTTTGTTAAAATAAATATTTCCGCACCCATCATACGTTTAAGGCTGTCGTGTGGTTTAGGAGTCAACATATTGAGTTTCGTCCTTATCTGAAGCAAATATTTAATAAAATTTAAAACCAAATTGATATCCTTTCGATTTGTATCGGCCACAGTTGACAATTGTTTGTTTGTAAAATTCCACAGAACTGTATAAAACGAGTTTCGAATAAGCTTTGGATATTTTGTATTTCATGTGCATATTGAATGTGCAATTGATTTGATCGAAAATGTTTCCGAAATCTTAGATTGAGTAAACTGTTTTCACCGATTGCTTATTCAAAAATATTCAGAATTTATGTCCTTAATACGTCTTCCAAATGGAAAATGGAAACATTTGGAATAAGTTACGGTTAATTGATTTACCTCGCACCAGTTACATGCTCTAGAGATATTGGGAAATATGTAGAGACATTGGGAAATATCTTCAAATCATTTAGTTAGTTTAGTCATCTTAGCCAGAGCAAATCAGGGGTCAGAAAGGAAGTAGTATACATTGCTGTTGACAGACTTTCACTGACATTATGAACTATTATCCTAGTTACTCACTTTGAAAAAAAGAGGACGCCAAAAAATTCTGATTCCTGAAAATTCGCTGCTGAGTTCTGGGAACCTTTTCAAATCCGTCACTGGCATGGCTGATGCCAACCTTCAACACAATAGCATCAACAGCAAATAACAAAAGGACGTACAACAAAAATGAAGTAACGTAAACATGAACGGGCGGGCGAATGGATGGATAAGCGAACAAGCAAGTAAACAAACGAAAGGACGAAGGACGAAGGAATGAATGAACGAACTTATGCTGTCGCAAATGAAGCTTATTCTAATGCTGCGGTAGGGATTAAATGCTCGCTGACACCTGGTGACTAAATGACTTACTGACTCACTGCCTCGCTGACTGAGTCTGAGTGACTGTAGTAGCAGCAGTGACAGCGTTGACATCAGCAGCAAACAACATCAACGACAATAACAACAAATAATTTCAATCCACCCAAATATATTTTTGGTCATACCTGCTGCCCCCGTCTTCGCTTTCCAAATTAAAACATATTTTGTACATAAATGAAACAATGCAAAGGGCGGCCAGATTCTGCCACGAGATGAGGTCGCGGCATACCAGTGTATCTGGTGTGGTCCCCCAACATGGAGCGTACGCTTGATTGTGTGTCTGTGTGACGTATTTTATGGTGCCACATTTCCCAGAGAAGGACACCTGTTTGTGTTGACCCCCACTAACAAACAACACGCTGGCAGTACTATGCCAAAACATCGCGATGAGAAGCGCTGGAGTGGGAGTGAAAGATGTGCTTGTTTTACTTTTCATATTTAGCCCGTTCCAAATGGCTAAAACAACTTTTCAATTTAGTTTATGGAAATCCAGCAGAAGTGAGCGATAACCAACGTACAAGTGAGATAGATGGTCGTATGCATGAGGGGCCAGTAGGCAGCGAGTCTGTCGGTCGGTTAGATTCTTGTGGATGTTTTTGGTTCTTGCTGTTGTTACATCGTCACTGTTGGCATCGCTTTAATTTTCTTTTCGTTTGATTGCGCAATTTCAATAAAGCTAACATTATATAGCTCGTGCGCCTGATGCTGATTAGAAATCGATGAGCAGCAATTGGTATTGTCAATAACAGTGGGTACCATATGGATTATGCATCAACACAAAATATACAGACATCCAACTCCAATCTAAAATCAAAGGAGAGAGGAACATTGTCCCAATTTAGTTGCAATAACCTATCTGGCTTATTAATAATGTGAACGTCTATTAGGGCCTGGAGTTGTATCATTCTAGCTCAATTTCAATTTATAGTATAGTATATAGCAACGATCAATTAGTGGTTCACTGGGACGGAAAAATGTTGTCCAATTTAGTCGTCAGATACAATGGAACGGCAAAGTTCCAAGGTGCTCGAAAAATTGAATCGGGTACTGGAAAAACATGGCTGAAGATGTTAATAATTCGTTAATCGAATGGGAAATTTCGGAAAAAGTTGTAGCCTTGAGCATTCATACTACTCCTTCACACTCTGGTCTTGAACGAGGTGCTTGTTCTCTTTTGGATGAACCTCCTGGGGCGAAAACTCGTCAATTTTGCATCCCGTCAACACATGTATGAGATTTTGCACCGGTAACCCTCATTTCCAACCGATTCGCTGAATCATGAAACAACATGAAACGGGATGAATTCGTAAATGGCCTCGATGATCCAATTGTTAAATCGACAATTTCCGAAGATGAATGTTTTCAAATCAAAAAATTTTGCAGAAGTATGATGAAGCAGACTCAGATACGTAGCGATTACGAAGAACTCTTGAACCTCACGATCACATTCCGTGGTGATAATGGTGGTGCTTTTCCCACATGTGGTGCAACATCTTGTGCAAGATTAATGTCGAGGGCAGTTTACTGTCTCAAAATTTGTTTGTTTCGTTCTCAGTTCAGTTTGACTGCAAGTGAACTGAGTTGTGCTCGAGATATTGAGTCATTCTATGCGAAACGGTACGATTTTGGGATAACACAATGATTCGGATTTTTATGCAAATTTGCAGATTTGGTCCACTACAAATTCCATGTCATCCCCGATGAGAAAAAAAAATTTATTTCCAAAAGTTATGACCAAATTAACTTTGGTGAAATGGCATTTTTTCAAAAAGGTATGTTGATTCAGTAGCATGTAACTCCTGAAATACTTCACCGATTTTAATGTGCTATACCTTGTTTTGAAGGTAATTTCAATTTCTTCTAAACTATCAAAACAGTCTGGTAAATTATTTCGATTTTCAAACTGATTACATGTTTTTTTTTTAATTTTGAACTGTGTGAGTTTTGATGTGGTGAAACAATGCGTTGTACATTTTACGATTTTTTTTCAAAATACCTTTTGCACAAGCAACAAAAATTTCTTTGAATATAGTAAACGAAATTATTTTCCCATAGTTTATTAACACAAGATATACATACTTATACTTATACAACCAACAAAAAAACCAAGAAAACATAGTTAATGGAAATATCGTGTTTTTCTGTCATGTGTAGTATTTACAGTAAAAAAAGAACAAAACAAAAATAGAGTAAAGAAATAAATCACACACTGATTTCAAAAGCGTCATAACTCTAAATTTTTAGATTTTAAGTTTTTGCCTAAAACCAAGAGCTGTAAAGATCTGGCGTCATTTTGTCGTTCCTCTCGTCGAAAGAACCGCGTGTGAATATGTCTATTATTGACAATTTTCATACATATTTCAACTTAGCGAAACCAGTTTTTGCCTCTACTGAAATTTTGTAAATTTTGAGTTATGACTCTTTTGAAGTCAGGGTGCGAAATGTTATGCGTTGTATACTGTCTTAATACAATGCTGCTCAGAAGGTTATGTTGTCTGAACTTTAATTTTTTTATCGGGTTGGGGATGAATGCGTGGTAGCCAAGAGTCCCACAAATTATTTTCGGTTTGTCACAGAGCTCTATCTTCATATTGACAGTTACTAAGAACTCTGTATGAACATTCTTCACGTTTTTATTCACCTAACCATAACATTTGACGGGATTTATGCGGCTGGACAAGCTTGCACGTACGGCTAATCATTTGACGTCGCAAAAATTTCATTCCGCTTGTATTCCAAAATCATCTACGTTTGCACCGTCATTAAAGAAAAAAAATTTTGGTCACAGGTCCTAATGTTTTCTCTAAAAATCTTACAAGCCCCTCCTGGAATCCATGCACAACTATCGTATCATATTTCAGATATACGAATATTGCACCGTAATTACAACAAACCCCTTGATCGTTTTTTTCTAATATATTGCGAATGTATGGATTGTAACCTGGACGTTATTCCAGTGAGCGCCCTGAATTGAGTCCTGAACCACAAAGGCATAGTTCTGTGAAAAATCACATACAACGATACATTCTCTAGGCTGCAAACTTGTCTTTTTTTTTAAATTAAAAAATTTACTCTACTGTTTTGCTAAATATGTATGTGTCAACAAGCGACGCAGTTTCTCCGAGAGCATTTCAATTAATTCATCATTAGTAGACTGAAAGGTTTCGACGGAACGTCTATCGATTATCACCCACTGTTTGTAAGAAATCGTGTCCCCCATATGGTTGTCAAAAACATCCTTTAGTTGCTCTGCCAGAAATTCACTGCCAGGACACGTATCACATTTTAGGTAGTAGCAATTAGTTGTTGGAGGATTGCAAATTATACTAGATAGACAATCTTTATAACTAGTAATACGTAATGTATCTCTGGTGAGCCTTGTCAGTCCTGCACCATCAATCATTAGTTTGACGTTTTCATATATGCAACATACGCCAGCAGAATGGGTACCACTTGTCCCGGCTAATACACAATAGGTCTTAGGTCTTAACTCGGCAAATGTTGAAAACTGCACTTTTTCCTCATGATGTCTTTTTTAAAAATGCCATGTGCTTTCTTTAAATTGCATAGCACAAATCTCTTCTGGACGTTTTCCTTTGAATTTCGTATTTTTGTTGATACGCAATCATTTATTCCAGGCATTGTTCAACTTATATCAGGGGCTTCATAATAATCTAAAACTCTTTTTTTGTCTTCAACGCTGATTGTTCTTTCTGGGCGTGGATTGGGAGATGACAGTATACCCTTTTCTTTGGCAATTTTTTTCGCAACCGAAACCGAAAACTCCAGTCTGAAACAACGGTTAATATTTGAATTTTAATTTGCTTTTCTGTTGAAATTGTAAAATTTTCTTTAAGTTTTTCTAATATTGAAGCGTTTTTTGTTTCACCTTGTCATTTAATGATTCAAGTTTTAACTTTCGTTTACGTTCAACATCGCTCAAATCTATCCATCGTAATGTTTTCGTAGAATTTTCCTGATGACATCTTGATTGAAAAGGGTTGCAACAAACATCAAACCGAGGTGGCATTTTGATTTTCAAAAACTTATTTTATGACATTTTTGCTGTGAACTTCAAGGAAGCCTGCGTGACAAGATAAAAGCGAATGACTTCAACAATTAACCTAATGTCGTCCGGTCACAGCAATGACAGACAACCAGAATATACATTTCAACTGTGATTAGAAAACATTGACATCAATGCAAAAATCTTGTCATGCGTGAATGAAGTAGACATCTTTGTGTGTTCTTTGATAATATTCCACTTCTTCAAAATTAGTTTTAAAGCCGAATGAACTGGTATGCAACTAAAATTTCGCCTTCTTCTAAGTTTACGTCTTTGAGTTTACCCTTAAGTTCCAAAGAGTTCTTAATATTATATTGACTAGAGATTATGGATTTAAGAATATGAACTGTATATGTGGTTACTGTGCGCGGCTCTTGTGCATGAGATCATGGGTTCAAAACCTGCTCTGACCACCTTCAAAAAAAAATTTCTTTCGGCGGCGGTCACCTCGCATAGTGACGGCGACACTATCGAGTATATAGCCATGAAAAAACTTCTCAAAATACCGTTCGGAATCGGTGTAGAACTGTACGTCCCAATCACTGAGTGAAAACTGGAAAGCGCACAGCTCAGTGATTGTGAGAAGTTCTCTCCGGTCCCTTCATGGGATGTAATGGGAAGCCATTTATTTATTTATTTAACTGTGTATGTATTTGGAGAGGCCATAGCAGGGAACATTGATTGATGATGCGATCGGTCTCATTGGCGTACCGGTTTTGTGAATTTTCGGTAGTCCATATAATCTAGGTTCTTGTGCAGAAGAGGAATAGAGCTTTTGTTTCCCCCTATAGTTTATGTGTTTTTGTTTGCGTAAATTATTAATAATATTGTTACTAGTGCGAATTGGATCCTTCCTTATTGTCCTGTATGAATTCTTTCATCTTGCCATTGTAGTCCGATTTAAACATTATAATAGCTTTGTTGCCTTTATCCGATGTTGTCACTATTATATTTTTGTGTTTCCGTAAAAATGTTTGTGTTGACTTGTACATACCCAGTATTAGTTTTTCCCTCGATATGTTCCTTAGTTTATTCATAAAAATGGCAACTCTGTTGCTGAATTTCGACCTGATGTCTTCTTAGACACGTTCATCTGGTGTTGCTCGTATTGCTTGTTCAATATCTGCTATGATATGTATGGGAGACCAATTTTCCTTGCTGACTGGTATGGCAAACTTTTTCCCCAGTGAAAGTAAAACTGGTTATCTCCTGGAAATACGATATTAGTGGTATTAATAGACCAATCTTCATTGAAGACTAATTCAAATTCCCGTAATTTTCGGCCTCTTAATCTTTTAAATTTTGACGCGTGTGTGTTCTTCCCCCAACCGTTGCAGATGTTTTGGAGGAAATACGTCAAAAATAGATCGCATTAGTTCACCACTTCAAAACTCACACAGTCGGTAAAAAAGACGTCTAAAACCACGACTTTGAAATTTCAACAAAAAATTTTATCATTTTGAAAATCGAAATAAAAGCATTAAAATAATAAAAACTTAAGAAAATGTTATGGATTTATACCATACTATTTTAATATGTTAGAACTAATTGAAGTTACCTTAAACACAAGATATAGCACAGTAAAATTCGTTACGTATTTCCGGAGTTACGTAGGACTGAACGAACAGACCTATTTGAAAAAATCGCCATTTCACCAAAAAAAATAATTAATTTTTCTTGTAACACGTATAAAATATTTTTAAGAGAAGAATGCACACACAAGCTGGAGAATCTATCCAAGCTAGTGATGTATAAAATACGTACCGTTTGGCATGGAATGACTCTATTGCCATTTTGGTCGTTAAACTTTATATTGAGGTCTGATACGGATGCACAAATTTTATTGAATGTCCCTATCAGGATTTGAATTTTTTTGCGCTCCGCTTTCGAGTTTTCAACAGTCGATGAAGTTGTATCTAATGCGGTATTTGAAATGTTAAAGAATCATTTATGGTATTTGATTCCCGTAACAGTAGGTCTAAATCGTTTGGTGAATCGTTTGGCAGCAAAGGCTCCTGCTATAAACTTAATCAAATGCCGTACATATCCAACTTTGCAGCACCCGTTGGCATGTGATTTATCTGTTTTTATCCCGTATGAAACAGTCTCTTTATCAACTTTGAACTTCAAACGGACTTCTTCGATTCGGACACAAACTGACTTCTTCGAAATTGTCGAAAGGCAACGAGGAATATTAAACTGCTTCGCAATTCCTTCAAAATTTATTTGTCGTTAATGACGCTGCAGAGCGTGGAGTTAAGTTTATGAAAGATTATAACAGCATTTTAGCTTGCGATGAAGAAAAACCTCAGTTCATGTTTCAAGCTGTCGACTCCTATAGAAAAAATTTGCATCACAAACAAAATCATCACTGAATGAAAAATCTTCATAAGATTTGTATTAAAATATAAAATTTACAATTATGGAATAATTTACCGCATATGTGTATTTTAATTACGGAAAATATCAAAATACAAAAATTTCAAAACAAAATCTAATTTGCTCACATTTCAACCAATATTTGGGTCCATTAATTATTCTCAGATCATCTTCAGATACTCCTTTCCGATAAAAAAAATAAACTTTTGTATCGCAATTTTGTAAAATTTCCTAACAAATCCCGGCCAGGCTAAGAGACAAACTTACACTAAAACTTAATTCAGCATTAATGGAAACGATTGATATCAGCCATGATGTTTAAATGCTGCTGGTTTAGAATTTGTTACAATTCGTAGGGGAGAGGTCACCTAGCTGTAGCTAAATATGGATTAACATATCGCTTACAAGATCACAGCATTGCCATGTTGCATTTTTATCATCATCAGTACAACACAATGGAACATAAGTGTCATCTGTGTATGACACCCAAGGTAGCTTATTTATGGTAGCGAAAATGTTAAAAATGGACCACATTTCAATCCGGTGACAGAGCATTCACTTCACAATTGAAACAAATGTATCGCAGTAATGAAACAAATTGGTCGAAACAATGAAACATATTTATCACAGCAATGAAACCCATTAATAGCTGAAATTATATATTTCCACTACATTGACCGAACCATTCTTTCTAGTTTATTTCACTTTCGATGAGTCTACATATCGAACAATGAAAAACGTTACCAAACCGATCAACATTTTCAATCAGAATAAGAATATTTACATGGGCAAAAATACTATATCCTGGACTATTTCGATCATGTGTCAACGGTATGTAACCTCTAAATTGTGGGATCAACATTTAGCATTTGAGTTACATGGGCCCACTGTCTGTTAGATGTTTGGCCGTGTCACTGTAACTGCTGCTCATGCTGTTGTTTGTGTTGTTGATATTGATGAGTTCCATGCGAACGCACCCCCATGTGCAGGGGTGGGTGCAGCGCATATTGCATAAATCAATTTTAGAACGGCAACTAAAATGTTGATTTGAACTATTTTCGCAACACAGCGAATCCAGTGAATGGACCGGGCGTTGGGACGGAAAGCATTTCGGTCCCAATCCATAGCATTGCGATTGTATGGTATGATGCTCTTATTCAGTGTGTCGAGGAGTTTCCTTCATTCGGATGGGTACACTCATTCATAAGGAACCGGATGCAAACAAAAATATAAACGTTAAGGGTATTAATGGTTGGAGAAAGAACACAAACAACAATAGCGCCACCGCGTGTGGCGCACAATTTGTTCGCTTGATGTTCCGTTTCGACAAAAGTGTTATGGAAATGATGGAAATCTCGTTTTCGCTTTCTTTTTCTCCTGCATTTTGATTTTTTTATTTCCTTCTTCTTTGAATTTCCAATGATATTTATTATTGTAATAAAAGTGATGAGATGAGTTTGTTATGATTGCGTTCCATACACATCCGTTGTGCTTCCTTTTCATAGTAGTGGCAATTGAGCTGGGCTCTTATATCTTGCATCTGTTGTCGTTCCATTTCTACATGTTCTACCATTCGATTGGAGTATATTCATGTTGTCATGCCTTTTGTAACACCTTCAAATAATTACCGGGGATCATGTAACGTATAAAGATAATCAATCGATGCTCGACTGTCTGGCTGTATTTGAGGTATTTTTAGAAGCTTGATTGAAAACATTTTTAGCATCTTGTACTACTTCCTAGAAAGACGTATACTATTAGAAGCGCGTTTGGATTGTATCACCCTATAAGTAGGCGTGGTCGTAGAAAATTTGAAAAATCAACATTGTGGCAGCGCGTATAGAACAGCAGACATTCAATGTCCACATCTCAGGCATTATGATACTTGGTATTTGGTACACATTTATTAGATTAGTGGTTGGTGCCCGGACACACTGCAGAAAATTAAAACTATGGGACGAATGTGCTTGACATATTACTGCAGGACACTACTTCTAAAAACGTTGTCCCAAGATACACCAGATCAGTATTTGGGCGTAGTACCGCCCACTAAACATAACTGCAAAAGCAACCGAAATTTTCAGTTATTCAAGTTTTGTTCAAAAAGGACCATTTTCATCCGCCGTCAAAAGCTACCGTCATTTTCTCTTTCATTTCGTCGAAAAATATCCGCACGAATGTGTCATATTTTAGCTAAAAACTCCAGTATTTTGGCTCTAGGAAAATTTGTGAATTTTGTGTCATGACTCTTTTATAGTTGGAGTGCGATATGGCTACAAATTATTTTTGCTCAGGATTTTTTAATGTCGTACTTAGGCAAATGAGTGTGAGACCACATCTATATAACAATAGATTATTGTTAGAAACAGACATCAGACACCGTGTAAGTAGGAGGATGGGGTTAATTACACTGTGCAACATAGATTGGGAAATTAAAGTAGACTATTGCCAGAAAAAAATATATTTTTGTAACTTTCACCCATAATGGAAACTAAAAATCTTCTAATAAAAACAAAGTGCAAATTAGTTTAAAAAGTGTTTAACCGGCAAAAGTTCAAAAGAAAATCTATCTCAATTTTCAAAACTATTTAGGGATTTTTGTCTACTGAGAGTCTAATTTTATTTCCCGCTGGTCTCATCCGGGTTACAATTACTTGTTGCACAGTGTTTTCGAACCTCTAATTACACTAGTCAACAGTGAAAATGTACTCCGGATGCGATAATTTTTTCTGTGTAGATAACCTTGACATGAGCTCGAAAAACGCAGTATAAATTTTTTTTTTCGTTTGGTTTTTTTTTGTTTTTTTTTTTTTAAATTTTCAAAATTTTTTTTTTTTGGTTAATTTGTTTTTGTATGAAAAATTGTTTCAGCAACTAACAAATCTCGTCAAAATATATACTAAATGGATGGTAGTAGACCCCAAAACATAAATAATGTGCGTCTTCATTCATCGGCTAGCTACAGCGGTCGTAATCGGTTGTTGAATCAGGAATTTTACAAAATTTTACCGAAAATTTACAAGTGAAAGCCCCTTAAAGCATTTTAAAAAAATATTAATTCACAGAGTGCATTTTTTTTGTATTTTATACGCAATGTGGCAGGTTTTAGAAATCAAACAAGCTACTTTTTAAGAATATCCATCAATTAATAATGAAGTTGTGAATTTTTTCGCTAAAGCCCTCAGAATCTACTTTTTAGTTCGAACATTGCATTTTACCTTTGAAATTATCTCACTAGTCAACCAAATGAAAAAATGTCATGTACTTCTAATGAAGTATTTTTTTCTGTGTAGATAACCTTCAGATGAGCTTGAAAAATGCAACAATCGCAGTGTGGGATGGCTCAATGTATGCGCACCTTTGCTGGTATGTATCACTTTGAAAGAGGTTTGAAAAGAGGTTGTAGCAAACGTAAATTCGGCTGTTACTACCGAATTGAGGTTGTCGCAACCGAATTGAGGTTGTTACGACCGACTTTAGTCCCCACAACCGAAATCCGGTTGTAGCAACCTCGTTTCATAATTGATTCGGTTGTGACAACTGAATCTTCAATTATAATCGTTCAGTCGACTAAATTTTCTAAAATTTCGGTTGGAACAACCGAATTTGAAATTAATTCGGATGCAACAACAGAAATTGGTACCAAATTCGGTTGGAGTAACCGAATTTGGCTTCAATTCGGTTGTAGTAACCGAATTTCTCATGAATTCTGTAGGTATAACCGAATTTAGTTTCAATTCGGTTACCACAACATAATGCTATGTAGTTAAAATCCGACGTTTAAAATTCTATAATCAAATATTATTATTTAATTCGGTTGAGACAACCTCCAAATTCGGTTACCGCTAATTCGGCTGTCTCAACCGAATTTTTCTGTGAGTGTAGGTATTTAAGGATGAACATTGCCAAATATCACTTACTTTCGCAAGTAACCTCAAAATGAGCAAACGTTCGCGACGATTTGAATGCAATACCAATCCAAGTAATTTTTGTTACATGTGCGGAGAATACGTTTATGAAAAAAACAAGCGTTGTTTTTCACCTAAATTGAGAGATTCATTTGAAGAGAGCTTCAATTTACAGGTCTCAAACATAGATGAGCGGTGGACACCAAGTGCTCTATGTCCAAGGTGCTACGTACAGCTAGCTGACTCAAGGTAAGTGTAGATTACGAAATTCAAGAAAATGTATAACTTATTATTGAAATTCTTTCAGACGACAGCCGAGAATCATCATGCCAATGCTTTGGAGAGAACCGCTTTGCCATGTAACAGATTGCTACTTCTGTCTTAACAAAAAAACCGGCGTGGGAAAAAATATACGATGGACTTACGCTGCTGTTTCAACAGTGACTTTTCCAGTGCCATTTTCCGAAGAACCAGTGGACCCGCAACCGTCCGTTTCAAGATGGGCATCTAATAATGAGGCGATAGATCCAACATCAGATCCGGAGACAGTAGAAACCACATCAGAATGCGAGTCAACATATACATTGCATGGAGGTCAACGTTTATGTTCGCAAGCAGAACTGAACGATTGAGTTAGAGAACTGAAACTCTCCAAGGAAGATGCAGAGTTGCATGTATCGCGCATGAAACAGTTCGGTTTCTTGGCTCCAGGTGTGGTGACAACAATCTACAGGAAGCGTCATGAACCATACGCAAGGTACTACACAAAAAAAGGCAACATCTGTTTTTGTAAGGACATTCGCGGATTATTTAGTGAACTCGGGTACTCTTACGATCCAGGAGAGTGGCGTCTTTTCATCTTGCTCATGCCGTTGACACCAAGGAAACATACGAAGTCATGGACAATCTACTAAAGTGCCTTAACTATAAGAGGCACGATTGGAAAGTTTGTGCCGACCTTAAGGTTATCGGTATCCTTTGTGGATTACAAGGTGGATTCATAAAGTACTGTTGTTTTCTCTGCCTTTGGGACAGCCGCGATCGTCAACATCATTACACCAGGAGGAGTTGGACAGAACGAGTTAACTTCATCCCCGGCAGCGACAACGTGAAATATACACCACTCATAAAAAAGGAAAATGTTTTTCTCCCACCTCTTCACATAAAGCTCGGACTCATAAAAAACTTCGTGAAAGCTCTCAACAGAGATGGTGAAGCGTTCGCCTATTTAAAAACCATTTTTCCTCACCTTTCGTCGGCAACGATTAAGGAAGGCGTTTTCGACGGCCCGCAAATTAAAAAGTTGTTGCAAGACCAACAGTTTGAGCACATTTTATCACCAAATGAAGCTGCAGCTTGGAACTCATTTCGGCAAATTGTTTCCGGATTTCTTGGAAACAACAAAAGCTCAAATTACAGAGAGATCGTCGAACAACTACTCCAAAATTATAAAAAAATTGGAGCAAATATGTCGCTTATATTATGTTCTTTCCGGACAACCTGGGCGATGTGAGTGACGAGCATGGCGAGCGTTTTCATCAGCAAATGAAAGAAATAGAGCACCGATACCAAGGATTTTGGAACGAAGCTATGATGGGGGAATATATCTGAATCCTGATAAGAGAAACAGACCCACAACAATATAAAAGAAAGACAAAAGCACATAATTATTGCTTTTATTTTTGTGTTTAACTATTTTTTCTTTAAACTTTTTTATAATTAATTAATGTTGATATCCTTAGGATGATTTCTTGTACATATATCGAATTGTTTTTTAATTTAAAGTCATATATTTTTGTCACCCAACAAATTTTAATTTTTTTTGTAATAAAAAAGAAAAAACCTTACCATAGACAAAGTTTTTGTTGTATTTTTCGAGCTCATCTGAAGGTTATCGACACAGAAAAAAATACTTCATTAGAAGTACATGACATTTTTTCATTTGGTTGACTAGTGAGATAATTTCAAAGGTAAAATGCAATGTTCGAACTAAAAAGTAGATTCTGAGGGCTTTAGCGAAAAAATTCACAACTTCATTATTAATTGATGGATATTCTTAAAAAGTAGCTTGTTTGATTTCTAAAACCTGCCACATTGCGTATAAAATACAAAAAAAATGCACTCTGTGAATTAATATTTTTTTAAAATGCTTTAAGGGGCTTTCACTTGTAAATTTTCGGTAAAATTTTGTAAAATTCCTGATTCAACAACCGATTACGACCGCTGTAGCTAGCCGATGAATGAAGACGCACATTATTTATGTTTTGGGGTCTACTACCATCCATTTAGTATATATTTTGACGAGATTTGTTAGTTGCTGAAACAATTTTTCATACAAAAACAAATTAACTAAAAAAAATTTTTAAAATGGCAAGGTTATCTACACAGAAAAAATTATCGCATCCGGAGTACATGACTTTTTTTTCATTTTGTTGAGTAGTGTTTTTTATAACTTTCCTAATCGGGTCCATGGCGGAGTGTATGTAGGATTCGGCTCGACCGAACTTAACGTCTTTTTTTATTATTTATTTCTACTGTGCGTATCTCGCAGTGTGGCCGAAATTCTTTCAAATTGTACTCAAGTACGGCAACAACTGTCCGGAGAGAGGGAGGCAGGGCGAGCAAGCAATTTCCCATTATCCGATTGTAGCCGTTCGTATGAATAGTTCCGATTCCATGCGTATTGAATCCATTTTATAATCTTCGAATTTTTTGATTTAAATTGTACACTTTAGCGTCACTTGAGAAGGATTTTTTTTTCATTTTCACTTTCTGGTAAATCCTTTTCAATACTCTTTCAATGCTCTTAAAGCATACTCACAAAATTGTGTATGTGTGTGCGAATTGCAAAAGAGAATTTGGTTGTTGAGCTTAAATTCAATTGGCTTAGACGGGTACACTTGTTGATTCATTTTGTTTTCCTTTGACTTGAAGATTTATACATGAATTATAGAACTTGTCCAGAATTATCCTGGTGCGTGATACAAAACGAAGTCCTCACTGTGCAACATATTTAATGGGCATTGTGTTGAAGGCTGTGTATCTCTTATGCGCACAGATCTCTGCTGTGGCACTGCCTCTGCCATCGAACCTAAGTACCCGTAAGGGAACAGCCGATATGGTTCTGAGAAGAACTTCTTGTATTCAGTACACAGAGCGCATTTAATTGACGACTTACTCCAAGTGCAACACCGGCTTAAAATGGTCAAATGTAACTCGATAGCGTCAATGCCACTACATAGAGATGACATCATTGCAACAAATGTGGTCATTGTGCCGTTATAACTTAAACAATCAAACTGTAGCAGTAAAATGCTGGACACAATTAAACGCCTATTTAACGCCAGTGGTAAGAAAGCTGAAGTTTGAACTGAATCTACTCCTCCGTTTTACAATTTTACATCATTAATTCACTTGCAAAATTACATTTAAATTATTAGAAATCATAAATTATCAACACAAGCAATGCAAAGATCTGCCACTTGGCCAATCATAAACTTTCAGCAATTATTGTCAGCATGAGGATGACGTGCAAGCAACAACAACTCAGTGGCAAGATGATGCCGATGTTGATTCAATTACTTGTGCCACAACTTTACAACTTTCACATAAATCTAATACAAACTTGACAAGCTTTTTGCAGATTGTTAACTGATGTGGATTTTTGCATTGGGGTGGATGAAGTGTAAAGTGCACGAGTGGACCAAACCAATGGGGCGACATTAAAAGTGCCACAAGGGCAGCGAAGGCGCAACACAATATCTGCTCTTCCAGCGTTGGGAGGGAGTCCCCAGCTCGACGAATCATTTGTCATTTTTTGAAGTTGCCATTTAGAGAACATAAATACAAGTGTCGTGTCCCCGCCCAACTCTTTTTTGCAGAAAAATCTAAGAACAACTTATAGTTAGGGTTTTCCTCTACATGCTTTGTTTGTTTTTGTGTGCTGGCAGAACAACATCAATTTGGTCAACAAAAATGTCATAATATGGCAGACGAACGAACCAACCGACAACCAAGCCAACCAAATTGGGTGTGATAATGGCCCTTGGTAGTTGGTTGTCAGAACCCTCCCCAAGATCCAACACGTATAGCTGATAACATGTCCAAGAGCTATTAATCTTATTTAATTTCAAATTGTATTCAAATTATCGCAAAAACTCATCAAGTGTCCTCCGGGTGCGAGGTTTCTCCCTTAAAGCAGCGAACTGGGAGGACAAGTTCGTAGTTGTTTTTGACACATTATTATTTCTTGTTGATGGCCAACATTTTGAACAATTTATTGTTTCATCGCCCACTGTTGAGGCTGTGTCGTATGAAACGCACAGTTATTTGATTTGAAGCGATAAAAATACAAAGAATATGAAGTATCAGAAGACGCAAAGTTGACCGACCGACACAATGGCATGAGAAATTAGAAAATTATCATATGTATGTCTATTCTGGTGGAACCACCTCTCAATTCAGTTAAGCAAAACTTTGGAACTCGAACCTGCCTGAGGTCAAGTTTAAGAGGCACCAACTCACCAGAGGCAAACAAAACATGCTAGAGAGAAAAGACTCTCCCTTAACAATCGCAATTCAAGTGTTTTTGAGATTTAACTTAATGCACTGAATTTGTGTCATTGCTGCGACGAATTACTTCACTGCTGCAATAAAAGTGTTTTATTATTGCAATGAATTTGTTTCATTGCCGTAATGAATTTATTTCATTGATGCGATGAGTTTGTTTCATTGTAGCAATGAGTTTGTTTCATTACTGTAATGATTTTGTTTCTTTACCGCAATGCATTTTTCCACGGCTGCAATGAATGTTTTGTGAGTGTTTGAAAATTCCTAGTGTCAATTAAATACATGAATATACATTGTAATTGGTAATATTACATAGGTAGTAATTGAAATTACTTTTTTTGTAGTAGACTTTTTGACTTTGGCTCAGAAAATTTACTTATTTTACTTAAGATATTATCTTTGAAACCTTCGTTGAATAAAAATTTTTGTTATTTGAGTGTTTAGCATTATTGTGGCCGTCGCATCCTGCACACATAAACGGATATTTGGAATTTATCATATGAGGAATTTAACATATCGTCGGCTTAACCTGCAAACCTGCTAACTCCCTTTCAACATATTATATTATATTCAATATATTATTTATATATTATATAAAACCTTTTTACCCACTTCAAGACTCAAATTAAAGAAAAACTACATGCTGGACAACGAGGCGTATTTTTCTCTACCATACGGCATCAAAATCTCAATTTACTTAAAAAGTGGATTTAGCAGGTTTGCAGGTTAAGCCGACGATATGTAGAAGTTATGTACATGGCAACGTCTGTACTTAAGCCTGCAGTAAACGAAATGTATAAAATCACATGCGCATGTGACTCTGACGTCA
This sequence comes from Phaonia tiefii, assembly GCA_963931995.1. Taxonomy (NCBI): domain Eukaryota; kingdom Metazoa; phylum Arthropoda; class Insecta; order Diptera; family Muscidae; genus Phaonia; species Phaonia tiefii. The sequence continues at coordinate 278,307,060 of OZ008370.1, forward strand.
TGAGAATGTTCAGCATGTTGGTTACATTTTTTAGATGAATCGTAATGGCTGCAAGCGGTACAATTTTGATAGTATGTACACGAAATGTATTTTTGTTCCAAAATCCAAATGTGTTACATGTGGCCGAAGCGAACACATTTGCAGAGGCAGCCCATGTGTAAACATGTGAATGGCTCCAAGTGTTTTTCTACACGTACACGGCACGCAGCATATGACGCATTTCACTTGGAAGTCGATTAATAGAATAATATAATTAATATTTATTTTAACCCATGAACTAAATTATTAAAAGATATATGCTAAGGATAACTTGTAACAACAAAATGACTATCCTTTAAACTTAATTAAAACCCTAATTTACAGAAAAATTACACCGAAAAATGACAGGGGGAGAAACAAATCAACAAATAATTCCACGGTAGACAAAAAATACATTAGCATACCCTACATAAACAACCTAACGGACAACAACTCCCTACGCAAAATAATCCCAGACAATATTATAACATTTGCTCATAAATCTAACTACACATCACAACACTTATTTAAAAACGCCAAGGACAAGGTAGGGAAACTAGACATGTGCAACGTAGTGTAGGAAATACCATGCAAAGGCAATAGACACCAACAATGTAACAAAATCTATATAGGGCAAACAAAACGATCACTGAACATAAGGCTTACAGAACATGAAACAGACATCAAAAAGCACAAAAACACAACGGGCATCGCAAAACATATGATGGAACACACACACACACCTGACTTTGACAAAACCAAAATATTGGACATAGAAAACAAACTAAATAGACGACTGACACTGGAAAGTTTACGAATAAGACAAAAAGCGAATGCAACAATGAACAATAGAGAAGACGTGGACAAAACTAGCGCAAATTATAATGTCGTACTAAATTTATAAGTAGGTATTTTTAATAAATGTATGTTCTATTGTGAATAGTTGTATTATGTGTTATAGATTAAACAAAATAAAATCTCCCTGAGGAAGCTGTGGGATACCCAGCGAAACGTCGGAGTATAAATGAATAAATTGAAAACGAATGAAAAGTTCTTTACTTTGGTGACCAGTATAGCCGAAACAACAACAAACATAACAACATAGACCCTGGTCGTAATCAACAAACAATATTTTTTTAATAAATATTTGGGTCACACCTAGGGAATAAGTTTTTTTATGTCCTGCGAATGAACCTGAGTACCTTGTAGTGGCCAAATGACTGGACACAGTTTAAACAGCAATTGCTTCATTAAATCATTATTTTTATACTTTTTAATCCGTATAAAATATAACTACATTGCGCAGGGAAGATCTCCAGAATAGTAGTGCTAATTTCTTCCAGTGTAAATCCACCAAAATATAACCATTTGTGGCATGTTCCCTTTGTGCCGCCCACTGCTCTAGAGACGCAGATAAGCGACTGATCATCGGTCCTTATTTCTAAATTTTTCTGTCGACTGCGGTTGATTTTCTTTGTCAAAGAAACTTGCGTTGGCGCAATGTTGGAGTCGGTGTCGCACAGTGGCTCAAAATCGATTTCTATTGGATACAATTCAATATCTTTTGATCGAGTAGACAAGGAGGCAGGGATTATTGCGATATATCAACATTAAAAATCAGACAGTGGAGTATATTTCTGAAAAATTTCCAAATTTGGCGGTACGTGTTTTTTGCGATTTCCAAGAAAACAAAAACTTTGTTCTTTTCTTTTTATATTTTTTAACATAATTCATAATAGTTCTTATTTCGACATAATTCTTCATAATGCGAACAAAAAAATTATTTTTTTCGTATTACAGGTAGGTATTTGCTTTGTTTGAAAATCAAAAATTTTTATCTTTTTTCGAATTTCTTGAACTGTATTTTTTCAGTTTTTTCCCGTTTATGTTGATGCAATACGTACTCGTTCCCCTAGAGCTCAAAACAAACAAGGTAAGGAAAATCTTTTCTCTTAAAGTGATCTTAATAAGATCTAAATAAGATCTGATACGATATTCTGGTTTTAGTCTTACCAATATGGACTTCAATCAAAACTTTACAATTCTTTTCGAATTTGATGATATAATGAAAACGGCCAACGAAATGCCAGCGACCAAGTTAAAAGTATCGCCATATAAAGTCGAACGGCCTTATTCACAAAAAGATATGAGATTTTTGAAAGATGATTTATCATACAAAAATCGTTTCTCAAACCTCGCACAAATTTTTATGAATAAACTCGTAAAAATTTAAAAAATAAATTTCTCATTCATTACCGAATATGTAATTGTATACGGGTTCTGAATTGTGGATTATGATTAATTCAATTAAATCAATAGCTACAACCGGTACGAATCCATTTTAAGATATTCATGGTTTTCTGACTACGAAAAGTGACTGCAGAAAAAGTCTTTGAGTCAATGGCTACATTGCAATCAGTCAATGGCTACATTGCAATTATCTACAGTTCGGCCAACTCCAAGTTAATGACAAAGTAACAGGCAAGTGGTGCTAGCAAGCCAAAAGTTGAGAGAATTAGCGTGATCTGCCCAAAGTGATAGATTACAATCACTGATTGGGACCTACAGTATTACATCGGTTCCGAACGGAATTTTAAGAAGCCTTTTCATGACTAAGTACTCGATAGTGTCGCCGTCACTAAAGGAGGTGACCGTCGTTGGAAATGTAAGGTGGTCGGGGCAGTGGTCGAATCCACGTACTCATATACAAGAGTCACACTCACTAACCATTGCACCACCGACGGTCACTACTAGGGGTTTATTACACACAAAGAATATGTGGAATTTTTTTGAGTCATGGAAATATAACCATATACGGATACCACTACGTGTATCCCATGTTTGCCCAATGGGCAAATAGCAATGCAAATAGTTTGGAATTTTGATTTACTCTCTGAGGAAAAGTTGTAGCGCTTGTCATAGAGAACAATATTTTGATCTTGAAGATGAAGTTTTTTGATTTTATATGTTGATAATTTTTATTCTTTATGACAGGAGCTACATCTTTCCCTCAGAGAGTAAATCAAAATTCCGAACGAATTGCAAGATATGAGAAAATGACACCGAGGCCCCAAATAATTTATGTCACTTAATGCAAAACTAGTAACATGTCAGGAACGTGTCTTATATAAAGTGTCACATTGTTCAAAGGATATTCTACTACCAATGTGTTCAAGACAAATTTCCAACTAGGATTTTCTATTATTTATAAAATCAGAAAGGGGTGTGAAATCGTCCCAATAGACCCTGACGTCTTAGGATTACACCCATATACATTCAAATCAAAATAATTGCGGATGTAGCCTACATATAATTAGAAACAAATACAATCGGCGTCAAGTTCAGTCCGACCGAATTTTTTACACACTAATGGTTTTAGTTTTGCGAAAAGGGAGTACGGCCGATGTTTTTCATGCAAAATACAGTTCTTTGTTCACTAAAAATATTCGAACCAAATGTCGTGCTCATATCCCATATAATACCCGATATCTTAGCATTTAATATTTTGTGTTCGACGGGCCCTCGTCTTAAACTCACTGATTTAGCTAATTACTCGATTGTGTCGCCGCCACTTAGCACGATGACCATCGTTGAAAGAAGTGTAAGGTGGTCAGAATAGAGATTTTGTTCTCAGCTACAAGAATCTCGCAACCTAATCGTTGCACCACCGACTCCCACATATAGGGAATACAATGCAAGTACGTTTATAATAGCAGATCTCCATATTCGGTGCATCACATTGGTAATACACATACACACTCGTATTCCATAATAGTTAAAATAGTTAGAAAGCTTAATAAATTTACCTGTAATACCCTTTTTCAATACCGAACCGGTTACTATCATGAGACAAATTTTAGAACCATCTGTATCAAAGCATGTGGACGCTAGCGCGCTTACAACAGACAGTTGGACATTGTTAGATCGTCCTAGAATTATATGACAGTCGAGAATATATATTTATTTATGTACATTACACAGTGCAACACGAAAAAATATAACCATATACGGACACAACTACGTGATAAAAAACCAAAAACTAAAGACCCGTGTCTCCCAGTTTTGCCCAAAAGTCATGCACTTTTTTTTATAGGTCCCCAAAGATTTGGGGTCTCGGTGTCATTTTCTCATATCTTGCAATTCGTTCGGAATTTTGATTTACTCTCTGAGGAAAAGTTGTAGCTCCTGTCATAAAGAATAAAAATTATCAACATATAAAATCAAAAAACTTCATCTTCAAGGTCAAAATATTGTTCTTTATGACAAGCGCTACAACTTTTCCTCAGAGAGTAAATCAAAATTCCAAACTATTTGCATTGCTATTTGCCCATTGGGCAAAACTGGGAGACACGGGTCTTTTTTGTCACGTAGTGGTGTCCGTATATGGTTATATTTCCATGACTCAAAAAAATTCCACATAGTCTTTGTGTGTAATAAACCCCTAGTAGTGACCGTCGGTGGTGCAATGGTTAGTGAGTGTGACTCTTGTATATGAGTACGTGGATTCGACCACTGCTCCGACCACCTTACATTTCCAACGACGGTCACCTCCTTTAGTGACGGCGACACTATCGAGTACTTAGTCATGAAAAGGCTTCTTAAAATTCCGTTCGGAACCGATGTAATACTGTAGGTCCCAATCAGTGATTGTAATCTATCACTTTGGGCAGATCACGCTAATTCTCTCAACTTTTGGCTTGCTAGCACCACTTGCCTGTTAATTTGTCATTAACTTGGAGTTGGCCGAACTGTAGATAATTGCAATGTAGCCATTGACTGATTGCAATGTAGCCATTGACTCAAAGACTTTTTCTGCAGTCACTTTTCGTAGTCAGAAAACCAAGAAATTCTTAAAATGGATTCGTACCGGTTGTAGCTTTTGATTTAATGGAATTAATCATAATCCACAATTCAGAACCCGTATACAATTATTCGGTAATGAATGAGAAATTTATTTTTTAAATTTTTACGAGTTTATTCATAAAAATTTGTGCGAGGTTTGAGAAACGATTTTTGTATGATAAATCATCTTTTTGTGAATAAGGCCATTCGACTTTATATGGCGATACATACTTTTAACTTGGTCGCTGGCATTTCGTTGGCCGTTTTCATTATATCATCAAATTCGAAAAGAATTGTAAAGTTTTGATTGAAGTCCATATACACTAGGGTGGAGCGAAAATGTAGCGTTTTGAACTTTTTTCAAAACTTGATAAGACTTGGGTGCTCAAAAGTTGTTACTCCGTATACTGATTGTGCCCTTAGAATTTGCAATAAATCGAATTATATCTTCAGGTAAAGGTAAAAATTGTAAAAAAAATTTAAATTACGAAAAAATCAATGCTTATGCAATTTGTGTTTCGTTCAAAATATGATTTAACTTGAGCCAAAAATTAAATATTTATACTATCAGTAACGCCCTGAAAAAATTTCATAATTTTTTCCAACAGATTTCTTGAGGTGCCACAATATTACTGAATTTCGAAGATTTACCACCAAAATCACACATATTTTCCAGTTTTTTATTTTCTTAATTATATAATTATATTTCTTTTATTATATAATTGCAGTAGTAACTCGATTCTTGCACATACATGATACTTGCACACCTCGATTCTTGCAATATAGAAATATTTTCCATTACTTGCAGAATTTTTGTATTACTCTTACGTGCTGCTTTGTTTACGTTTATACTTTACGTATAATACATTTCGGGAAATCCCCGTCGTTTTATGCTGCTGATGAAATGTTGTAATTTGAATCAGTTTTAAGCTGACTATTGAGAGGTGCGGTGTCATAAACAGATGTATGTGCCTTTTATTTTGTATGGGAAATTAATACTCGGTGCTTGTGACAACGTCGAAACTTGCACCGAGCCGGGTTTTTATTACGTGCAAGAATCGAGTTTCTACTGTATATTTCTTTTATAATTATATTTCTTTTGTTTCAGATTAGGGCAAGTAATATACCAAATAAAATGGCAACTTTAACGCGTTCAAAAGATAGTAACTGTCCGTTATTTGGAGTTGGAATACCATTCAATGAAAATGTTTTACTCACATATGGTGATATATTGAGGCAGTATATATTTACACGTAACTACTTGAAATTGGAAGGTCAGTTAAAGGAGCCTACGTTTTCAGAAGTAGTCAAAATTATCGTCCCTTCTCTTGAAACTCTTTGGAAGAAAGCGTCCATACCTATAATATCTACTGAACGCATTATTGAAACAATCCGTGACTACCACTGTAAATATAGAAATCTTATGAAACCTTTCAAACGACGATCCAATATTCCCAGTTTTATAAAGAAAACCGAAGAATTTAAAGATAAATCGAAAGTTTTGTTCGACATTGCTTCATGCAAATGTAAAAGTTGCGAAAAGTGCATTTGCGAAAAGAACAAACAAGTTCCTGTGACGGAAAGATTGTTTCTACTAGACCAAAGAACTGCAAGAAAAATGATGATGGCAAATATTGATAACAAAACGACAAAACAGCCCCAAGAACGGGAAAAGAGAAAACTGAAACAAGAACAATCCGTACAAGAAGCCAACCGTTCTAAAATGCAGATATTTTACAAACTGCTGTTTCTCTGCGTTATTACAAGATTTAGGCATTGTTCATGAAAACGATACAGCGTCTATTATCGATCGCAGTAAAATTAGACGTGAGATACAGAAATGTCGGAGTAAATTCCAGTGTGATTCCCCGGAAAATGAGGTGCTAAGATCTATTTATTTCGATGGAAGGAAAGATTCATCCAGAAAAACTATTATAGAAGATGGAGTATATCATCCGGTATCAACTATTGAAGAACATATTGTCATTCTTCGGGGACTTAATTCCGAATACTTAGGACATGTTACTCCTCCGTCTGGAAATGCTATTAATATTTCAAACGCCATTACGGATTACTGTTTACTGAAAAAATACAACACTCAAGAATTAATTGCTATAGGATGTGATGGGACAAATGTCAATACCGGTTATGAAAATGGTGTGATAAGAAAGTTAGAGCTCCATTACAACAAATCTCTGCATTGGTTTGTGTGCTTGCTGCACACAAATGAACTTCCGCTAAGACATCTATTCACTAGTCTAGACGGCGCAAGACATGGTCCTAAATCATTTGGTGGTAAATCTTTAAAAGAATCCGCTCAGCCCGTTATAAAATGTAATCCAATTGAAGGACATGAAGGATCTCCACTGCCGGAAATTGATTTAAAGGAATTAAGCAATGACCAGAAATATCTGTATAAGATGGTTCTTGCTGTTATATCGGGTGAATGTAATAAAGATCTGGCCAATATTCAACCTGGACCAATATCACATTCCCGCTGGCTCACAACTGCCAGTCGAATACTTCGTTTAGATGTCTCCTCCAACGAACCCTCACAAAATCTGATCATTTTAGCTACATGTGTAGTAAAAGTGTATGCACCGGTCTGGTTTAGTATTAAAGTTAAATCAGCTTGCTGGGAAGGTCCAAGACATTTGTGGAAACTCATCTTTTTAACTAGATATCTTCCAAAACATTTGAAGGATGTAGTTGATCCAATTATCCAAAGAAACGCCTATTTCGCGCACACGGAGAACATATTATTGGCCATGATTAAAGATAAAAGACCAAATATTCGGAAACTTGGCCTTTGTCGAATAATACGTACAAGAGAGCAACAGAGGCCTAATTCAATTCGACAGTTTAAAGTTCCCGTGTTAAATTTTGATGCCCAAGAATACTACGAGATGATAGATCATGAGTCTTTTAAAAATATTGAACCTCCCTTAACAAGATCACTTACAACACCCGAAATTAACTATTACATAACTAACGGCGAAGAAATGATAACTTTTCCCAAACTTGTGTGTCACACTCAAGCCTTCGAATGCTGCGTCCGTTTGGTGACAGAAGCTGCAGCAGCTGAAGGAGACTTAGAAAGAGATGGCTACATTCGATCGAGGCTGATGTCTAGATCTATCATGCCACGATATAATAAGAAATCGGAATACAAACTTATGTAGTAGTCTAAACTTATTATTTTAAATGTTAAATGATAAAAATTCGTTTTTTGAAATCTTTTGTTTGTCATTAATTTAGTTTATATATTTTATATATGTACGCCACTGTCGTTGAATATGTCTATGTTTAGTTTAATACATCTAAATATAAATTATAAGAGTTAGGCTAGAGCTTATCTTCCGTAAAATAAATATGAACTTAATTTTAATTAAATGTGATTTTCCTTATTTTTACCAAATTTTGATCCCTTTGTGGCACCCCAAAAGACGACGACACTATCCTAATTTTTTCTGTGGTCCTTTTCATAGCTTTGAGTACTTATTTTTGGCTCAAGTTAAACTACATATATGTGATATCGACAAGTAATTAAAACAATTAATACAATATATCAATTAACCTCATTTTAGGAAACAATCAAGGTCGTTGTGACACCTTTAAAAATCGGCAAAATTTAAAAAAAAAAATAATCCCAATCTACTGGTATACAGTAGCAACGTTTGCGCTCCCAAGCTGATTGATATAAAAAAAAAAATGTTCCCTCCACCCTAATATACACGCACCTATTGGTAAGACTAAAACCAGAATATCGTATCAGACCTTCCCACGGACTTATTACGAGCACTTTAAGAGGAAAAATCACGAATAATATCCCGCAAGTCCATACAAAGAGCATCTGATGAGGCTACTTGGAAAATAACAACTACACTACAAAACCATACAACAACAATTGTTTGCAAGCAAAAAACCAAACTGCTCCAAGTACCACCACAAAGTCCTGACGAAGTGTATAATGTAACAAAACCAAACATTCGCATCGCCCCGCCACAGCCAAATATACGGAGATATCCCTTACCTTGTTTGTTTTGAGCTCTAGGGGAACGAGTACGTATTGTATCAACATAAACGGGTGGGCAATTTGTTCAAGTGTCAGTTTTAGAAGGAATGAACTTTTTCACACACTCCGGCCCGGAGGATGGATATTGTACATAATACTTGTCTGTGCCTTTGACTCGCAAGGAATACATGTTTTGCAGCTCATCATCATCTTCTGGTGCTTCTTGGCTTTGCATAAACCCCATTTTATTTGGTTAAGATAACAAGACTTGTCAGTACTGGCCCATCCCTCCAAGTGCTTGGTGGATGTGTGCCGAAAATAAATGCTTTGATAGCACCTCCATTGTTACTGGGACTGACTGGAGCAAGGGACGAAGGTGGAGCAGCAAAAGCATGGGCAAAAATGATTTATGGTTATTTCTCTTCCATTTTCAACAGGAAAGTGGCCACTTGTGATGACAATAGGGGGCACAGGGCTCAGGACACTCGTAACGAAACTACAGGCTAAAATGAATGACCGAGCGACCGAATGAAAAAAATATAAAACAGCTCAAACGAAACAAAAAACGCTGTCATTTATTGAAATTTTGAATCTTGGGAGACTTTCAATGAAATGTTTTCCGACTTTTTTCCAACGATACACAACAAAACGACCTTCCACCAGAGGGGCCCGACATTTTGTACCGTAAAACACGATGGTGTTTACGTCTTTATCCCGGATAATGATACTGGCAGGATACAACATGTCCTCCAAAAGCCATGTGACTTATGGACATGAAACACTTTCACACACTTGCAACAGATTCCCATATTTCACATCCAAACTTATACTGGTACTCGTATACTGATGGAATCAATTTGGCTCTTACTATTATGCAGTTGAATGGGTTGGCGGCCAACACGTCAATCAGGAGACATGTGATAAGTTGGGCAACAATCATATCAGAAGATATTGTGATTGTTCATGCCAACAGCAGATATATAGGAGATGTGTATATGAACTAGAAACAGAGTTCGGAATCTTTGTTATGACTTGAAAGAGCAGTGTTTGGCCTTTATTTTCTGAAGACTATTTCACTAAAATGTTGTCCGCAAAAAAGTTTACGACTCCGACTTCAAGTTTAAAATTTCCTTCCGTGTATGCAACTATATATATTTTATTTTTATAAAAGAACCTTTTTTAAAAGAGAAAATAATATTTGAAAAGGGTTTATTAACTGCAATAAATTTTAAACCGTCGATTTCACTTTAATGCTTTCACAAATTAGGTTAGAATATGCTGAACGCACACCCTATTCGATGACACAATATCCTTAAAAGAAATTGTGGTGCACTGCGTCAAAACTGATAACCATTTTTAACACAAATATTGAAAAATCTTGTCTTTACAATGACTTAGACTTAATTTTGCATCCTAGAAGCTACAATTTCTTACAATGGTTTACAAAAAATATACCTATTTGTGTTGGAAACTTCAAATATGGCTGCTTAAGACTACAATAATTCGGGCCATGATCCCAAATTGTGAAAATTAAGTGCCCACCGTTAACCGGCATTGTGTGATGTGCCTTCAAAGTAAAATAAAAAATATCTCAAAAATTTAAACTTGCGTTGGATTTGGTTTAACGCGATAAATTGTATAACGCCTGATTTCACCAAACAAAGTTACTGGGGAACTGTTGCCTTAAATTTGTCATGTCGTTTTGGTTGAGGACCGTAAAATTAAAACGTGTTTTTGACTTTTTGTTGTCTTTTTACACATTTTTGTTGTATTTAACACAATAATTGTATCACCCAAAAACGAAAAGACGCGGTGGTTTTCTTGCTGGTTGGTTTGAACCATAGCCTCTATCTGGTATTATTAAAGCAATTCTTCCCAACATCCAACGTTCATAAATAAATAAATAAATGGTTTCCCATTAAATCCCATGAAGGGACTGGGGAGAACTTCTCACAATCACTGAGCTGTGCGCTTTCCAGTTTTCACTCACTGATTCATATCACACCAGGTTAAATGTCATATATTTTATGGGCGAAATGTTGTCTTTATAAATATGTATATGATTTACTCTATGGTTCAAACCATTAAGTTTGTCAATTGCTGCCAAACAAACTTTCGAAAATACTCCTTCTCGAAAATACTGCAGTAAATTGTCATAATGAGCGCCCAATGGTATCTACATCATCATGTCATTTGCTGCTGGTGCGATTTAGTCGTGTTAATTGTAGCATTTCACCTTAAGTTCTCCACTTGTATGTTAAAAAGGTCAGACGATACGATGTTGCACAGTGTAGTTATTTCTCAATACGGGTGGCCAAAATGGAAAGATTTATCATAGATCAAAGAATTTTACAACCAAACAAGAGGAAACAAATAAATATAAAAATACTATAGGTGCAAAACTCATCATACCAAAACTGGCAGAATACATTTGTAAGTTGTTTCAAATCATGTCACAATATTTCTGAAATTGAAGCAAGTGCTCATAAAATGTGCATGTATTGCACGAATACTTTGAAATTCACAATGTGACTTATTTTTAGCAGCATAAGTATGGATGCATTCCAAATTGAGAAAATTTTCGGGTTCAAAAAGTGTATTTTTAAGTTTTCCAATGCGTTTCGATAACATTTCTACATTGGATCGAAGTTTGTATCAGATAATTCCGCACCTATCTGCAGCTGCAATTAATATATTTATTCCTTTAAGTTTATATTATTCGATCTTTCACTTGTTATGTTCTTTAATAATTGTTCTGTTCAAGATTAATATCTATTAGAAAGTACTTTTTCTAGTCGAAAACTAGACAGGGCAGGAGAGGACGGTTTTACCCTAATTCGGGTACGAGGAATGGAACTGCATCATAAGTTGTTGGGTTACAATTTGGGTTTCATACAAAATATATGTAGGCTTGCCAGACTTACTGTTTTCAACAGTACGCGCACTTTTTTGTTCGTTATACTGATTTCTGCGTAAAACATCAAAAGTGGGCGAAAGTACATTATTTTTATACCACTGTACAATTTTTTGGATAGGTTTTTATGTTTTTCTTTGGTACAAAATCCAATTAAACAAAGTGTTTACATCAATAAAATTTTTTCAGTGTAGAAAAAAGTAACATTAATTGAAATTGATAATTCAGTGGAATTTGATAATTGTACATGATAATGAGTAAACAAATATAGTTATATAATGAACAATTTCTCTTATTTGGCAAAAGAATTTGATTAATGGCAATTTGTGAATGGAAAACTCAAAGAAAGTCGGAAAATTACTTTTCTGCCGATGTTCTGAACCAAAAACCTGGTTTTAGAGGTAAGCCGTGTTCCCTAAAGTTGAAGCCCAAAATGTGTGGAACAACTTTGTTAAAGAAAGTTCACTCTACAACCAACCAACTATAAGTTAGTGGCTGTCAAAAGTGAGTCAAAATCGAAAAATCAAAAAAAAATCAATATGAAACCGTAATTGTAACTCAAACAACTGATGATGCAGTTCAATTCCTCGTACCCGAATTAGGGTAAACCCGTTCTCTCCGGCCTTTTCTTAAAAAAATGTTGCCAAACATTTTTTTTGTGTTCTTAGATTCCACAAACTGATTCCACAAACTGATTAAGACAATCATTTTAGAAAAACATGCGTTTCTTCTTGTACACCGACATTCTCCTGACACGTCATTTCAAATGGCTAAAATGTTTCCCAAAAAATAGTTGTTATATTAAAACCACATTGCTGTAACAAATTGAGCGCATATGTGTTCGTCATTTACAAAAAAACAAAACTCAAGTTGAACACTTAGAAGAGCACAACAATTTTACATGAGTTTAAGCGATAACACCATTGACTTCAACTTCGAAGCCGCATGTCTCTGAATCATATCAATTTCTTTCTAATCATATCTCTTTCTAATCAAACTGTTTTCCATCGCATGTTGTATTATTGTGTACGCAACTCCAGCATCGAGTTTAAGCATTTTTGGCCACGCACACGACACTGTGTGTTGCCTTGCCAGAGGCTTCCCTGTTATCAATTGGTTCAGTAAAATCTATACCAAATTTCTCTGAGGCTTTGGTGTCTGTAAGTGTCAGTCTGCAGAGGCATATGAACTTGGCAGTGATACGACGGCGGATCAATAAGTCCGTGACTTTTGGTGATGCAACACTCCTCCCATCAAGTATCACCTGTTAATAGACTACTGTCAAATTTTGAGCAAGTTCCGTCATTTACTTTGCGTTTAACAGCTGTTCAAAACATACAATGGAAAAAAGTGAATTTCGAGTGCTCATTAAACATTATATCTTTTTCATCAAGATAATGCACGGGTGCACACGTCTGTAGTCTCAATGGCAAAATTCCCCATGAATTGCCCCATGACCTGCCCTTACCAAGCTCAGGTCTCGCAATGTTATCTCCCACTCGGGCTTTAATTGGCAGCCGTTTAATCAATAAAAATATGATAGGTGTGGGTTTGATTTTCGTGGGATTTCTCCACGATTTGTTGTCAGATCAGTTGTGGATTTTCGAGGCATAAAGGCACACCGATAAAGTCCGATTGGGTTTGCCAACATTGGTTGTATTCTTCCACACCCCAGAAAAAAATTGTGCATGCCAAAACGCAGTAATGGAATCAGGAATCCTGTTCGGAAGCACTTACCAATGGGCTTATAGAAGCGCATTTTTTTCAAACAAATGTCCCACTTAAATGCAGTCGACAGTGCCAACTAAACGCAATGTATTGGTTGCATTCAAGAAGCTCTTTATAGATTCCAGAATCAATGATGTTGAATCATGTTCTTATTTTACGCCTCATAAATCAGTCTAAAAGAAGGGGAAAAAATTGTAATTTTGTTTACTCTCTTGAAGTTAACGGAATTCTGCTCGACAGCATCGTGATCGTGTTTCCTATCTGGTACAGCCTTAGTTATTTTGTTTATATTTTTTTGCTATTTTTCAGAAGCGCTTCAGAGCTTCATTATTTTTATATAAATATTCTGCCTTACTTATCGCATATACGAAGCAGGAAGCAGTGTAGAGCTTCTCAAAACACCAGCAGCTTCCAAATTCTCAACAGTTTTTGCTGGGACAGTACGCTACAGATGATCATGCATGGAATGGACGAAGGGCGTATTACATTGTAGTTGGCACATACATATTTTCGTAGAACATAGTACGCACACACCCTAACGCCGGAGGTGCATTCGACTATCCAAATTTTGGATATGAGCTGGTGCAATCTGCTTCCTTGATTTTTGGTCAGTAAATATGCTGGAATCTCGGACCAGTCTCAGTCTTCTTACGTTGTCGAACATGGTGACATTGAGACTGAATTAACCGGCAGCTATATATAATATAATATCACTGCCAGTTTTGGCATTAAAGAACCTAGAACAATCTCAATACCATGGTTATGGCAGCGTTCATAGGTTCTCCCAGCCACTCATCGAACATGTCCAATACGTCACCTTATTTTCTTCTATCGGTGCATGTATACATATCATGCATGGGGCAAATTAATTAGATGACAATTATAATTTGTAGTGAACTTTGAATTACCTCTACAAATGCAAATTCAAAAAAAATTAAATACCAATTGTACGTATTTTCAATGCATTTTCTTCATACCTTGAAAGTTTATGTACAGGTTTCTGAAGTTGAAAGTACTACGAGGCAACACCTATCGAAACCACAAACCTCTACATATAAAATGCTGTACAATACTTTAAAAACAGAATTGACAGCAGTCAAGGCCCGCGGACCCGTGTTTTACATTTTACCATCTACCAGGATATATATTGCGGCTGGTCATTATGGATAAGATGCTGACAAGGGTACAGCACTCCGTGACTCTGTTGGCGGTGGATTTCGGGTTTCTTTCCTTTATATCCCTCTAAAGAGACGCTACCAATGCCTTTTGATTGGTTTGTCCTACATATTTTATTTTTTGCGGTCTCCGATATATCTAAAGGACGTCCGCCCTATCCACCACCAGGAGGGGTGCCCAGTGGAAGAAATAGCCAAACTGCATTGTGTTTAAACCCATTAGTTCGCACTTGTTATATATATGTATATAGTAATAGAGTAATATATTTTCTTACTACATTGAATAAACCTGCCTCGTTGCAGCGACATTGCGACATTGTCCTGATCCTTAAGCGCGTTTCAATGTATGATTGCTGTGTTTTGCCTTTCCTCCGTTCGTAAATTTATGACGCTTCATTTACCTTTTCACCCCATTGGGATGATACGTTTGTTATTTTGTTAATTAATTTACCCCGAAAAGCGAACAACAACAACAACAACAACAATATCAGCAGGGTCAGCACCAACACAGTCGACTTAAGTGTCATCCTTAACATCATCACGCGTCATGATGTCGCTCGACGCTCATCTTCAACATCATCGACGGCGTATGCATAATTACCAATGCCAGCAATAACAGCTAACAACATCGGTTGAGCTCAGTGGAGTAATTGCCGAAACAACCTGTGCCAACATTTACATCAACATTGCAGGAGGCACAGTTTATGACAACCCTAACAGTGGGTGGTCGCTCTTCGGATTTCGAGGACCGTGCCACGCCGCGCTACATTACCGGGCGAAAAGCGAGTGATGAACAATTAGTGAATCTTAAATTAGCAGTGAATGGGTCACAGCCCCAACTTGGATCTATAACATCTGCTGTTGATATCGTCATTGGCATCGCGCACCAGCTGGAAAGCCAACCGAAATCATCAAGAACTACAATTAAGCGGTTGGTATGATAAGGTTTGGGAAAGGATGTAGTGTTACACAAGTCTGTCAATTAAGAACGGCAGGCGTGCCATATTTTTACAAAAGTAAAATAACAATCAAATGGAAACCCACCCGAACAATTAGCTTAGCATAATGCAACAAATTGCAGTTGTCAAAATCCCAATTCAATAAAGAATTGAAGATAAATAATCAAATTTGTACAGACATTAGCCATACTATCCTCCTTTAATTCGGTACTCTGTCGAGGCATAAACTTTAAAATATGAATCTCAAACCCAACAACCTTCACTGGCCCCCGCTGCACATCAACCTACAAAAAAATGGCGCCAAAAGTGGCACTAAGTGAAATAAATGAATGTTTGAATGGAGCAAAAGAGACGTGGACAGACAAAGCGACATTGTACC
This sequence comes from Phaonia tiefii, assembly GCA_963931995.1. NCBI lineage: Eukaryota > Metazoa > Arthropoda > Insecta > Diptera > Muscidae > Phaonia > Phaonia tiefii. Next base: position 278,323,090 of record OZ008370.1, read on the forward strand.
AAAAACGAACGGAAACCATAGAATGAATGCTCGAATGAAATGGATAAGATGGGATGAATTAATGAATTAATGTATGATTTTGCGATTTGTTTCAATCACCAGCAGCAGCACTGCTGAATACCGCAGTATCGTTGTAGTCGTTACTCGCAACTGGCACTGGAACATCCGCAGCAACAGCAGATTCTCGTTAAGGCCCGAGTCAAAAGCGACAATGATAAATTAACAACCAGGCCAAACGACAGGCAGACAAACAATAAGAGACAGACGCCCTTACAGCCAACACACAGGCATAGGCAGACACTTGATACTGCGTAAGGTGTTTTATGTATCCTTTAATATCCTTGTAACCTCGCTCATGTTGCTGCCGCCACTGTTGTTGTTGTAAGTTTACAAATTTATGACTGCAACGAGAAGGTAACGACCACATGAACATGTATAAATGCTGCCCAGTGTGTCTAGATGACAAGAACTGTTGAAATACAATGAGAAGGGAGTGTTGCAAATGTTCCTTGATCACAAGGGGCCAGACAGTTTTCTTCAAATGCATTACAGCGATTAAATTGAGGTTGTGAAATTGAGAATGAATTTGAATTTAATCTGAAGCCGTAGTTGCGATTCGAATGAAGTCCCTGCAATGAAATTATATTATGATAAAGGACAATTTATGCAAGTAATATTGTAATTTGCCACCCACTATCTGCCACAATACTCCTTTGTTGGCAAAACTGGAAATGATATTGGATATAAGGACGAGATTGTGGGACGGCGGTCAGATTTGCTAAGTGCCAAACTCATTGTCTCGTGGAACCTGTGTAAAACTTTATGTTCTTAAATATTCACTTCACTTTTATAATTTCTGCCCACAAACCTACAAATTTAGTGGCACCATAAAGTTGATTTACGGCCACCCGGGTGTCAGCCATTGGAAGATAAATATAACATGTTTGGAAACAAACTTTTTTATAATTTTACGTAACAGGTGCAACAACACACGCTAAAAGAAAATTGCCTGCAAACAATTCTGCGCAAAATCACGAGTTTAAATTCAGCAATACTTCAATGTATAAATACAAACATACATACAAACAAAAAGTCTAATCTCATAAACGAAAAATATGACGATGAACCCTATGGTCAGTTTAATGAATACACGATACATCAGATTGATGTGCCATAGAGTAATGACGTATAGAGTAGCTAACTCTCTCAGTAAATTGATGGCATCTGGTGTGTTGCAGATGGGCGGTTGGATGTTGGAAAGTATTGCTTTAATAATACCAGATAGAGACAATGGCTCGAACCAGCCAACAATAAATCAGCAACGGCATTTCGATTTTGTGCATTAAAATTGTTGTATAATTAAACCAGAAATGTATACTAACAATAAAATATAACAAAAAAGTGCAAAATACGTTTAAATTTATTTCACAGTTTTTCATCAAAACGACATGAAAATTTTAAATCAACAATTTTTGATGTAAGTCAATTTACGTCAAATACCTCTCTATCGCACCGACCGCACCACGAATAGTGTGAAAGGAAATGTCAGACGAGAAGAATGACAGCTTTATGTAACATTACCCTATGTGATGTGCATGTTTATATGGTGTAGTGAAAATAAAGTTGTATTCGTGCACACGTACAACGTAAAAGTGTTCCTATCAATCAAAGCAAATATCAAAATCAATTTAATTCCGTTTCGAATTCGAGACGGAAATCAGTTACGGATACATGACGTATCAGATTTCGTATGAAATTCCTCCCGAAAACGTGAATCGCTTTTTATCCTTTTTCGGATCCGTTTCGCACTCACAATACGAATACGACTCATTGCGGATTCGAAACGGATTCATTCTGCATTCGCATTTGTTTTAATGAGCAATTCTGTATATTTAATATCGTAAAATATTTATTATAGGTTTAAGTATTTTATGTTTTACATCATTAATTTTAATTTTATATAAATTCTACAGTCAAATTACTAAGTATATTTATTTTCATTCAAATATTATTCTGGCAAAATGAAAAATCTTCTTTGCAACGGATTCGAAAAGGGTTCGACAACTCATATTTCAGTTTTTTATGCTTTTACGGATTCGTAACGGAGTCGAAACCGATCCGCATCCGTTCTTGTGCACATTGAGTTACGTCAAAAACAAAAAACAAAATAGTTTTTCAATCACGTTTATTAAATCACTGTTCTAACAAATATTGTCAGAAACACAACAGTCAGATCAATATGATTTTGACCACCACGTTACTCATTGGCACATCGCTCTTATAAAATGCATTCCAGTGGTCTGATCTTGGTCTTCCTCCCAGTGGTCGGAGTCTTGGTCTTCCTATTTTTCATCTTCCTTTGATTTCGGTTTCGAATACCTTTCGTGCTGGTTCATCTTCATCCATTCTACTAACATGGCCTAGCCATCGCAATCGCGTTTTTTTTTTGATGCGCTTAACTATGCCAATATCGGGATATAGATCATACAGCTCATGGTTCATGTGTCGCCGATACCCGGTGTTGTGCACTATAGGGCCATACATTTTTCGGAGTATTTTTCTCTGGAAGACTCCTACCGATATTTCGTCTGCTTGCGATAATACCCAGGATTCTGCGCCATAAAGCAAGACAGGTTGTATGAGAGTCTGGACTTTTGTTACTCGAGAGAGGGCTTTATCTCTAAAGTGCTTGCTTAGCCCAAAATAACATCTATTCGCAAGCACAATTCTCCGCTTGATCTCAAGGCTGACGTTGTTGTTTTTGTTCACGGCAGATCCGAGGTATATAAATTCGTCCACTACCTCGAAGTTATAACGGTTATCAAAGTTCACGCATTAGTCTAATCGCGTGGAGGCGCTGCTCGTTGGAACCATTAATTTTGTCTTGTCCTTATTTACCATCAGACCCACTTTTGCTGAATCCTTCTCAATTCTCGAAATAACCGCAGTAACTTCTCTAATTGTGCGCCCAATAATATCGATGTCATCAGCATACTCGAGCAGCATGTGACTTTTGCTGCTGACGGTTTTATTCATGTTGACTGCAGCTTTTCTCATAATGATCTCCATTAAGATGTTAAAGAGATCGCACGATAGGGTGCCGCCTTGCCTGAGGGCTCGCTTAGTTTCGAAAGGTCCTTACGAACTTTCACTGAGGATTTCGTGTTGTTAAGGACATCCTTCAACGGCGTATGAGTTGTGTAGGAATATGAAGCTCAGAGCTTGCTTCGAAGAGTTTCTCTCGTATCGGACTATCGAAAGCCGCCTCCTAATCGACAAATAGATGATAGGTGTCGATTCGTTTTTCGTGAGTCTTCTCCAGGTCAGCGACAATTGGCTTTATTCTTTGGCACATTATACTTTATACGCTAGGGATAAAAGGCTTATTCCACGGTAGTTGGCACAGAGACTCGGGTCACCTTTTTTAAATATGGGGGATAGTAAACTGAGACTCCAATCGCCGGGCATGCATTCATCTAACCAAATTTGAGCTGATGCATGCACCTTATCAGCTCATCGCCGTCAGCCTTAAACTGCTACGCCAGGTAATCCAGTTGCTCCTGCGGCTTTGTTTTTCTCAAGCCGGGCAATAGCTGTTGTGACCTCGTCTTGGTTAGGAAGGGGTAATCGACGTCGTCGTCCAAATTGTGGTTGATTGTCCCATCGACATTGGATATCTCAGGTACCAGAGCGGGGAGGAATGATATCTCCATACTCCCAACATGCTCTGCACATCTGCGATGAGATTTCCGTCCTTGTCTTTATAGAATGGGGGCCCTGAACCATGTCTATTAGTTCCGATTTTGACTTTTTGATAGAATTTTCGGGCTTTGTTCTTCCTTCTGTATGACTCAATTTTCTCATTCTCGCGCTTTCTCCACTGCCGCCTCTTACGTCTAAAGAGACGGTTTACCTCCTTTATTTTCTCCCTATACCGCTCAGTTGCAGCTCGCGTTACAATTGACTGAAGCATTGCCATGCGTGCAGCGTTATTTTCATCATTTGCTATGCGACACTCTTCATCGTACCATGGTTTGTTGCGATGCGGTTCTTCCAACCCAAGTACGGTTGTTGCGGCAGTTTTCTCTGCGTCTGGGTTCGTACGATTTTCGTTCTACTTAATCTTGTGCGAACCTTTGCTGCTACCAGGTATTGATCATAATCAATGTTAGCTCGTCTAATCACTCGTACGTCCATTACACTGGATGATTGCCTTCCATCAATTACCACGTGATCAATTTGGTTCTTCGTTCTTTGATCAGGGGATACCCAGGTAGCCTTGTGGATGTCTTTATGCTGGAATCTTGTACCACTAATGACCATGTTTTTTGCCGAGGCAAAGTCAATCAGTCTCATACCGTTCTCGGAACTGTCAGTATGTAGACTGATATTGCCAATAGTTGGATTAAACACATTCTCCCTGCCTAGTTTAGCATTAAAATCTCCGAGTACAATCTTAATGTCATGGCCAGGGTAGCGATCATACGTTTCCTCTAGAAGCTCATTGAATAAATTAGGGAAATATAAAAATATTTCGCTTTTATGCGGTTTTTGGCTATACGTTCACTCACAGGATTGAACCTTGAGACTAGATGTCGCAGTCTGTTGCCAACTACAAATCCCGCAACCAAATTTATTTCCTTATACAACCATGTCCTCTCCATCGCATCTCCTGGATAGCGGTAGCCTTATAACTTTCGAGGATATCTGCCAATTGGATACCAGCATCGGATCTATATAGAGTCCATATCCGTAAATTGTGGTCCTGACAATGTTTGTCAACAAATAGTGGTTGTTTATGATTTCGTTTCTGTATATTCACTGCCATTATGAACCTAGTCCACCGGGTTTTTGCATTTTACCCGCTATCAGTATATTTGATTGCAGCCACCCGTTGTAGATCAGACACAGACCAGGATGCAATATGTCGAACCTGGATTTTCTTCTTTTGTATTCTATCCGCCGTTGGACCCTATGTTGGCTCATTCGCCTTAAAAGGAGAAAATAATAGGCCCGATGACTTGATGAGCTTCAGTGACATCAGTCACCTACTAGACATGAGACGCATCATTGGTCGCCTAGCCAGTCATGCTGCTCATCGGAAAGCCTTAACTTCAACCGCTAGAAAAAATATTCTACCATTGCCAGAGAACCACCCCGTGGAAGAAAAAGTCATAGGCACATGCTTGAGAACTGACGGCTCCCAATCTTTGGCTCACAACACAACTAAACATATAAATATTTTACAATTATAAATCTAGTTGAAGAAGTTGAAGTTTTTCATTTGCGTCACAAGTGTCTAAACTTAAAGAACGAAATTTGTGCAGTTCGATATACATCTACATATTTACTTGACACTTCCAGCGTTTGCAAAAAAATTAAATATTTTCCACAAAAAATTGCTCGACTTTTTGTTATGAAATTGTCGATATTCGATATTTAAACGACACACAAACGTTTCGAATTCAGCGCTTAGAACCAACTAAAAAAATGAATTTACAAAAAATAGTTGAATCCAGCGATATAATCAACCAAATAAATAAAAATAATTCCAAAAAATCGTTTGATTGTTGGGGGGGGGGGGGGGTTAATATGCCTACGGCACTCAGATTAGGTTATATTTCAATACTATATTTCCACTCTATGATCGTCGTGAGAAGCTATTATTTAGACCTTGTAGTATAATATTGTACACATGTGCAAATAAGAAATATTTCTTTTAAATAATGCAACTAAAATTTTTAAAATTTTTCCCACTAAGAAATTGCGTCATAGCTAATAAACTTTGTGAATTCGGCGATTGGAACGTAGATACTGTTTTCTCTAATGTATTCAAAATGCTGGCGCACTAGAATCAAAAAATAATAATTTTAATAGGTTTTCATTGTTAAAATGTTTTCTAAAACCAAAAAACGGTCATATCCCCCATTGGGGAGTATGTCCGTTCAACAATTTGATGATTATGTCCGCCCTGGTGGATGTCTGTCCGTTGGGGGGTTATGTCACTGCACCGTATTTGGATGTGGTATCACTAGCCCGCTCTCGGTTTTGCCCCTGATCACTACAGGACAAAGAGGAATTCTACCGAGGACTACTACTGAGTACTTCGAAATTTTATAATGCAGCGACAGTATTGTACTTATATATCTTTCCTCATTTCATAATTTGTAATATACCTTTAAGAAGAGACATACCAATACTCTATAAAATGACGAAACGTCTAACCAAATTGTACATATTTTATATTTTCCCCTCATTTTGTGGTTCACGGTAGAGACATTGAAGTAACCCTCTTCGAAGGAATTGTAGCCTATACATTTCTTCAGAACTTTGCGAAATCAAAAATCTAATATTTGAAACCCCAAACATCTCAAATAACACAGTAATGTGTATTGCAATGTACATATCTAATACTGACTTCAATTTTGGCAGCCAAATTTCTGTGAAACTTACCTAACTTTCACTCTAACCATTTCTAAATTTATACGAGATGTGGACAAAACTAACGCATTTTTGTACTTTGTCCCTTCGTCTGTCCAATAACATACCGTCGTTCGTAGGTTATTGTGTTCTATACCGCAAAATTGAAAAAATTGATATAAGTGTACTCAGATCTGTGTACTCAGTTTGCGCTAATTATTTATAGTTTACGACATATGAGACATCGACTTTGTGCTATATAGCACTGCAATGGCAAGCTTCGTAAAATTTGTGTTCTATATGCAAAAAATAATGCATATAGAACAAAAACAGAGGAAAAATACTAAACAAAAGAAAATTTAGTTATTTTGTTCTATATAATATCCGCTACATCTCACAAAATGCTTGCGCAAAGTGGCCAAAAATCAAAAAAAAAATTGATTTTACAAAAAATTTGTGTAAATATCACAACAGCCACCACAGACAACACAACGGCTTGCGCAACGCCCATTTTGTGCAACATTTTGTGTAGTCTTTTCCCCCCTTAAGTCATAATGTTAACGCTCATGACCTACGAAGCGTGTTCAAAAGAGAGAATGTGACTTAAGTGTTTGATGAAAGGCATATTGTGAATGGAATCATACTAGTAACATGTTATTGGTATTTGCTGTGCTTCTAAATATTACAGTTGTAAATCAACCTTCACTTAGCAATTACTGATTTTAATATTTTTTTAAGCATTTTCTTGATTTCGCAGAAAGTTAACGTGCTGATATTAAGTTTCTTTTTGATGTGTTAACATCTATACGCGCGCCTCTAGGGCAGTAAACTATCAAACTAATACATACGCAAGTGTTAGGTTTGTAAGAGTAAATCATCGTTTGTTTGTTCGTTGCTTGGAAGTCGGTATCGAAAGTGATTATTGGGCTATTTTCATATAATTTTCCCACGCGATTTTCTCCGGAAATTCATAGCCGATTTTATTAATTTTTGGATTAAAAAGCTAGTGCGGGTTTCGACGAAGAGTTTAGGCCAAAAATTAAGGCGATCCGATATCGGCGAGCCGAGATTTAAGTGTTTTAATTTGGAGTATTAATTTGGAGTAATATTAAAAAAGTATTTTATGTTGATCTTCGGTTATATCGTACGAATATAACAATGTATGTATGTATGTACAAGTGTCTGTTGCTTTGCATTCTTTGACTTTTGTGGGAATAAAACAAAAAGTATTGAGCAAGAAAATAATGACACATGTGCTTGCACTGGGTCTTTAAATAATTTTAAGTATTAATATTATTTAACTGTAACGTCATCATATGATTGAACGCTGTTTTCTATTTTCCAATGTAACATTTACGAATGTGTTCATAGAAATCGAACAGGTACCGTGTAGCAAAAAGGTGTTAACACATCGCCCGTGAGTTCGAACACTCATTGGATCTTTTATAACGTATAATACTCCAAAGAATTTGGTTACAATTGCGTAGAACAAATAATATAAAAAATATCGGAAATTTTAGTATGGGTAAGGTCTAGAGAAGCATATTTCTTGTAGAATAGTTAATTAATTTGCATATACATATGTACATACATATATAGCTGACTTTGACTCAGACGATTCGCAAAATGATCCCGATTTTGTCTTTCCAAATACTTCAGAGCACTTGTTAAAGCAGAGTTTTACTGATGGAAATATGCCCCTGGAAATAACCAGCAGTAGCTGCAGCAGATCATCAGAGGAGTCGCGCATTGACTCCCATTCAATAAACATCTTCCAAACAATACGACAAAGTAGACAAAGCAGTACTTCCAGCATTTCAACTGAAACTCACATGAACTCGTGTAATTTACAGCTCCCTCGTAAAAGAAAAAACAATGAGACAGAATACGTAGACAGAATAGTGAAGAGTATGTTTCAGCAAAAGGTGTACTACAACAAAAAAACAAATTAAAGCATCATGCACATCTGAATGTTATTTTTCGTGTAGTGAAGTCTTTTCTGAAACTGACCGACAAATTATTTTTAAAGAATTTTGGTCACTTACAGACAGCCAAAAAAATAATTATTACAGCAAATTTGTGTCAGTGCAAAATGTGAAAAGAAGAGTTGCGAAAGATTCTATAAAAAAAAAAGAATAGCTTTAAGTACTTCTTTAAAAACTCCAAAGATAATTTAATGCAACGGATGTGTCAAACATTCTTTTTAAACACGTTGACTATATATCCAAAAATAGAATATATTATCATTTTAAGCACCTTTGCGAACCAAGCACAGTTGTCAAAGAATTGCAAAAGGGCAAGCACGTTAAGCATTCTCTTTCAAATTTAACAAAAAAAAAATAAGGGAACATATAAAAAGTTTCTCTGTCGTTGATTCGCATTATTGTAGAGCCAGTACATCACGTCAGTATTTGGAGGAAGGATTAACGATTAGTAAAATGTTTCGTTTATTCCAACAAAAGTTTCCTCAACATTCCACTTCATTATCGACATTCACAACCATTTTTAAACATGAATTTAATCTTGGATTTTTTGTGCCCAAAAAAGATCAGTGCCGATCACTGTGTATTATTTCAAAAGCGTAAAAAATCCAATACTTTGGATGAAAACTTACAAAAAAACTATGATGAACATTGCCATGAAAAAACAATTTGCAAAGTCGAGCGTGAAAAAGACAGAGCAATAAAATCCGATGACACCCTAGTAATTTGTTTCGACTTTACCTAAAGGGTTTTCGTCTATTTATTATTATAAGAGAAAACTTTCCGTTTTTAATATGACGGCAACCGTGTGCCCACAAAACAAAATAGAACCAAACGTAACTTACTGCGCTATTTGGAACGAGGTCCACATGACATAGCCAGTGCCGTCGTAAAAATTTTACAGCAAATTATTTTGGATTTTAAGAATGTTAAGCATTTTATTTTGTGGAGCGACTCCTGTGTGCCGCAAAATAAAAATCAGATTTTTGCAACTGCTCTTTTCCAATTCATGCACAATCATAAAAATATTCAAACAATTCAAATTTTCTGAGCCTGGTCATTCCCAAATTCAAGAAGTGGATGCCGTTCATAGTGCCATTGACCGTCATTTAAAGTTACGAGAAATTTGCAGCCATTTGCAGTTAGTTGAGTTATTAAAATCGTATAAATCACCAACAGTTAAGCTATTCGTGATTCAAATGACATCTGAAGACTTTAATTTGTATTCAGTAAAATCTAAAAGGCTCAATTTTAAAAATGTCCCTTTTGCACGTATTAAATCCTTGCAATATAGAAAAAATAACATATTCGGAATATCATATAAAACATCTTTATGCCAAAATGAATATTTGAAAAATATTATAAAAAAAAAAAAGTTCGAAATTTATTTATTTGAAGAACGTCTTCAGACTTCAGCTCCTAATAAGATATCATCAGAAAAAATTAATGACGTCAAAAGCTTATATAACTTTTTATCGCAAGACGCAGTGGCATACTATGATAATTTGTTTAATACTACTTAACTTTTTGTCTCTGTTTTTTTTTTCAATAAAAAATTCTAAAGCGAATTTCTAAATCAGGCCTGACTGAACTTCGCGAAATTGAAGCCAGATGAATTTGATTAACTGTTTTCTTTATTTTATTGTCATAACTTTCCTTGCTTTATGAAATCAAAAAGTATTGCCTTAAGTGGACTTAGAAAAATATTGTATGTAATTATAAGTTTAAGTTTAAAATGAATTCAATGTTTGAAATAAATTTTTTGTTGAATAAAAATAAATCGTTTTTCATTTCATACTACCTATATTATATTAGAATGTGTTCCATATACTACAAAACAATTAGAGCTTCGTAAATCAGTGCATATAGAACAAAGCACAAATCTTAAAAACGCTTCTAATTCCTACAAGCGTTTCCAAAGACGGAAAGTTTTTTGATGAACAACTAAACTTTAACATGGATTTACCAAAAAAGCATTTTTGTCATATAGAACACAATAACCTACGAACGACGATACAGGATGCCATGTTTATATTCAACCGAGAATTGTTTAGCGGCGACCAACTCATTTTGAACTTTGGCCGCTTTGTGACACAATCTGAGGTGAAATTATTGATGTCGATTTCATATATAAAGTTGTACTTTAAATTCTACTAATGACATATTTATCCTTACAAAAACTTGAAATATATAGTTTAAAATTTCTTGTTGAATGTTACTGTGCCTTGGTACGTATTTTCAAAGATCAGATAAGAAATAAGTCCGCTTTCAAAATATTAAATAATTTTGATTACCCTTCAGCTTTGCATTTATACCCTCACCCATAGGGATACGTAAAAAAATGTAACACATTGAAAGAGCCATATTAGACCCTTAGTATCTTTGGACGAAATTCTGTTTAGGACTTTTTAAGATGTTTGAGCCATATACGTCTGTCTCTCTGGCTGGCTGGCTAGTCAACACGATAACTGCCGTAAATCTTTACAGATCTCCGCGAAATTTTGTCAGTGACTATTATTTTTCAATACTGAGTTTGGGATTGAAAGTGGGCGTTTTGGCCAAACCTTTTTTCTGGTAGATGTGATTAGCTTCAACTCACACACCGGTTAATAATCTGTAAATGCCTACTTAAATGGAGGAAATGGGCGAGATTGTCACGCCCATTCTGGTACCTTCCATACAAAACAGTGGGTTCGTCAGGGTTGTCAATCCGATAAATCGCGTGAAACACTTCCGACGTTAATGAAATTAGGTATAAGGCTTCACGTTATCAAACGCCAATCACCGATTAAAACAAGGGCGATTTTGCCACGCCCATTGTGGTACCTCCCATACAAAATTTGGTTTGGTCGTCTGGGTGTTCGGCACGAGAAGTCCCGCAAACCCGAACCAATCTTTATGAAAGTTTGTACTAGTCAATATTTGTGGAAATAAAACTCTCCTGTAGAAAATGAGCTGTTTTGCCACACCTATTCTGGTACCTCCCATATAAAAGTTTGGCGGATGACCGGTTGATCGACACGATAACTCTCGTAAATAGGGTTGCCAGACGTACTGTTTTCAGCAGTACGCGTACTTTTTTTTACAAATTGTACTTCTGACTGCATAGCACCTAAAGAATTACGCAAAAGTACTTCTTTTAATCCTCTGTACTTCTTTTTGTACTTTTTTTGTTATGCCAACGATAAATACGAAAATGTTACTCGTTCATACCAAAAATCGTACATAAATATTTATATAGAAGACCGTTTTACTTTTAACAATAACAAATTTGAAAAACTTCCCATTTTTAACCTTAATTCACACAATTCATTTCCTTCATGTCGTAATTGAATTATTTTCAATCAAATAAACTGGCTTAGATCAACTCTTTGACGAATTTATATCATACTAGCTGACCCGGCAGACGTTGTCCTGCAAATTTTGTGGATTTTTAATTTGTGGATTGTATGGTAGGTACCACGCCCCTTTGTCCAATTGGACCGAATAGTAAATCTAAACCACCCAGGGCGCCACCCAAACACCTACAAAAAAATTTATTCAAGTCGGTTCAGAAGTTTAGGAGGAGTTCAGTCACAAACACACGTGCAGTAGAATTATATATATGTATAAAGATTATTACGACGCATTTATTTTATATTTGAAGTTTGAAATGCTTTTGCTAAAAATATTCCAAAAGAAAAATCCGTTTAAGAAAAATGTAAAGAGATCCTTGAAGTGGGTCATTTCCAAATTTCTGAAATATCTGTAAATTAGTATTTTCAATTCCTCGCTCTAATGCGGCATCTGAAAGAATATTCAGTTTGATGTTTAATTTTTGGGTAAAAAAACGATATAAACTTCTAATTCAAAATTTAGAAAACGAATTAAAAAACTAATTTTACGTACACGTGTAATGAAATGAGTTTGTAAATTTTTTAAAGCGGTAGAAACGGAATACTTAATCAAGTTCAAAACTATAAATATTTGTAATTCGTTCAAAAAGTTGTAAAATAATATCTTTGATTATTAAATAATTAAAACAAGTATTAAAAAATTTTAAGTATAAAATGTGAAACACCTGACTAGTTTTTATTTAAAAAAATATTTGTGGTCTCTTAGTTTGGTCGTTTTTTCCCTTAATTTATAAATTGTTACTGTTATGTACTGTATTTCTTAACTTACAATTTTATTTTTCTGTACTGAACTTTATGATTTCTTAATAACAGAAAGTGTACTTTTATTTTCTTAATTGTACTGCCATTTTTTCCTCGATGTACTTTTTTTTGTTGACTTTAAATCTGGCATCCCTACTCGTAAACTACAACCGATCTTAATAAAATTCGGTACTGGGTAATATTTTGCTAAAAGCTACTGTGTAATTAATAACTGACTATTGTGACACGCCCAGTTTCGTACCTCTCATAAAAAAGTAGGGCGTATTTGGGGTTTGCCGACTCGATATCTCCAATATGTCATAACCGATCTTAATAAAATTTGGTACTGATCAAAATTTTGGCATCAACTTGCCATGCCCATTTTTGTACCTCGCATATAAATATTGGGAGGGAAACTAATTAATTTGGGTATTCAATAATATTTAGCGCAATGTCAAGCTGCTATTGGCTATGGTTACACTGTTTTTGCTAAAATATTCCATTGTATAAAAAACAATAAAATAAATAAATGGTTTCCCATTACATCCCATGCAGGGACCGGGGAGAACTTCTCACAATCACTGTGCTGTGCGCTTTCCAGTTTTCACTCACTGATTGGGACCTACAGTTTTACACCGATTCCGAACGGTATTTTGAGAAGCTTATTCATGGTTATATACTCGATAGTGTCGCCGTCACTATGCGAGGTGACCGCCGCCGAAAGAAATTTTTTTGAAGGTGGTCAGAGCAGGGTTCGAACCCAGGATCTCATGTATAAGAGCCGCGCACACTAACCATTACACCACCGACGGCTTCTCTGCTCTTAACTTCGTAAAAACATCAATTGATCATAAAGTTTATTAGCTGTTATCCGTGGACGTAGTGTAGGTTTCTTCGATCGATGCAAAATCACAAAGCACTGCGCTTTCCCGATTCCATCTTTGTGTTGGCCTCGCTTCTCTGCTCTTAACTTCGTAAAAACATCAATTGATCATTCCATTGTATTCTCTTGGGAAATTCCTGGATAAAATGCGGGAATTGAAAATGAACCAAATTCCCTGGGCATCCCGGGCACGATTTCCCGGGATGCATTCTCTAGTAAAGACACATAAAATAAGAATTTATTTTTTGTTGCACTCTGACCAAATGTGAGTATTTAAAAAAAGTGATGCACATTCCATAACTTTTATAAATTATTATAGGAAAAAATACAATCTGGCTAATTTATGCGCAATTGTATATCAAAAATCGTTATTTTTGAACTAGTTATGTATTCCACTTTTCCATTGAATCCTCCTTTTAACCCTGCTTTAAAGCTACTTTACCCGCAAGTGTTCAAAGTTACTTCTCCTTCACAGTTCCGAGTATTTATGCAATACAAACATATTTTTGTTTATAAACTATCATGTCGCGACAGGAAATAGTTCCGTTCCAATTATTAAATTTTTGTAGCTAAAATAATCTTTTGTTTACATAGTTATGAATATAAAATGAAAGCCTTGCAGCAGCAACACAGTACCCGGTTTTATATTCGATTTTTTAATTTAAGAAAGAAACAATAGTAATTGCTCATCTATTAAATATTTTTATCCACTAATGTTTAAAATTTTCCAAACGTGCATTGACATATTTAAATAAGATGCATTCGGTTTATCGGTTATATAGAATTTACAGGACAATACAAACCGTTAGAACACAATTCCTTACAGGCCAGAAAATACCTTATCTAATAAATAATCCAGGTGTAAATTAAACCAAATCAACAACTTCAAATTCATGAGTACAAAATTCAACTTACTCAGGAGCCAGCAGACCATGGAAAGCGCCGGCAATTCGATCAATGGGTAATGGAGCAAAGTGATATCAATGGCAATTTTTCATAAAAAACATCTTCTCCGATGAAGCGCATTTCCATCTCGTGAATACCCAAAATTGTCGAATTTGGGGCCCAGAAAATCCTCATGCAATCCATGAGATACAAATTCAACCACAACGAGCATTTGTCTGGTGCGAATTTTGGCCAGGCGGCGTGATTGAGTCTTACTTTTTTGATGATAAGGCCGAAATTGCAGTGACTGTGAACGACATTCGTTTCAGGAATATGATACTGGGTTCTTGTGGCCTCAACTAGATGGAATAGATCTGGATGACATGTGGTTTCAGCAGGACGGCACCTCTTGCTACAACGCGCATGAAACAATCAATTTATTGCAGCAACGATTTCCAGAATAAATTACCTCAAGAAATTCTGATGTCAACTGGCCACCAAGATCATGCGATTTAACGCTGTGCGGTTTCTGTTTTTGGGGTTTTGTGAAATCTCGGCTTTATGCGAATTAACCAGAAACAAATCCTGAGCTCTCTCTCTGCGAAATCTTTGCGAAAAAGTCAAGGAAAATTTCATGAAAAGAATAATGGTCTGTCATCAGAGCCGTGTGGTCCATTTGACGGATATTTTATTCCATACTTAATCGGAACATGTCTTCTTTGCAATCCAATAAAAAAAATCAGAACTTTCTAAAAAAAAATACGTGTTTGTATTTTAAAATGAAAAAGTTCATTCTTACTGAGATACCCTGTATTATACAGTAATCTTCCTTAAACAATTAGCCGTCTTCATCATATTCCTCAGTCTGGAATATGTGTCTACTCCACCAATAAATTTCGGTAGGTATTGCCGCGGGAACTCGCTTTGCTCTATACCTGCTTGCATTCGCGAAAGAGAAAACCGGGGAGAAAATAGGACACATTGCATTTAAAGTTGAAATTTGAAACTGTTTGAAAAAAAATGATGAAACGACTCGTAACCCTTATAAATACCTCACTTTCATTGTCCACCGCCAATTCAAGTATCAGCAGGTAACCATTCGCTATCTAAACACTGTTTTGAAAAGGACCTACAAGACCAGCAACAGTTGATGACATCGATTTTTGTTTTTGTCAACCCCTACTGAAATTTTCTGAGCAACATTTTCGTGGAATATTTGAAAGCCCTAAATCGCACCAGGCCACAAAAAATAGTGAGACCTAAAAGGTCTCACTTTATGCTGACATTCTGTAAAGGAATCATTCATCCCACAAAAAGTTGTTACGCTGTGAAATGGCTCTATCGGCCACTCATCTCAAACGACCATTAAACAAAAATAGATACGATGTGTTTGTGAATGCGATATTTTTCGAAAGGATTCACATTGCAATTGAGTTTTCGTTTGCATTTAGATTAATGCAATTTTCAATATCATCATTCCAAACAACAGGGTTGTCTAGTAACCATAAGGATGCATTCTGCTCAACTTCTTGTTGAAAACTATATCTCTATCAATAATGATGATGATAATGATCTTGAGCTTGAATAAATAATATGGAAATTTATCCTTTAGTTTCTAATAGCACAATTAGTACCGCGCTACATTCCTAGTATCACAACCAAAATTATCCTCACAATAAAATCATTATATTTTCCAACATTACAGCTGATCGTTGGTGCAATTATGTATTTTTATCCTAACACAGCAATTAACAAATTATATTTGGTTTGCCAGTGAAAGGATTTCAAAACCACATCTATTAACTACAAATTAAATGGCCGCTGGCAAAGATTAGATGAAGTTCAAGTGGTTTTCAAATTATATCCCTCGCAAACCCATCCACCCAACCAGAACCTTATTCGCAACTTTTGAAAGTTTCCACCCACACCTACACCTTTGTTCCAGCTTCTTTCTGCCATTTCCCCCATCCTAATTGAAAATAAACCAGTACCTTTGGCTTATGTACCACAGGATGTTGTGCTTGTATAGTTGATATCGATTACTGTATGCTGTCCTATAAATCTCTTTCGTTGTCTTCCTATTTAAGGTCCTGCAGATTAATTCCTTTTAATTTTACACATTTTTTCTTTTCAATTCAAACGCCAATGACGACCATGTTTAAACGCTTATCGTTAACGTACGGAATTTATTATTTCAGGATAACGTTCTCAACAACCGCCTCTGTATCCACCTCGAGCTTAAACAGCAGAAGTATGTGGTATTTGCAGTAAATACAGTTTCAACATTAATTTTCTGTTGGAGAGTGGTATGATTAGTTTGGGTAACGATGTGAATATTCGGGATGACGAAAATTGGACGAAATTGATATGTGTTATTGAATACAATATCTGTGTTCGATTCCTTAACTTTATTATTGCAAACTTATGGCTGACGATTTAGGAACTAACTTAGGAACTTTGAACTTACAGACGAAGTTTTATCGGTAACATCATCAAATGAAACTGGGATACATAAAGACTAAGGAGTAATGATTGTTTCTAATAAAATACAGAATTCATAAAATTATGGAAGATGGAAAAAGTGATGGTCATTTCCATTGTGTATAGTAACTCGCGTGTGATATTGTACCCTAAGTTTATTTTTTTGTAATTTGTTCATTAAGCAAGACGAATAGATTCAGAGTTTTAAATGTTTCCTCCACATGGAAGGAGAGATGTAGAGGACAGATCACTAAGTCCGTGACTTTTCGGACTTCCCTCGTAGTTATATGAAATGCAACACTGCTGCCATCAAGTACCACCTGTTAATAGACTACTGTCAAATTGTGAGCAAGTTGAGTCATTTATTTTGCGTTTAACAGCTGTTCAAAACATACAACCTCGTGCATTTAATTAAAAATGGAAAAAAGTGGATTTCGAGTGCTCATTAAACATTATTTTTTGTGAAAAAAACCGTCAATCAAACCAAGGAAAAGCTTGATAAATACTATGGAGACCCTGCACCATCGATATTTCAATGGTACAAAAGTGGTTTATTAACTTTCTTTGTGGTCGCACAAGTACAAATGACGCTGATCATTCTGGATGGACAATTGTCGAAAAAATCCACGATATGGTGTTGGCCGATCGAAGAGTAAAAGTGCATGAGATTGTTGATGCCATAGGCATTTCATTTCATGAGGTTTCGATTTCAAATTCTCAGTTGTGTTTAACAAAGCTATCTGCAAGATGGGTGCCGCGTTTGCCCATATTCTCCGAATTTATCCCCCAGTGACAATTTCATATATCCAAACCTAAAGAAGTGGCTTGGTGGAAAGAAATTTGGCTAACATACAAATGCCTACTTTCTGGACCTCGAAAATCCTATTTTTTGGAAGGGATACAAAAATTGGAGAAACGTTGGACTAAGTGTATTGAGCTATAAGGAGATTCTGTTGAAAAATAATTTTTTTTTGCAAAACAGACTGAGTTTCATTCAAAAATCACGAACTTATTGATCCGCCCGTAAGCCGACCGAAAATTAGTCAGGCACCGACAATACACATCAGTATCGTCGCATCGGCTTAAAATGTGAGCCGCCTTAACCACTCCAAACGATGAAATGGATTCAAAACCAATAGCCGCCGCCACCGATAATTTGCTGTCGGCTTCGTTCACAACATAGAGGTCATAAAATGCCGATTATCATGGTTCACCTCTTAACCCACTTCGTTTGAACCCTAGTGATGATTCAGAAAACAGCATTCATATCTTTCAGGTGCTGTCTACAAACATATATGTATGACATACGCAAGCATAATGTGAACCTCTCTGCGTTCATTCATGATTTCATTATTTCCCACAATAAGATGTTGAAGAGATTACACACAACACAAGTTTGCCAGTTTGTGCCTTGCTGCACATGGGTGTTAAATAAGCGGCCACACCAAGCACACATACACCTCCGTGGAGTTTTCTACGCATCTAACAGTCACGAGTAGTGGAAGACACGACGATCTAATCTCAAAGATTTGATTTTAATACTTCCCAAGGTGACCAGCACACACTCGCGCTCTGACGTGCACATCTGACGCCACCGACTGTCAAATCCCATGCAGTTATTAAAATAAACCGCCCTCGTTTTATGACAGATACACCGCGAAGATGGGTGAGTAATAGTAGATTGCTAAAATGTTAATGTTGTAATAGTAATAGTCGTGTAAGTGAGATATGTATGTGTGTGCGTGTGTGGTTTAGAGTGAGTGTGAGTGTATGTGACACCAGGTGGTTTTGGCGTAAAGATTGGCGTTGCGTAAAAACACTGGAATTTATAGCTCAATTGGGAAATGAAAAGTTTGTACTCGTCGTTCTTGTATATAAACACTGCCTCGCACACATACACATTAACACGCACACTAACACGAACAAACACAAGCTCACACAAAGAAATCAAGGCACAGCACACAAACAAGATGGTGCTACAGGACTTGTATTCAAAGAGGCAGTTTCCAGATAGAGACGACTTGTATGTCTTAGTATATGTGTGGAAGTATGTAGATGTTCCTGATTGTTTTCGAATTTGTGGTTTATCAGATTGCAGATGATGCTGCCACTGACACCGCCACCGCCACCGCCGCATCACCCCTGCCGCCTTGTATTCGCATCCCAGTCCAACCTGCAGAGTATCCTTTAAAGGATCTGGAGCGCTGCAATTGGTGTGGGTATAATTTCGTATTTAGCAATATCATTATTATTATTGTTAAAGATTTAGTTATTCGTTGTACTTATAATTCTCAAATATCACCATGAATTATGGATGATGTACTAGTTATCATGATAATGTCAATATCATTTCCATTCGACGCACTCATACGGGAGGGAGCTGTTCTCCTTCATGTGGGAACAATGGTGGCCGCTTAATCGTTGCCTTAAATGGCAGTCGCTGCTCTGATACAGCGTGACTCTGATTGTCTTGATGTCTGTTGTATAAGATCGGAGACTGGCTGATGTTTGTTTGAAGTCAAGTCAAAAGATGAGCTTACTCCGACCGGCATGGGGTGAGAGCGCGATGAGACGTCATATGGGGCGGATGAACTTCAGTATACATCAGCACGCAAAAATCCATATTTAACGACTGTGTTGGCGTCAATTTAATATTCATGATTTTTATGCGTCAAAGAAGATAAATGAACTCCCATACCATCAATTTATTTGTAATCCATGAGGAAATCCTTCATGCCCACACGCATACACTCTCTCACATCATTTACATTAAAACAAAGGACTCCTTTTCAACACAAAACGAAAAAAAAATATGAAAAGAAAGGAACGCCATAATATTATTGTTATATTCATACTGAACAGACAACAGAAAAAGGTTTGCTGCACACACATACACTTGCAGTGGTTCCCAAACCACTGGTGGCCCGAAGTATTTTAGTGATTTTTATTAACTTGTTACCTACACGTGCGTACACACAAAAGTATAATTTTAACATTTGATTACGAAAATCACTGATTCATTAACAAAAGTTATTGAATTTCCCATGATGCCGATTTTTGCATATTGATAATGAAAATTTAATAACTTTATTTTACTCAATAACGAAACTTATTGAATCAAACGAACGAGTTGTAAATTGCAATTTTCTATTTAATAAACCATAAAAGTTTAAAAAAACAAAATAAAGAA
This sequence comes from Phaonia tiefii, assembly GCA_963931995.1. NCBI lineage: Eukaryota > Metazoa > Arthropoda > Insecta > Diptera > Muscidae > Phaonia > Phaonia tiefii. The sequence goes on from OZ008370.1 coordinate 278,343,067, forward strand.
AAGATTAATTCCATAAATAATTATTGAATTTTAAAGTAAATGAATAGTTTTAAAATAGTTTTTGAACTAACGGGTTTTTCAATAAGAGCGCTACAAAAGTTTTTTTAAATAAAATAAAACCGGTTTTAGATACAAATGAAATTCTTTACTCCTGTGAAAGTACGTTCGATGCCATTATGTATGGAACTCGATTTCTTTTGACGCTGAAGCCAATTTTCGACGGGTTTCAAGCATAATTCGACCAATACTGCTGGAATTTCACGTTCGATACTCGTACGAAGTTCATCAATCGTCGCTGGCTTGTTGGCATAGCCCATAGACTGGACGTAGCCCCACAGGAAATAATCTGACGGCGTCAAATCGCACGACCGAGGCGGCCAATCGACTAGGCCATTTCGTGAGATAACACGTTCACCAAACTTGGTTTCCAATAAATTGATTGTGGCATTCGCTGTGTGGCTTGTGGCGCCGTCCTGTTGGAACCACATGTCCTCCAAGTCCATATTATCCAATTGGGGCCAAAAATATTCGGTTATCATGGAAGGGTAGCGATTCGCATTCACAGTAATGTGCGGGTCTTGATCATCACGGAAGAAGTACGGCCCAATGACGCCGCCGGCCCATAAACCGCACCAAACCGTAATTTTTTCGGGATGCAATGATGGCTCATGGATTACGTGTGGATTGCTGTCTGACCAATAACGCATATTTTGCTTATTGACGAAGCCATTCAGCCAGAAATGAGCCTCATCGCTGAAGATGATTTTCCAATGAAAATCCGAATCATTTTCAAGTTGTTGCTCAGCCCAATTCACGAACATACGACGCTTATGGTGGTCAAGCGGCTTCAGTTCGACGCCACAACGACGTCACAGAGATGCCCAACGCTTGAGAACGACGTGTGAGAGACACATTTGGGCTTTCTTGAACTGAAGCCTCAGCGGCAGCAATATTCTCGCCACTACGGCTTCTTAGTCTCACTGGCACTGGAACATTTTGTACTGTGCCTGTGGATTCAAATTTTTCCACTAGACGCTCAATTGTTGATCTGGTAGGCCGATTATGACGACCATAAATTGGACGTAGCGCTCTTAAAGTTGAGGCCACTGACTCCAAATTTCGGTAGTACATTTTAATAATTTCGACTCGTTGTTGTCAAAGAGCGGGGAAAAAATGGCGTCGTTTGCTGTCCCTATCGATTTACTTTTGTATCCTCTCTGTTGAAAAACCCGTTACTTCTGTGTTGATATGACTAAAGATCAAATTAATAGACAAAATGTTTTCTTGAAAAATGTTTCCATTGGTGTGAGATTTTGCAAAATGCATCCTCATAATTCCCAGCAAATTATTTAGCTATTTAAAATCTAACCACAGATCTTCACCAGCAGTTGTTTATACTGATCCTATTGGCAAATGCATCAAACTAAATGCAAACGAAAACTCAATTGCATCCAGAATTATAAGTATTTAGCATGCAAATGTTCAGAATGTATTGCAAGCACCCAAACACAAGAAACATTTTATTCAAATATTTTCTTTATTGAAAATGCAATATATTCAAAAGTTTGCTTGTCACTCTCCAACATTGCAATATTGATAAACATAGTAGTTACATATTTGAATCAAATACGAAGGGTTATTGATTTAACGTCTTGATTTCAACAAACAAGTTTGTTCAATATTTTTCTCATCCATATTTTGTGTGTATACATTTAAGCTGGTGACATATTCGATACCTCAGTTGTATCAACTCTATTAGTTGTATCTAAGACAAACATTGATATTTCAAATCCGACCTTAAAGTGAGATTGTTATTACCTAAACTTTAAAATTAGGGTGAGAAAACATGTACTTTTTGCTACTCAGTCTAATAACTCAAAATATACCTATTGAACTGAATAAGAGAAAATATTCTCCATGGAGGCAAATTAATTCGATATCAAAATTATTTTTAAATTTGGGCCGAGATGATTTTTAAATTAGCATTTAGAACGACACCCAGAAATAGAAATTTTTAGCAATTGAAGTTCATATTTCATATATTTCTTGTATTCAGAGGGGAATTTGGTCATTTTTTTTAATTTGAATTTTATGACTGATTTTGTTAGTTTTAGTTAATGTATAAAAAAGTTCATACTACAAGGTCAGGAACATTATTCTAATGTGAAAAATGGTTGGATTTTGTTGGCACAATAGACGATTCAGGAAAGCAAACTCATTGGCATAACTAGTTTCGAACTCCGTGACAAGTTCATCGTCAGATGCCTAATACCATCGGTAGGTCATCAATCGTATGAAATTTACATTTTACAATTGATCGAAGATCCTTAGTACCAATACACTGAAGGGTGCATAATTCCAACAAAAGACAGATTTGCTTAATTTTTTTTTTGCTTTGATGCAAGAAACACAGGACCTTTAAGTATTTCAATCGTAACACCGAGAATTGTTATGAATGAGCGAGAATAATCTTACAATACTGAATGAAAAACGCTTCGTTGGTGCAACGGTTAGAAATATTTTTAATTTTGGATTAAAAAAGGTCGCAATAATGAAATCAGTAATAGTTTGAAATGACAACTATTGGTACTTGGTTACATTATACTATTTCAATAGTTTATTTATTACTGAGGTGTGCAAAACATTTTAAATTAACGAAACAAATAAAGGGCAGCAACAAACCAGTTCTTATCTCGACGAAACTGATTTGTATAAATAAAATGTCAAATATAGCCCCATTACAAAAAGGTTAGAAAAGTGAAAATTGTGAGGCCGAGAGAAGCGTCACGATCTACGATCAGTTTTTGTCCATCAACCAACCGTGATTGGCGTATTCTTCAGCCAGAAAAATTGTAGTTAATGTTAATTTTTCTAATTAAGTTTCTGTTTATATTCCAAAATAATTACTCCGTAGAAACTTCACTCTTGACGATGTAGAAACTAACGCTTTCACTATTCAGAAGTGGCAACACTGCAAAAAATTCTTGTCTGAATATTTATGTTTGGTACAATTGTTTGTTTGCAAATAAAATCATACGCAAATTGACGTGCAAGATGCAACGCAACTGCAAGAAATTTACGCAAAAGACAAAGTTTCAAGTGCGTGAATCAAGAAATCAACGTATAATCCCAAACCCATCATCCTCGGAGACATAGTCCCAAAATTTCATTGGGGGTTATACCGGCTCAGCATCGCGGAAATAGAAAACAGTCATAAGCCCCAAAAGTAGTTTTTGGACCAAATAGCCCGTACAAGACACAAGATAGAAAGAGGAGAAAAACCCCGACGATGACAACTGCAATTAGTGACACTGTGAAAAAGACCGTCACTGGCCTAGAACACTAAGGCTCTGATCAGAGAGTCACAATCTTCGAAACGATCGTCCGCCACCGTCAATTCAAATCCTGGTTCCGACTGTTTATTATATGTTATATATATATTTTATATTATATGTCATATTCTTCTAAGAAATAATTTCAGTTCAAATCATATATAATGAAACGCAATATTGAGATTATTGAAATTGGCCAACAGCAACATAGTTTCTGAACGTTTCTCCAAATAATTGCAATTGACAATATTTTACAAAATATGATTGTTCATCAGTTGTTTGTCAAGCGTGATGTCTTAAGGATTTGCAACGAAAGTTCTAATACAAATATAACAGAACTGAGAATTTAAATGTTTTACAGTAATAAATTTAGTTGAAGGAGGGGGATGTTTTATCATTTGCGTCAGAAGTATTTAAACTATTATATATATTAAGAAATTCAGAAGAAAAAACTTATAAACTAAAAAAATACATAGGAGTTTTAAAAGAAAATACTGAAATGACTAAGAAACCATTTCGATTCAGGGATGATATTTGAGTTAACTCCATTTTCCAAAAAAAAATTGGGCGACTTTTCGCGAACAAAATTTCGATATTTCAACTCTATTTAAATAACAAACTAGGGTTTATAACCAACCAAAAAAATTAATTAATTAATTTTCCAGAAAAAAGTCGCTCGATTTTTGGGAACGACAACACACATTTCAACCCTATGTACATAAATAACAAACAAACTTTTTAATGCAGCGATTAAAACAACGTTTTCAACGGGAATTTGGTTCCTCTTGCTAAGTTATATTGAGAAAAATAAATAAAGAAGGCCAAGTGATAAAGAAGATTGCGAAGAAACAAAGTATTTCAAATTTAAAAGTTGTCATAGACATTGATCAGCTTGCGACGACCGCCCGATGCCGATCAACACTATTTTGTGGCAGCGATGTCAGATACTATTAATAAATAAGTTATGGTGGTCTGTAAACTGGAATTGCACAACCTTGCAATTTTTTGTGAATTTTTATAATCCTTATTGTTCTGTAAAACATATGACTATAATTCCTTTGAAACGCGGACCACTTTGAACCATTTAAATATATAAATTCAAATATACTTAGATTTATTAGGAGAATTTCCAGCATTATGGACGTGAGGGTTTTTAAGTTAGTTATCCTTCCATATCGTCGGTAATATTCACTTTAGGAATTATATTTCGTATTTATCGAATACTTGAAAATTGAAGTAATGGATTTTTGGATGTTATGGCGAAAAAGCCAGGGTTAGGAACATCACTAACTAAACTCTTTTTGAAACACAGGAGCAAAATCACAAATTTCTGCGGAACTGCTTACGTAAGATAATGCTTGCATAAACTGAAAGCAATGCTTTTTTCGTAATTGCGCTACCGTTTATTCTAAGAACGTACACTTTTAGACAAATTTGCATTTTTGTGGTATAAGGGACGGTACGTTACGTTACGGACGTCACAAACTTTTCGTAGAATATACATACCTTACCAGTTTGCTACGACCTCAAGTCATTTTAAACGACCGATGAAAGACGATTATAAATCGCAGCGACACATCGGCGACAGAACATACAAATCGTCGACTTAATTTTCATACAACTGTCCGCAAAACCAAACACGATGAAATGAGCGACACTTCGGTTAACGCGTCGTTGACGACCCTGTGAGCGAAATATTGAGAACCTTATCAATACCGAAATTCCAGGTGACATTACGGTTCATATAATCACCAACGACAATGTGGGCGACATCATGACAACCCTATCTTTGACGACCAATTGACCGACATTTTCGCCATTATGGTCAACGAGGATTAGATTGGCGATGCTATATCCCACCATGTCACAATAGAGAGTACAGTGAAATGTAAATGTAAGTGTAATTTTCAATTTATCAATGAGATTGATAATAACGACGTTCAAGTTAAACCGATAATTTTAATTGTCGATTGTTTTCTTCTCATTTTTGGTAGAACTTATTGTGTTCTTTTTTGTTGTTTAAATGCAAATATAACGTGTTTGTACCTTATCGCAAATATACTATGCTTGTGTCGAAACACATTGTGTTTGCTATTCAATATTAAATTTTGGAGACACAATGATTAATAGGTTACAAATAAGTGTTTGTGACCCAAATGTTGTTTAATTTTTTGGAAGCTGCTGAAAACAAAAACGTGACAGATAGCATACTCGTAGAATCAAAAAGCAACAGATCTTTAACTCATGAAAGCAATGCTTGCAAACTTCCTGCAATATGTTGCTGGGACGGTTTTTCAGGGTGTAAGTGATAGAAGGCAATTTAGATAAGTGCAAGTGTCCGTATCACCTCCGTGGAGGCGTGATAGAACGTACATGTGTACATATATTATATTAGTCGACTCGAAATGGCATTCCCGATCAAATGAGCAATGCAAGTCCGCACATATGTTCAGCAGTACGACAAAACCTAACTATTTTGTATAGACATGAACCAATCGAACAGAACGTCAAACATTTTTTAAATCAAATCGTTAACAGAGAGCGTAGCCGACCCGATATAATCGGTGGCGGCACGACGACTGAAATCCACTCGAACTTTTTATATCGGCGGCTTCTTTCCCTCGAGTCGATAATGTTTTCGAAAGCACTCGCCAAAAATATGACTGACAAGTTAAATAACACGCTTAGTTATTGAGATATTGGAGGTTGACATTTTGGAATATCTATGTCTTTTATAATATTGTAGATCTGAAGTCGAGCCACCCCAGAAGCACACATAAATCATTTACCGGTGCTTAAAGGGTTATTCGGTCAAGCAATACTTCAACAAACTTGTCAGATTTTAAAATTTGATGTATAAGTTTTATTTACAATCTTGTGCTTATTTATTTGGTGTTTACAAAAGTAAGTTATCGGATTGGGGGCCCCGGAAATCAAACTCTAGCCATTGTCGTCGTTTAAAGACGACAACGTGGGAAGACAAGTGTGTCAATGAGAGTGCGTCACCCTTTCATATCAGAGGTTTTTATCAATAACTCTCCTCTGAATCCAAATTAAATCTTATCCATATATCCAATTATATGGAAATAGATTCTAGATGAAAAGTCAATTTAACTAAAACTCTGTAAATTGTGTGATAACCTAGTGAAAGAAAATAAATTTTGAATTTTAAAAAAATAAAAAAAAATTATGTCCGTCCGTCCGACTATAATTTGGGGAAGCTACAATCATGTTTAAAATAGCAGAACGTGACGTCTGACTTTTTGAACTTGAACTTGCAAAAATTAGAGACAACACGTTCTCCGACATCATCTCTTGACCAAATTAAATAAAATATTGACTGTTTCTATTCAAATTTACATAAATATTGACGAATATCTGACGGTAAGTACATAGATTCTTTATTATATGATGTCTAAAATGACAAGTGATGTGAAGGTGACTTGTGTGGAATGACCGTGTATGTTTGGATGTACAATCGAGTATGTCACGAACGAACTAGGTCAAATGGACGACCCAGTCTTGTGAACTATTGCGCATTTTATTTATTTTTTTTGTTTGAAATATTTCATTTGATTCATTAGTTGTCATATTTCAGATCCAAATTGGTTTTATTCATAAGGATTTAAGAATAATGCGCTTACTGCCTCCGGTAATTCTTACTGTATTCTACGGGACAATTTAGGGCATTTGTCTAGATTTTTTTTATTTAGCTTCTGGATTCGGCAATTACAATATTAGACTTTAATTTGTTGTTTAAGTCCTTAAACGTTCATCGCGACTTTCCGTGATCACTTCTGGTGTCAGCAAAATCTTCGTTGAATCTTAACCTTTTCAGATCATGTCGTGGCAACCAAAACACATTAGGAGTTGCATTAATGATACACTCGGCACAGACAATTATTCTCCGTCATTTAAATAACTTTGCTCCTGTAGGTTTTTCCAATGTAATTTAAGCTATTTTCTTATTGTACGTGTTATAAAGGAATGTCACATCGATCTAACAATCCATTTTGTAGATCTCTCTTTTTCCAAATTATTGACTTCAATGGTTTCTTGAAGGTTGTTAACGTACACATCAACCTTTCGAGATCACGTTGAGGGTCACCAAAGTGAACGCAATTTTAACCCCACCGCTAATCATACAAAGGATATAATTTATGACCACATCAATCTAAATACGAGGTTTCCAAATATGCTTAACATACTCCTTCACAATAGTACAGATTACTCCAATGTCTTTACAACATTGAACAGGTGAATTGTGTGAAAACTGTCCTCGGGTTTAAAAGTTGTACTTATGTTACCATATAATATTTTACATCCTGACACTACTTTGTTACAATTAATTGGTTAGTGAGATTTGGTTAGTGTAATCGCTGATGCTAAAAAAAATCTTAAAGTTGCCCAGGATTAGCCGAAAAATATATGGCAACATATTATGGTTCATATATGGAAAACCTAAATGGGTTTAAGCTACTTTTTTAAACAATATTTGTATAGTTTTCGAATTAAGCTCCGTCCCCAATTCTCGCGAAATTTTCGATCCATACGAATAACGTGTATAATAAAAATATAACCAAAATTTGGTGAACCGAAAATTTCGCTCACTTTTCAGTTGCTTGGTACTCTGCTAGAATTCCATTTTCCGAGGAACACAATTGTCGAATTTTCTTCAATTAGCTTCCTGTCGTAGTTCCGTAAAATGACTCTCTCTCTCTCTCTCTCTAAGCTATTTTAAGTGCCGACCGAACACTTTTTAACATGTAAACTCTGTCTTAGGAACAATATTGTCATAAATTTTTCTCAGAAAATAACAATTATTTTTACTTCTACGGGTAATAATGCTGTAATACCTTTGGGTTTTAAACACTCCTGATTTGATTCCTCAGTTTTGAGAATTGATAAATCCCAAAATCTAAAATCAGCATTGAGTGTACGAGTAAATTGGAGTTATGGCACAAAAGGGTTTTGAATCAAAATTCTTTAGAATCTGAAAGCATTGACCACTTCCCGGGAGAACTCGTACTAACGTGATTAAATCTGTCTTTTGTTATTAGACGAAGCCACAAGTAGAGGTCACATTAAGAGGGGAAGAACATTATGTAAGAAAGAGAATAAGAGGCAAGCAAAATACTTTTAGAGGACGTGAGGAGATTTACTAGAGGACATGCTGGAAGATAATTTTCCCGCTCTTTTGACATTTCTCTTTAGTAAGGTCTGCCATTTCATCATGGAAAGATATACGAGCCAACAACGAGTTGAAATTATTAAAATTTACTACCGAAAATTGGAGTCAGTGGCCTCAACTTTAAGAGGCCTCAACAATCAGCGATGAGGCTAATTTCTGGCTGAATGGCTTCGTCAATAAGCAAAGTATGCGTTATTGGTCAAAATTACGGTTTGGTGCGGTTTATGGGCCGGCGGCGTCATTAGGCCGTACTTCTTCCGTGATGATCAAGACCCGCACATTACTGTGAATGCGAATCGCTACCGTTCAATGATAACCGAATATTTTTGGCCCCAATTGGATAGTATGGACTTGGAGGACATGTGGTTCCAACAGGACGGCGCCACAAGCCACACAGCAAATGCCACAATCAATTTATTGGAAACCAAGTTTGGTGAACGTGTTATCTCACGAAATGGCCCAGTCGATTCGCTGCCTCGGTCGTACGATTTGACGCCGTTAGATTATTTGCTGTGGGGCTACGTCAAGTCTATGGTCTATGCCAACAAGCCAGCGACGATTGATGAACTTCGTACGAATATCGAACGTGAAATTGCAGCAGTATCGGTCGAATTATGCTTGAAACCCGTCGAAAATTGGCTTCAGCGTCTGGACTTCTGCAAGCGTGCCCGTGGTGGCCATGCAAAAGAAATCGAGTTCCATACATAATGGCATCGAACGTACTTTCACAGGAATAATAATAGAATTTCATTGGTATCTAAAACCGGTTTAGTTTTATTTAAAAAAAACTTTTGTAGCGCTCTTATTGAAAAACCCGTTATGTGGAATGTATCAGATAAATTTCTTAATAACTTTAATCTAATTGAGCCTAGATAAATTCGCCATTCAAAAATCAGCTAAATCGGGGGGGTGGTCGGTTTGAGAACATTGTCAAAAATTTCAAATTGTAAACTTGTGAATTTGTTTAGATCCGTGGATTGTTGGGAATACCGCTATTTTGATTCTAGGCAAAGCACCTCATCAGCTTCATTCTTCTCAAGTCCCTATGGTAGTTTATGATACCATATTCAACTCCCAGAAGAATAGTGTCACACGTTCCCGAAATTGTGCTTTGGGATTTTACTTGATGTTTCATTGATTTTTACGAGTTTTGCAAGTAGAATAGTGTCGTAAAGAAATTCCTTAAAAAAAGACATTACGTCATGAGAAAATTTACTAAACTCAGTAAAATACTGTCGTATATGAAAACATATAGACCTTTTTCTCCAAATATTGATTTGAGTTTACGACACATTTCATCTGGGGGTGCGATATACACTGAAAGAAAAACGCCTCGTCTCATGAATGAAACAAAATTTTGTACACGCGACAATTTGGTTGTTGCTGCATCGATAAATGTACTGGATTTCTTTGCCAATTTCTCATTTCGTTGCTGTAACAATGAATATTTCGTTCCTTCAACAATTATATTTAATTTAAATTTTGGAGGAAAACGGGCGAAAATTCAAAATAAACGTAAGTCTATGAGATTTAGATAATTGATATTTGGTTTATATCTTACTTTTCCCACAGTTTATTATTATATAATAAACAATTTCGTTGCTGCAACGAATGAGTTATTAAACTACTTTTATGAAGATCAAGAGAGAAATGGATTGGAGAGAGAAATTGAGGGAATTTAAAACAGAGCCCAGCAGGACAAAACGGTCACCATGAGTGGATGGTTCACATGCACTTTTAAAATCAATTCCTTTCAACAACCGACAGTGGTAGACGTGTTTCTCCGCCGGAATGATTTAATTAAATTTATAATCTGTTAATAATGTTATAATGTATTTGAAAAAGAATCGTCGTTGGGGAAAATAAATTATGTGAATTAATGTGTTGTTCCTGGTAAGTATGTACGTATCTTCTACACATAGTATATGAATTGGAAGCTTATTAATAGTTCCATGATATACAAGGTGGGGCAGAAGTAATCCCTATAAATAGCCCAAAATATCAATCAAGTTTTGACATTCTTGAAGTAAACTCACCCAGAATACATATTGAAACGCCATGTATCGGTTTACTCCGCAAGAACGCGGAATAATTGTTTCCATTTATTTGCGCAATAATTCCTCGGTTATGTTGGCGCAGCGTGAATTTTGTTGTAGATTTCCTGGCCGTCCGACACCAACCGGACAAAAAAAGCCGCGTTTAACCACTCGCCTTGAAGAGACTGGAACAACACGAGATCTTTCCAAGGCTGGCCGGTCCCGGAGCAACCATTTTGTTGAAAACATCGCTGCTGTTGCCCAAGATGTCGAAGAGGGGGCCGGAACATCGAAAATTAGGCATTAGCCGGCGGTCCCTATGCAGAATTTTGGTGAAAAATTTTAAGATGTTCCCTCTCAAATTGCAGACAGTGCATCAGATGTTAGCTGTTGACCGCAAAACGGAGGAGGTGGACGATTTTTCATCGAAAATTATCATGAGCGATGAGTCTCATTTCCATCTTAGCGGTTACGTGAATGAACAAAATAATCGCTTCTGGGGCACCGAACCAACCATTACATTTCATCCGTGCAAAGTTACTGCGTGGTTTACTGTTTACGCTGGTGGAGTCATCGGGCCATGTTTTGTTTTTTGTTTTTGAGAACACCGCGGGCCAAGCGTCGACTGCGGGCGGCGGGCTACCGAGCCATGACTACCGAATTTTTTCTTCCTCAACAGGACCATGCATCGGCGCACAATGCTCGAGCCAACGCCGATATTCTGAAGGAAGCATTTCCGGTTAATATCTCGTTTTGATGATTTGCATTGGCCGGCCAGATCACCTGATGTTCCGTTCCAGAATTCTTTTTATGGGGTTTTGTTAAGTTTACGTCAACAAGCCTCAGACTCTTGAACCGCTTAAGAAGAATATTTGCCAAGAATGAGAGAACTTGTCGCCCGAAGTTCTTGCAAGAGTGATGGAAAGTGCTATAAAACGAGCCCGTATGGTCATTAACTCTGGCGGCGACCACTTGGCCGATACCATTTTCTCAACTTGATGGAATAAATTCTAATGGACTAAATAAACAATTTCACAAACAGAACCAAAGTATTTCATTAAAAACAAATACAGGAAAAAAATATTGGGTGATTACTTTTGTCCCACCTTGTATTTGGTCTTATTTGTAGCACCAGAATACGATGGCCGCATTGACGCATTGACGCACAAACTCTCAAATACCACAATCTTCTTCCAGACGAGAGGATTTTATTAAAATTATCATTAAATTTATTTAATTCCATTACCACCAATGTAATATTCAAATATCAATAAATACACACTTTCAAACACCAACGACCACACATTCATTGCTACAGTGAAACAAAATCATTGCAGCAATAAAACAAAATCGCTGCAGCAATAAAACAAAATCATTGCAGCAATGAAACAAAATCAAAAACAAATTCATTGCAACAACTAAGAAAATTCAGTACAACAATGAAACATATTTATAGGAGCAATGAAACAAATTCGTTCCTGCAATGAAACATATTCATTTCCTCAACAACCAAAGCATTGATCAACAGATTGTCGTAGCGGGAACAAAACTGTACGTTATCTCACTTTCTTATGGCAAAAGTTGCTGGGCTTTTGTGACGTTCAGTGTGAGGACAAACAAAACGGAACTTAGTCAGAATTATTTCAAACTTCTTACAAAGCTTAAAAATAAGTTAAGAAAATCGTTTCAATTACGTACAAGAAATTTCAAAACTGTTACTAAAAGTTTCCATACCAAGTTCGTTATGTGTGAAATCACAGTATTCACATAATTTTAAAACATTTTTCAAGGGAATTTATGTTTCAACTCGAGCTTATGAACTTTCAACAATGGCTTTGACCTGAGTACAAGTTAACCAACTTTAGTTGATTTTACTAAATTTGAACAAAACAGTCTAAGCGAGAGTTGGACATTTCAAATCAGTCATCTTTAATTGTCTCGCATACTGGATGGTAGGCCGGGCTAAGATCCTTTATAGTTCACTGCACTTCTAAAAATGTTTGTATACAAATGGTTTGAATCATCACCACATTTATACAGTCATGGGTCCTTATCACACGTGTTTCTAATCTTGATCGCATAACATTCAGTCAACTCAATCTGTTAACAACGGAAATATGAAGTCATCAACCAACCGCCTGTCTACCATTGCTGGCTGAGTCATTCTCATAATGACTTAACTTCCAAAATAAATGCTGCTCTCATTGTCACCGACACCATAAACCAACAGACGAACTGTCAGACACAGTTCAGAAATTGTCCTTGTCATTGATGCCATCAAGTCGTGATCAACATAATAGTTAATAGTCAATTGTATATAAGCGTATATAAAACACACCAATTGTCATCCTCCATGTCGGTCGTCATCATCATCATCATCATCACAAGTCAATAGTCATCAGCTGGTCATACAAACCACAGATGATAGTCAGCCAAACCTATTGCCACCAACCCACACGTGAATTGTCATTCGTTGTGACAGTAGACGCCAGTGTCGGTGCGTTACTCCTGGTTCATGTATCTGTCAGAGATGGGCACGGAGTGTATTGCTTCTTTGCACACTCATGAATTATTCAAACATTTGAGAATCTCTGAAGTCCACATCAGAGACGCCGACACATAGAGACTCAAAGCAAAAGATGAAAGAAATCAACTTTCTTGAACAAAAACACACTGGCGGCCCTTCAGCCGATGGTGGTGCGTGCACTCACTTATCCACAGACCCCTACTCGAGACAACGCACACGCACCCACTTACTCCCTCGCCCACCCACACTCCAGCGCACGCACATCCTCTCTCCTCTCTCCGTTGTCCTTAGTGCTTGTCCTCGACGGCATCTCCTTATTTTCTGGTGTCGGGCGTTTGGCTGTTAAAACGAGGCAAAAGAGCTTATTTAATTTGCATAATTTGTATTTGTTATAACTTTTTTGAGTTTCGCTTATTCCCGTTTCTCCGTTGTTGTCCTATCATCCTGTCTGTGGCCCATACTCTGCCACTCCCGCTGGCGATGATTTCCTTCTCAAACATTTCGCAAAAAGTTCTCGGAGCAGGATCTGGCACTAGCGAATTGGCGGTGGAGGCGGCGGTGTCGGCCCTTTCTTTGGCGTTAAAACATCTCCATTACACAGTTACCATCGTTATCGGTGTAATTCACTGCATATTACTTTTAATCTTTGGGATATTTTCATCTTGTGCCTCAGCGTCCTCGACGGGTCCGCCCTCTGCCCCATACCTCTGGTACTATTGTTTGCAGTCCATGGTGGGTTGGGTGGCGCGCTATTATACGGCGTTTAGTAATTTTTAATTAAGTTTCTTTTTTAATTCAGGACATCGAAGACGTTGGTCGGATGGTTTTAAGGTTGGTTGGATATCAGACTTGGTGAACTTACTGATGAGCTTGGAAAACCTCGCATTTTGCAGATGAAGCTAACGGGGTTTAAGTGAAATCCGAAATATTAACTTATTTTTGCAGGAATACAGGCAATCATTAAACAGTTCCTCCAAATTCTTGGGTTGCCCACGTGAAAAGGATGGATGTTGCATGTAAAATTTGAATTCATTTCAAAATAAAGAGATTTCTTACATTTTTTCTGTCGCAAGACCTTCAGTAAGATACCCGGTGTTTAGCCGTGATTGATCGGAAAACACCACCGACAAGTCTAGAAATAGTAACGGGTGTTTTTTTTAGCTACAGGAGAACTTAAAATGATTGTACCTTACAGAAATATTGGTGGAATGCAATTTTTTTTATCATAATCTGGTACATAATTTCATAAAATTTAGTTTTTAAATATGATTTCGGGCATGTGGCCGCCGTGGCTACACGTTACATGGACCATCCGATCAGACCAATTTTTGACCACTTTTTCCAATAAATCTGGCCGTATGGCATCGATGATGGCAAGAATAGTGGCTTCCAATGCTTCAATGCCTTTAACATAGCCCCATAAAAAGTTACCCAATGGCGTTAAATCGCATGAACGAGGGGGCCAGTAAACCAAATCAAATTTGCACCAAATTGTTTTTAGAATAAGTCGATTGTTAAGCGCGCTGTCATGTGGGCCGCCGGTGGTGCAATGGTAGTGTGCGTGGCTCTTGTGCATGAGAATGTGGGTTCGATCCCAGCACTGACCACCTAAAATTTCTTTCGACGGCGGTCACCCCGCTTAGTGACAGCGACACTATCGAGAGTACTTAGCCATGAAAAGGCTTCCCAAAATACCGTTCGGAACCGGTGTAAAACCGTAGGACCCAATCAGTGAGTGCAAAACTAGAACGCGCACAGCTCAATGGTTTGTGAGAAGCTCTCCCTAATCCATTTATGGGATGTAACGAGTAACCATTTATTTATTTGTTTTATTAGTTTATTTTACGTGGAAACATATGTGTTCTTCATCCCAAACATCCACATACTTAAGTAGAAGCATATGCGTATTTGAACCATTGACGACTGAATACGTGAAACTAAAATGCAATACATCAAAAAATAAGAAACACTGACTTCATCTGCAATTTACACTGCCATTCAGGAATATATATGAATCACTGACTGAGAGAATAATGCAAAAATACAGTTACGAACTTACAAGATAGACTCTCTCGTTGTCCCTCTTGTATTCTCTTGCTCTCGAGAGAGCATAAACAGCGCAACAAACACAGCTGTATTTGTATCGCAAACACATTGTATCATTGTGTCTCAAACATGTAATATTGAATAGCAAACACAATGTGTTTGGACACAAGAATATTATATTTGCGACAAGCTCCAAACACACTCTATATTTACATCCAAACAACAAAAGGAGACAGATTTTTCAGCGTGTGTTGACCGTAAAATGGAGGAAATGCTCTTTGCTCTTCGCGAACAGATTTATTTTACCCAAAGTACATTTTCACAATTTGGAAGCGTTGTTGCATCGTTAAACGATTCATGATGACTTGCCAAACTTTAGTGAACAGAAATGTCAACCACAGAAAGTTAGATATCGATAGTTTCATGCAGCTACAAAAACGACCTCTGGACATTTTTGTCAAAAGCATAGCAACCAAATTTGCTCTCCGAATCTTTGCGGCAACATATGAGGGGCTCAGCCGGATCAGGGCAATTGTACGGATGACAGAGGAATTTTCAGGAGTTTTCTAAATGTTGCTTTGTAGTTTTATAGAAGGCAAGATTTTAATTTTTTGTGGACTCATCCATACTATGTATGAATGTCGGTAGGTCGAAAATGACGAACGTTGATGCGAATTACTAAGTATGTATAAAAATATAAGATCGCAGATCACCGCAAGTATGAATATTATTTTGTTATGAGGATATTGGCAAAATTCGAAATAGCTACACGCCACGCCGTTAAGCTTGCTTCTTTTTTTTTGCTGGAAGATTTTCACAGGTTTAATGAAACAAAATTTTAATTTACATTTTGAACCTGGGTCCACTATAAGATCGCTGTGAACTCCGCACTGCGTCCAGTAACGTCGAGTAATAGGCTGACAAAATAATAAATATAATGGGATAGTAACCGTTAGCAAAAAAAAAATTAGTTCCATACCATAATCTGTCAACGTTTAGATTTTTTCCAATGATTAAATTAATAATTAAAGTGGAACCAAATTCTTATACCGCCCATTTTGTTAGCGGCAGCATGCAAGTTGTAACAACAAACTAACTCAAGAGCGGAATTAGATAATAACATCATATCGTATAATTGTGGCAAGTTAAATGGGAAGTAAAGCAGCGTATGCTTGGGTTTCCCTTTATGCACTGTGGCCTCTCTTTCATGCTTTTCTTTGGAGGGAAATGAGTGAGCAAAAGGATTTGAACGAAATAATCTTTAGCATATTGTTTTTAACAATAATGGAAGAGCAATAACAACAAACCAGCAGGTGGAAGCACAAAAAGAGGCAAACTAATGTTAAAACAATTCGGGTTATATTTTAAACGAAGAGAAGGGAATTGTAGTTGCCCATATGCACAGCATATAGGAAATGTAGTCAGGCAACATCAGTTAAAACAGATCCAACATTCCAACTCCGGATCACTACTTCAACTGAGCATCGAAATCGTAGTACATGCTGTGGCAAGGACCGCAAATCGTTTTATATTTTGTTTCCATCAAACAAAAATATCAGAGCAGTTGAAAAACGTTTTCCAACTGCATTGATAAATATAATTTTTGATTTTCTTCAATAGCAAAAAATCTAAACGCGCAAGACGCAAGAGCCTCCAAAACATTCACGGCAAACGACAAAATAAAATATTTGGCTTTCAAAAATGTAGAAAAGTTTCGAGTCCATTTTGCTGATCAAACATTGAAAACGAAACGTCGGACATTAGTGAAAGTCGTCTTGTACGAGAACATTTGTGTTTTGTTTTGGAATTTGATGTGCAAGTTTTTGGGCCTTTCCCGTTTACACGAATACAACTAATACTTTCCGCTCAATATGGAAATACATTGAAAAATAACCGTCGAAATAATTATCGTAGACGATGAGACAACAAAAAATTACAGCAGACAGTTGTCCGAGGCCTTCGGCCACGGACTGTCGCTGCAGGCTGTGTCAGAGACACGGCCATTAAGTTTAACGTAGAATACGCCATCCGATAAGACAGAAAACATATATAACAATAAATTCATTTGCTTATATTATTTATCATTTATTGTTATATATGTTTTCTGTCTTATCGGATGGCGTATTCTACGTTAAACTTAATGGCCGTTTCTCTGACACAGCCTGCAGGGAAAGTCCGTGGCCGAAGCCCTCGGACAACTGTCTGCTGTAATTTTTATATTTACCAACGGCATTTGATTCAAGTCCGTTTAAAAAAAAAATATTATGTTCAATTTTTTTAAACTTAATTTAATTTATGTATTTTAATTAATATTTTTATTGAAATAAGTTCTGCGAATGTTGAGAGGGCCGCCCTAATATTAAAAAATGTTTACCTTATCGAGTCTTCGCATTAGCATTCGAGCGTTGTGTGAAAGCTTTACGCTTTACAATTCAAAATTAATGTTACAACAGCTTTATTGAAGCTTTCGCAAAAAAGCTTTATTACGTTAGCTTACTGTTTGTTTCACTTTTTACTAGATACATGTTGCCAAGCAACATTAGCCTGCTGTTCGTTTCACTTTTTACTAGATACATGTTCCTAAGCAATGTTGAGCAACCAAAAACACTCAACCAAACACCACACATATGTTTGAGTGTATGTGTTTAAACAATTTTCATTTGAGAAATTAAAATACTAGAAATATATCAACCAATATGAAATGTATATCAAACGAAAGATAACATCTTCATTTACCTACAAAAAAACTTTTAAAAAAATTCATCTAGCCGTTTCCTCAAATTCAATGAAATAAAGATTACAACAATAAAAACCTGACATGACTCCTCATACCGTAAGGTAAGACGTATTCTACGTCAAAAAATATTTCAGTCGTTCTAATGAGGGAAAAATGTTTAGTCGGATAAAACGATTTCCAAAAGCTAAACAAATCTTTTTACCGTAAAAATATAAAACTTGTCTTATATCGAGGACATACATACGTATGAATTTATTGAATTTAATACACAGAATTTTGTTGTCCTTCAAAATTTCGGAGAAAATCAATTGTGATGAAAGCTTTAAATGCGGAAAATCATATAATTATTCAGTAAATTAATATTAATAAAGCCTGTGAGAAATATATGTTTGGAAACCATTTAATTGCGAAACACTAACAGACTAAAATAAAACAACCCTAAAATTGTATTGTTAAATTTTAACCCTAGGTTAGTAAGGCCAATAAAATTCGAATGATACGAGATTAATAAATAACAATAACTGGCTGTGTTTGTTTAGTCCCAAATCACATAAGTAGCGCCAAAAATATGATAATAGGGGTTAAATATTATCATATTTTTGGCGACGGGCGGGCGATAGGCGAATGCAAGTGTATCGAAAAAACGATAGTTCATTTATCATTTGTAGGCGCTTGACAGCACACGATTGTGAATACTGAAATGAATTTGGTTTTAGTTCCGAATGTGAATGCGTACAAAACAGCTGTTGCATACATGCCAGAGCAAATATATAATATCATTAAGGTTTTGAAAAAAATCCAATGAGTGTTCGTACTCACGGGCGACCTTTTTGCTACACGGTACCTGTTCGATTTCTATGAACACATTCGTAAATGTTACATTAGAAAATAAAAATGTGCAAGCACATATGTCATTATTTTCTTGCTCAATACTTTTTGTTTTATTCCCACAAAAGTCAAAGAATGCAAAGCAACAGACACTTGTATATACATACATTGTTATATTCGCTACACAAGTTCACAAAATTGTCGTTGCTCTCTTGCTATCTCATTTTTATATACGTATAACACGTCATTACTCTCTTTCCTCTGAGAGTGCTCCGTAACCACATTTCATTGGACTTACCTTTCACTATAATAAAAAAACAACAACACCAACAACAACAACTACAACAACTACTACTACTACTGACATGTTGGTGATTTATTTGTGCCTGCTGTGTCGTTGAGTGTTTGTGTGGGTGGTGGGTGTAGGGGGGAGTACCTAAAATAACAACAACCAAACACACAGCATCACACATACTTTGTCCGAAGTAGCTGACATATACGTGTGTCACAGAACCACATGTTTGCCATATCAACAGCAACGAAACAGCCAAACACACAACATCACACATACTTTGTACGAAGTAGCTGACGTATTAGTATGTCACCATAACGTCGACTGCGATGGTTTTAGCAGCAGCATAAAATCTGGTTTTAGCAGATTTTGACTTTGATAGACTTAGTCCCCATACGCCGCTATAGATGTTAACACATCAAAAGTATAAATATATAATAAAAGAATATATGTATTTTAGAGCAACAAAAAATACTTTGCTCAACTCAGTTTGAAGTGCTTTTCAATTTTTGTCTTAAAGAATATGACGTCAGATCTGTACACCTGAAAAGTATAAAAGGGAAAAGGTGAACTGAAAAGTTTGTCATTTTATAAAATAGTTGGTGGTGTACAGAATTGAATAATAATAAAATAAAAACTAGAAGTTTGTAAAAAAGAAGGTTTCTATCATCAGAAGTTGGATAAATTCAGCCTACACCACACTCTATTGGGAAGATGACTGAAGATGACTCCAATCTAAGAGGTCAGATTCAAGAGAATTTGAATCTGCAGTGGATTGTAATTACGGTGGAAGCAATTAATAAAATTTTAGAATCCACACAAGGGTCACAATCAACCGGCGCGTTGGTGGGTTTTCCGAGTTTTGATCCGGATCACTCCCGCGTTGATATTCAGAAGTGGTGCCCGGATATTGATGCAAGGGTACAACGAGACGGTTTGCAGAATTTTGACATTTTGCCTAGAATTCAAGTTTCTCTGCTTGGGAGGGCAAAATTATGGTTTCACAAGTACGGATATCAACTTTATAGCTGGCCGGATTTACGTGCTTCTTTGATATACGCTTCTTCTAATGGTACAGACATTATTACACAACTCAGGAAGGTTTCCAACTCAGAAAGCAATGAATATGCTTCCTATACGGAGTTCGTAATGGAAAAGGTTTGCCAAATTAATCAATTACCTTTTGAAATTCCAGAATACAAAATGGTCAAAATTGTCATCGGATGCATTAGTGAGGTGAGTTTGAGAAATTCTCTTACATTTGTTATGCCATCAACTGTGCAAAGTTTGATTAAATTGTCTTCGATACGAGAAAAACCTTTGCGAAAAGTGGAAAATATAACACGCCGTTTGCAACAGAATAAACCAGTATCCAATATTGAAAAAGAAGACAAGTTTCCTAATCCATTGAAACGTAGACGCGTAGAGGATGAGAAACGTTGCTATGGATGTGGCAAAAAGGCTCATTGCACGGAAAAAAAAGACAAACGAATTGGTTGTACAGAAAATACCAAGCAAGATTTCGTTGGTATCAGATAATTACACTCCAGTAGTTATCAAGGGAAAATTATATCATTGTCTTCTCGACACGGGATCTGATTGTTCGTTGATAATATCCGACATTGCTGACAAAATATCTGCAAAAAGAACTACAAGTTTACAGGTCTGTGCAAGGTATTGGGAGAGAACCTATTTTATTATCTGAGAGGCTTGAAACATTTGTAGAATTTGAAGATCTTATTGTTGAGCTTAGCCTTTATTTGATTGATAAAAAACATTTACAAAATGAAATTATTATTGGAAGAGACATTTTGAAAGATCCTACGATTACAATTACGGTTACTGCCAATGGATCGTACTTACATCGCAGTAAGTCAGCTTTTTGTCTCAAAAGCAAAAATATTGTTACCACAACTGATAGTATGTCGAAGCCTCGTACAAAGGAGCTGAATGTTATTTTGGATATGTACTCCAAACACTTTATAGCGGGTTTTCCTACGGCAAGGGTAACTACAGGATCCCTAAGTATACGTTGAACGAAAGATGCCAATATTTTCTTTAGGCCATATAGGATGGCACACAGTGAGCGGCAGATAACAAACGAAATTGTTGCAGATTTGATAAATAATGGTATAATAAGAGAGAGTCACTCACCGTTTGCGAGCCCAATGATTCTTGTCAAAAAGAAAAATGGACAGAATCGCCTTTGTGTAGATTTTAGAGCACTAAACAAAATAACTGTAAAGGATCGCTATCCCTTGCCGAGGATAGAAGATCAACTGGATAAATTGTCTGGAAATAAATATTTTACGTAATTGGACATGGCATCTGGTTTTCACCAAATTCCAATTGCTGAGGATTCTATAGAAAAAACTGCTTTTGTCACACCCGATGGACATTATGAATATTTGCGTATGACATTTGGTCTCGCTAATGCACCTGCAGTTTTCCAGAGGGCTATAAACGTGGCTTAGGGTGAGTTACGAGGCAAATTGGCTTTGGTATACATGGATGATGTGTTGATAACATCCAAAACCATTGATGAAGGTCTTGAAAAGCTTGATATTGTACTCAAGGCATTAGTTGGAAGTGGGTTTACCTTAAACATGGATAAATGTAAATTTCTTTAAACTACTATTGAATACTTAGGACGAGAAGTATCTGGAGATGGTGTACGACCAAGCAAAACCAAAATTGATGCGTTAGTGAGTTCCCCGACACCAAGTAATGTTAAGCAAATACGAAAATTTATGGGGCTAGCGAATTATTTTCGAAAATTCGTACCAGAATGTGCTGCAAAAACTGCCTGTATCACGGCATTGACTAAAAATAATACGGAATTTGTATGGAGTAATGAATGTCAAGCAGCAAAAGATTACATAGTAGAACAACTTACAACTCGACCATTATTAGTATTCTTTAATCCTGATCTTTCAACAGAGCTGCATACGGATGCAAGTGCAAGTGGATATGGAGCTATCTTATTTCAGCGAGTTAATGGAAGATTGCATGTAGTTGCTTATTATAGTCAGGCAACCAAGTCGTATGAAGCAAAATATCATAGTTAGGAGTTGGAGACACTTGCGGTGGTAAATGCGATGAAACATTTTAGGCATTACCTAATCGGTGTTAAGTTCTTGTTGGTTACTGACTGTAACGCTTTAAAGGCAACAAAAGAAAAAAAGAATTTACTTCCTCGCGTTGCTCGTTGGTGGATTTTTCTTCAAGATTTTGAGTTTGAGATCGTATACCAAAAAGGGAAGACTTTATCACATGTAGATTACCTTAGCCGAAATGTGCCAACAAAATCTTGTTATCAAATTGAGAGTTTGTCCGAAACATGGTTACATATTGAGCAGCAAAATGATCCAGGTACATTAGAAATCATAGAGAAAATTCAAAGTCAAAATCCAACCCATCAACGCAGTTCAAACTCAAAAACGGATTGTTATACAAGAAACTGGAAAATACTAACAAACTTTATGTACCCCAACAGTGTCGATTGTCATTAATGAGACGTTTCCATGAAGAAAACTGTCCTGTCGGATGGGAAAAGACTACGACAGCATTTTTGGATGCCGCATATGACTAAAAATGTCAGAAAATTTGTGAATTCTTGTTTAATCTGCCTGGTGGCTAAAAGGCCGTCTGGAAAGAAACGGTGTGAACTTCACCCAATAGAAAAGAAGCCAATTCCATTGGATGTGGTTCATGCTGATTTCATGGGACCATTTGACGGAAAAGACTATCGTTATATTTTCATTTTGATTGATGCTTTTACAAAATTTGCAGTTTTATTCCCTTGTAAAACCCTTACAGCTGCGGAAACTGTTCAAATGTTTTATAACTATGTAATGCTATTTGGAGCTCCAGCCAAACTTGTCAGTGGCAGAGGCACTAATTTTACTAGTGCTGAGTTTAAAAACTTCTGCATGTCGTTGGGGATAACACATCATTTAATTGCTCCTGGTGCTAGTAGAGCTAATGGCTACGTGGAACGTTATGTGGACACTGTTGCTAACTTATTGAGAACTAATTTAGATAAATGTGGCGAATGAACTGGTTATATCAGTCGTGTACAACTAGCTCTTAATACAACGGTCAATAAAACAACTGGATTTTCTCCGTTGAAGGTATTACCAGGTATATCGGGACGGACTCCAGATATTAGTGCATTTTTAGCAGAGCTCGAAATGGAGCCACAATTTGACGACGTAGAAGAAATGCGAAAGCTTGCCAGTGAACGAGCAGAGTTAAATGCAACTCGAATGAAAATCAGATTCGATCAAAATAAATGCAAACCAACACAATTAAAAATTGGACAAAAGGTTGTCTATTGTAGTAACCAGAGGCGCAAATCGAAGTTACAGCCGTATTATCGTGGTCCTTATGGAATAGTTGGTGTCCTTCCCAATGATCGATATAAGTTGAAGAAAGAAAACTGCAAAACTTTTATTATTGCTGCAAGAGAGGTCATTCGGCCTTTAAATGAGAGTGAAGACGAGAAGGATGTTAGTAACTAATATTAGGTAAAATTTTCTGCAAAATTCTCTATTCAATAAGGATCGAATTAATGAGCAAGCTTAAGATTGCCTCTGAGTCATAACTTTTGGTTTATGTGTTGAAGTTTTGAACAAGCTTAAGATTGCCTCTGAGTCCTAACTTACAGTTTAGGTGTTGATTTGCAAACAAGCTTAAGATTTTCTCCGAGTTGCGATTCAAGAAGTAACATCTGAAGTAATGATTCTGTTTACAGCCCTGGATATCTGGTGGTTAATTGTACAAGAAGACAGATTACTGCTGTGGAATTTGAAGTAATGAATTTGTGGTTTCTGTAAACTGCTTGTTTTCATGTGATTTTTGCTTGTTCTTTCTGTAATAAACAAATGATTGTTTTGAAAACAAGAAGTTTTTAATTCGTCGAGAGCGATGATTTTACAGGATAGCCGTGTTAGAGCAAAAAAAAAATACTTTGCTCAACTCAGTTTGAACTGCTTTTCAATTTTTGTCCTAAAGAATATGACGTCAGATCTGTACACCTCAAAAGTATAAAAGGGAAAAGGTGAACTGAAAAGTTTGTCATTTTATAAAATATTTGGTGGTGTACAGAATTGAAAAATAATAAAATAAAAACTAGAAGTTCCTAAAAAAGAAGGTTTCTATCATGTATGTCAAAAATTAAAATTTTGAACAAAATTGATACAATATTAAACAAACTGTTAACAGTATATAAATATACCATCTTTATTCGTTCTTAATAAGTCGTTTTAATTGCTTTCATGAAATATTTGTCCGATTTTATTTGCACCTATAATTTTGCACACTGGTGTTTGGTGCGTATTGTAAACAAATGTATACAAATGCAAACAAATAGCTTGTGGTCTTAAGCCTTTTACACTAAAACAAACACAATTCAATGATTTTCATACTCACATTTTCACAAAATCTTAAAACACTTTAATTTTTTCTCAACGAAAAATCTCAAACTCTTCACAACTATCGCCAAAAATTTTGTTGGCGCTTACGAACGCCGAAAAAGAAACTGTCGAGGCGACACCTACCGCTTTGTTATTGCAATAATTTTGCAAAAAAGTGATAGGCGCTTGGTATCACTTTTAGCAAAATTGTAATACGAAGCAAGAGAGTGCAGCCGCCTATCGCTTATCGCCCCAAATCATAATATGGGTTTAGTTTCAAAAATTCAAATTGTGTACATATTTGTATATTATGATATTTTCCTTAGACGCGTTTTATTATTTTCATCGCCGATAAATATCTCCCTTTTTGTTCATAAATGTTTTATTCAAAATTTCCGTTTTTGCTTTTCTTTGTTGATAAGTTGCAAATTTGAATCCATCAGTTTGAATCAGTATGTAGGGATAATTATAAATTTTTGTTTCGAAAGAAATAGTTTTTTTAACATTTAATAAGTTAAAAATCGACACTGAGAAAAATTTATGGCATAGAGTAATTCCATACCAAGAGTAGCCACTTCGCTCAATAAATTTATGGGATTAGGCTTGGTTGCATAAGGATGTTGCATGTTGAAAAGTATAGCTTTAATAATACACCTAACAAGAAAACAACAACGGCATTTCGTGGTTGTGTGTTATAATTGTTGTGTCAAATACAATACAAATGTACACCAACAATAAAAAAAAATCGTCCAAAACGTAAATAATTGGTAGGCTTCTTGTGGGTTTGAATTCGGAAAAATTGGACTTATGCTATAGTTGGGACATAAAGCATCCGTACCTCATCGGTTTAATATTCTAAATATGTAACCCACAGAAATTAGATTGGAATTGAAGTTGAATTGGAAGCTAAGCCTGACATTGAATCCACCAATGTTATACCGGAATTGGACGGAGTGAAAGATATGAACATGTATGTATATGACTGCACTTTGTAGTACTACATGGAATAACACAGCATGAGCCTTGAAATAACCTGCTGGAAGACACCGACGATGACACTAACAACACAGGAGAGGAATGTAGCTGCAAATGTTTAAGCTATTACAGATAAATCTCCACCAGTGTAAAGCGTCTGCCTAGGCTCTCCTACTGCATCATACTCAAAAATATGATTTTATGTCAGATTGTCAGGGCTTGTATTTATATTGAGTTTTGGAATGTGATACAAAATAATAGTTTTGCAAATTCTGATACTTAATCACGTCTAGTTCGACCAAAAACATATGTATATTGTAATGTTGTTGTACGTTACGATAAGTTTCATAAGCATTTCACTGCTACAACGATGTGTTCACGCCAAGTCAAACGATTACACTGTTGTATTCGAAAATTCTATCGAAATTTGTAGTTTAGTAAATTGTATCGGTTCGAGGCAAAGCTACTGAATTGATCGGTACCAATGTCTATATGCAACCCAAACAAATATTCACAATTCTTGACAAAATGAGATACCTTCACTAAATTGTTAATAAGAACGAAACGCGTACCTCGATTTTTATGATCCATGTCTCATTTTGTGCATAGGACTGTTTGCCGTTTCTTATGTTACTTGTTTTTGTTTAATACTTTAATAAAAAATTTGCATTTTTGAAGCATTCTTTTTCATCATTCTTTTCTTTATAACTGCGAAACTGTTGATTACATTGACAAATGGTATAGGAATAGATTAAAGACATTGTAATTCTAAATGATTCTAAATTTATTGGGACAAAATCGGACACGTCGTTCTCGAGTAATATTGCGATATACATACAAATTACGATACACGTTCAGAATGCATTAATATGTTCACAAAGGTTGTTCAGCTTTACCATGGCTACAATTGTGCCAAATATTGTGGTCAAAAAAGTCCCTTGAAGTTATGCTGCACAAAGTGTAGGAATTGGTAAGATAATTGCAGAGAATTGGTAAAAAACGAGTTTTTCAAAAATTTGACTTGATACCGATCAACTCAGTAGACTTTCTCTAACAGATACAAATTATTAGAAAGTTGATACAGATATATCATGCCAGAATCTACAACAATGTTATTGAAGACCAGTCTCAAATTTTTCGCATGCAGTACGATATTAGTAGGCACTAGGGGTGGGATAGTGTTGTATGGAGATCCTTAGTAACAAGATTTGGATACCGATCAACCCCTAATTTTGTGAGGCTGGGGAAAAATTCATTTGCCAAAAATGGGGGAGGTGGGGAGGGGGCAAATGGATGCGCATCGGGGTTAAAGGAAACCATTCACAACAAGTCCCACAACTGCCAAGCAGTCTGCCCTATAGGGTGAAATATATGTATAACCCTCACTAATTTTATCCTCCCAACATTTTTACTAAACATACCTACCCAGTTTCTTCACCCCAAAAATGTTCTGCCGCCACTCTAATTGCCCTAACGGCACCCTTAGAGGAGTCAAATATATGCCCGACAACCAATCTTTGTATAACCCTAACAGTTTTTCGGAACACATCTGCCCTCTATATTCACTCTTTATGGTGGGCCCCATACAATTTTTATATTATTTATAAATTTTTTGTTGAAATCGGCGCCTACCGATCCCAAGGTGATGAAACGTAGGATCGACCCACTTGTATTTCTCTTTCCCAAAACTTTTGCGGAAAATAATTACCCTCTGTCTCTAACCCATAAGGAGGGTCCAATACAAAATGCACTTAAATACGACCAAAACAACAACAAAAGATTCTCCCCAAAAAATAAATTTTTCTTTAATCGTGGAAAACCGAAAACGGAAGAAAGTGTTCAACTTTACTACGTTATCGTAGAGCCACATATCCTACGAATAAAATGAGCCATGGATCATAAAAATTGATGCATGCTTTTCGATTGGATTCAAAATTAAGTTAAGGTACAGCGGCGAGCAAACTTGTAACAGGTTTCCCATAATGGAAGTAGACTTTAATTTTTAGCAGCATTTAACATTAGAACTAAAATATTTTTTTATAAGACAGCACGCTGTCTAGCACACTTAGGCTAAAGAAGCCCATTGTGATACCTGCAGTTTCCTCTATAACAACTATTGACTAGTCGTCTAGCCAATTTGCCCTTTAAATGAATTTGTTTATAAGACTTACAGGAATATCCTGTAGGGCTACGGTGCTAACTAAATGTGTTCCGAATATCCTACTTCTCAGTCCTGCCAGAACAGGGCAATCCAAGGGAAGGTGTTTCGTCGTTTCCTCGTCCTCTTCCATGCAGCGTCTACAGAGAGTGGAGTTTCTATGTCCCAATCTTAGGGCGTGTTTTACTACAAGACAATATCCCGTAAGTGTTCCTATCATTGTGGATAACCTGCCTCTCGGCAAGTTAAGTAGTTACCTAGTCCTCTTCCTGTCCACCTGTGGCCAGAGAACCCTGGCTTGTTCGCAAGATGAAGTAAATCTCCACTTGTCCTTGAACATATTATCGGCTCACTGCCTGATCTGCAAACGACAGGTAGAGATTGGCATACTAACACCTTCTTTTGCCGGAAGAACCTGTGCTGTAGTACCCTGCATAGCTAACGCATCCGCTACGCAATTGTCTGGAATGTCGCTGTGTCCCGGTACCCAGATGAACCTGATGTCAAAATACTCTGCCATCACCCTAAGTGGTGAGTGGCATTCTTTCACCATCACGGACGTAGCAAACATGGCTTCCAGGGATTTTATGGCAGCCTGGCTGTCTGTGTAGATACATATTCTCCGGAGGGTTGTGACACTACTTTTCAGTAGTTCAGCAACCTCCAGTATGGCGGTAATTTCCGCCTGAAGTACACTACAGTGATCAGGCAGCTTGAAGGAGATATTTACATTTACCCCAGCGCTTTCCTATCGCCCCTTTACAACAGTAAAGAGCAACTGACGCCTTTTTCGCCCTTTCCTCCACATTCGGTTTCCAAGACAGTTTTCTGTCGAGCATTATTCCCAAATACTTGACGTTTTCCGTCAACTGTAATTGCACCCCATTAACTGACGGCAGTTCAAATGCGGGTATTTTATATTTCAGAGAGAACAAGATAAGCTCGGTTTTAAGTGGGTTAATTGATAGTCCGTTGTTAGCGGTCCAGTTCGAAATCAGACTAAGTAGGCTGGTTGTAAGAATGCTAAGTAAATTGAGGTTTCCACCCGTACAGATGATAGTAATATCATCGGCATAGGCAAAGACCTGGCATTTGGCCCTGTCCAATTCAAGAAGCAGTTCATTATCAGAAGTTAACCATAATAATAACGTTCCACCACCACCCCACCCCATTCAGCTTTGACGGATCTATCCACCAGAAACTTCCCAATTAGGCGTGTCACTAAGTTGTCGAATCAATTACAATTACAAATTTACAACAATTACATACATGTTTGAAAGAGCGTAATATGTAAACAAACCCCAATGTTACAATTACGCACTCTCTTCAATGTTACAATATTGCACTCTCTTCAACTCTTTAAAAATTCAGAAACTCAAATGCTAGCATCACATAGCTCATAAATTTACTGTTATTTGTTTCAATTGCTCATTATCATTCGCGTGCTGATAAAAACAATGGAAGCATCTAAAGTAGTTGAGATCATGGATTATTAAAAAATATAAATTCTGTTAGGAACGTTGCACAAAAAAGATTCATGAAAGTGGTATGACAATCCAACTTCAACTGCTCCCGGACGCTTATCGTTATTTGGACAAATTTGTGACAAGTGTCAATGCAATTACCCCAGTTGCGCCACTAATAACATTATATATTGTCGCCAGTGAGTGGAATGCTCGTCGAAGTGTCAAAAGATTGGGTGTTAAAGCTGCAGAGAAGTTAAAGAAACCATCTTTATCACAAAAGAATATAAAGCTTCGTAAAGAATTGGTCCAGGTCTACGAAAACTGGACTGAGGTTGACTGGAAAAATGGAAAATATTAACTTCGGCACGTTTTAAATAATTACAAATACAAATTACGCCTTGTGTTTAAAAGGTTATAGGTTCTGATGAGATTAAAATCAATCGTTTGGAGTCCGATGGTCATGCTTGGTACGGTACCGAAGATCTAAATACTACTACCCCGAATGTAATAACATAGACCATGAAACATGGTGATGGATCCGTAATGGTATGGGGATGTATTACGAAGAATGGAGTAGGTCCTCTGGCAAAAAATCTTCCGCAAAATTATTTACCAGATGTTACAGATACCAGCGGAAGTAACGACAACATTTTCCTACAGCATCAAACCCCAATGGATAAACTATTGAATCGGAAAACAAAACAATTAGCATAAAACCAGAGTGCAAAATTGTAACTTTTGTGTAACTTTACAATATTTACTGTTCACTTTGTATATATCGACATATAAATAAAACTGTTTTTATTCACGAGAGAAAATAAATTTATTTAGTTAATTATTATCTTTTTTGTTATTAATCAAATATTTAAAATATACAAATTTATTTCCAAACTGTGGCCGTCGGTGGTGCAATGGTTAGTGTGCGCGGCTCTTGTACATGAGATCCTGGGTTCGAACCCTGCTCTGACCACCTTCAAATTTTCTTTCGGCGGCGGCCACCTCGCATAGTGACGGCGACACTATCGAGTATCTAGCCATTAATAAGCTGTAGGTCCCAATCAGAGAGTGAAAGGTCCCAATCAGAGAGTGAAAACTGGAAAGCGCACAGCTCAGTCATTGTGAGAAGTTCTCCCCAGTCCCTTCATGGGATGTAATGGGAAACCATTTATTTTTATTTCCAAACTGTGTCAACTCTATTACGAGAGAATATTTAGAGCATTATGAAATTTCACGTAAATTAACTTTCTAAAATGAGTCAGAAATGATCCACAAAAGTGACAGAAAATAATAATAAAAGATTCTAAAAAGAGTATTAAAAGACTCATAAATTACCCTGAAATCATGTTCATTTATGATGCCAAAAAGACTCTTAAAAAGAGGGAAATTTTAATTCCCAGGTTCATATTTAAGACTCTTTTCCGTGTCACAAAAGAAAGCTCATTAAGAGGGGACACTTTCAAATGCAAAACTCTCTATTTAGTATGTTTTTATTGGGTCCTAAGACTCTATTTTGACTCTTTTCGGACTCAGAATGTAGACTGGGAAGTAATGAGATCAGTTAACTGTCGATATTGGCTCATACATCCTCTGACACTTTCTAAAGAGCGATAACAGAGCTATGATATGGTCAAAATCCAGATTGTGAATTGGAATGGAGTGAATTTTGTATCAAACATGCTCTCATCTGTATATTGATCATTTGTTCATAATTTTCGACAAACAGGGCAAAATTGTAATTGGACGGTAATCATTCACAGACTTAGGTAATGGAATTATCTTAGCATGTCTCTAATTTTTGAGGGAAAAAGATTTCATAATAGTATCGATGCATAATTTTAAAGATTCAATTGTTTTACTTTTAGCATATTTGTCGTATAGATAACTAATATGAACCCGCAAATATTCTTTTCGTTCGTCGATATCCGCTATTCAACAAAAATGAATGAGTGTTCGAACTCACGGGCGATGTGTTAACACATTTTTGCTACACGGTACCTGTTCGATTTCTTTGAACACATTAGTTACATTGGAAAATAAAAAAAGGAATGGTTTTTGTGCTGAATGCTCTTTTTCTATTGCACTTTCTTTTAACGTAGAATACGTTATACAGTAAGGTAGGGCTCTTGATCTGGAGCACAAAATTTTGAGAAAATGTTTGTCACTTTCATTATAAGTTTTTAATACTTTATGCATGCATTGAAGAAAATTCAAGTATGGTCGTAACATATTTAATATGTCTTCTTTTGATTTGTATTTAAATAATCATATTGCTACATATAATTTTGTTGATTCTATAAGAAAATCAAAATTTAACTCCTTCAAGTTTTGTATTAATTTTCATATGCTCTGTATTTTATGTATTACACAGTACGACAGTGGTTGGTACACATGAGAAATGTTAATAGAATATGAAAATAGGCTTAAAATAAAGAAATACGTGTCTCGTCGTTTTGCTGTAGCACGTCAGAATTTTGAGAAAATCGATTTTTAAGCTTCGAAGGACCGTGGAGGTTCACTTGTAATGTAATACTTTTATAAAAAGTTCTATAAAAACAGAATGGGTAAACCGATTTTAATGCTTGAGCCAGTTTTGAAAGGGGAATTAAATTTGAATTTTTTTTATTAAAAAACCAATTTTTTCTCCCCTAGAAGGCACTTTAATTTTCATGTAAATTTAAAAAATAACCAAAAATGTAATGTAATGTAAATGTAATGTAAATATACAAAAATGTATAAAAAATCTTGACTATTATTTTGTGTTACAAATGTTGGTCACTTACATTACATTACATTTTTGTTTATTTTGCAATTTTACATGAAAATTAAACCGCCATCTAGCGGAGAAAAAAAATGTTTTTTTAAAAAAAATTTTTTAATTCCCTTTTCAAAACTGGCTCAAGCATTAAAATCGGTTCACCTATTCTGTTTTTATAGAACTTTTTATAATATGTAGTATTACATTACAAGTGAACCTCCACGGTCCTTCGAAGCTTAAAAATCGATTTTCTCAAAATTCTGACGTGCTACAGCAAAACGCCGAGAGGCGTATTTCTTTATTTTAAGCCTATTTTCATATTGTGTTAACATTTCTCATGTGTACTCAAAAAAATTTGATTTTGTCGTACTGTGTTATAAGTGAACATTACAGAACCAGTGTTGCCACATGCAGTATTTACACTTGTTTTCAAAAGTGCATCGAATTGATATAAAGTGTACCCAAATTTTGTTAAAAACTATCCTACATTTTTAACATAAAAATTAAAGATACATTTGATAGATTTAAATCATTTATCAAAAATTATATTTAATTCATATATTTTAATTGCAAAATGACTAACGTATTCTACGTATGACCTATGCGCCCGTGTTATCTAACACAGGCTTCATTTTTTTTTCTTACATCTTCTTTAACATTAAATGTAATATTGTTAAAATAAATAAAGCAATATTTAGCTCACTGAAATAATTGTTTTTGTTTTGTCATAAACAGAACAACGACAAAAAGTATTGACTAGTATAGAGAACTTATTGCACTCTTTTTCCGCTCTCATGTAGAGAGTCTGAGTAAAAGAGCATAAACGAGTCTTATCCTCTTCATAGAATATTTCAACATAAATTCATCATTTCGACAATGTTATTACATAAAACAATAGTAGAATTATGAATGGACCAAGATATGACGAAAAGAGAGTAATACGTCATACAATTCGGTCCATGAGTTCTCTATACTATTCAATACTTTTTTGGCGACGACGACCTGATTGTTTGTTAGCTGCCGTCACATCAATAACTTCATACTTATTTTCAGGCAGCGACTATTTTTGTACAACAACCACGTATGTGATGCTAACGCTGTGTGTTGTTTGTATGTGTTCACTTTGATAGATTGCTCTACCCGTGCCTATATATGTTAGCACATCAAAAAGCTTGTTCTATTCGAATAAAATTATGTAAAGGTGTAAGCCAAAGTTGTTAAATGTAAAGTCGCGGTATATAAAAGTATTAAGAGAAGGAAAGGTTTCAAAGTCATAAGTTAGAAAACAAAGTTCATGTTTGGAAAACATTGAGGCAAATAGTTGATCGTAAAGTAGGGCCTTCTGTAGAACAGATCAATTAGTGAGTTTGATGATGATGAAAAATTTATCGGGAAGATACAATTAACTATAGCCGGCCCAAATTACTCAAGTTTTAAATTAAACTAATTGAAAGCGATGTATACATATAATTTCAGTACGGATTTTATTCTCTTACAGAAAAAATATAATGATTTTTTTTTCGGCCTTTTTATTGGCACTTTTTTATTTTATTATTCAAGCATAAGACCATCTATATCTCAATAAATAGAGATATAGTTTTTCAAAAAAGAAGATGTTTTGCAAATGCATCTTCATGATTCCGGCAAACCGTATAGCTATTTCAGATCTAGCCACAGATCTTCCTCAGCGGTTGTTTGGAATGCAAACGAAACCTGATCTGAATTGAGAATTTTTCACTAGGCAAGTGTTCGAAAAATATCTCAAGCCAAACACACAAGAAACACTTCCAAACAACTTCTTCCTATCTCCAGAGATCCATCGGTCCCCATCACAATTTTTCGTTCTCTGGAGATTAGAGAATGCATCCCGCTTTCACGAGAATTTTATCCGGAATTGCCGGGAAACTTCCAAAAGCATGCAGTAGAATATTTTATCAAACAAGTGTAATTTAGCAAGCTCTTCTTGCACTGTGGTATTCTATACACACAGTTAAATTCCATTGCATACGCTCAGCTGGTAAGATCCCTGGGCTAAAAAACGCAATGTTGCTGCCAATTTTATTGTGTTTGGAACAAGCGTTGATCTCGTCCCTTTTTTTAAATGAGGCTCTATTATTTCCAACACATGTTTAAAAATAGGTTTATTCAGACGAAAATAACTTTCAAATCTTAAAAAGGATAAAAAAAATCCGTTACTTAGGAAATTATGACTTTAAGTATGTCTCTTACTTCTCATCGGGCAAATTAAAAGTGCAAGATTTCTGTCTAAGCAGTCTTCTTTTCAATATTATTTTTATTTAAACTTCTTTTTTCACAAAGAAACTTTTTTTCCACAAAACAAGAAACAAAAACAAATGTCGATAATCAGGCAACGGCGTCATAATACTCTTGCAGAATACCAAATTAACATACACCCAAAGAAAAAAACGTTTATTGCTCGGTTGCCGCAACAATACTTTGATTGATTTGTATTAATTTATTAATCGCAACCGTTCATGTAGTTCTCCCAAATAAACTCATGTATCGCAAATGTGTATCATGTTGTTGCAAACGAATTCTCGTTTGCATCAAACGCGTTCAAAATTACAGTTGCCGCAAATTTAAAAAACGCTTGTGATAACTGAATTAGCCATTTTTCTAATGACAGCACAGATTTTTTTTTTTTTTAATACGAACGATCCCATTGCCGCCTCTCACACCCGCCCTAACCGACCGAGGGGGCATCATCCCTATGACGTAGGGATAACGTACACACCACAGACCGATCCGTAGCGGGGAGTAACTGAGAGGAAAACGTGTAACGGCTACATAGAAATTCACAGCCGATTAAAGCAATACCAGTTAAAAGAGGAATAAAATCTACAGATTACCAATATATACTTATTGAAAAATAATAAATCTTAAAACATAAAACCATAAATTATCAATACAACATTAATACTCGTACATAAAATACTACACATTAGCTATTTAGATCATGGGTCGGCAACCTGCGGCCCGTAGATAATCGCCAGCATTCAACCTATTTCGAGATAATATTATTGTTTAACGACCCAAATCATTAAACTTACTTAGAACTCACTTTATTTATTATAATAATTATTAATTTAGAAAACTATATTACTTTTTATTATAAATTTTAACGACAGTGAACTTGTAAAAGGGTGTGTCTTAGCTATCGCGGAGGTACTATGCCGGGAACAGAAAAAAATGTTTGAAAATATCAGTCTCTCTGCTAGAAGTTGTACTCGACGGATCGAAGGCTTAGGTGCAAACTTGCGTAAACAACTGATGGATAAAGCGCAGTCTTTTGTGTACTTCTCTCTTGCGATGGGCGAAAGTACGGACGTGTCAGATACGGCACAACTCCTTATATTTGTACGAGGAATCGACGAAAACTTTTCTGTTTATGAGGAATTACTAAAAATGTGCAGTCTTGAAGGAACTACAAAGGGAGAGGATTTATTTCACCACTTGGGCGAAGCCTTGGTTTCATGTGGCTTGACCTGGAATAAATCAACCAGCATCACCACGGACGGAGGCAAGAAGATGAGCGGTCATAATAAAGGTGTTGTCGGAAGAGTCAACAGGAAAGTGCAAGAGTCTGGATCCAAAATTCCATTTATATTTCAAAAAAAATTCCATATATTATCGTGGAAAGAAATAATGGATACCGTTGTATCTGTTACTAATTTTATGAGAAAAAATGGACTTACTCAGAAGAAGTGGAAGCTGAATATGGTGACGTGATGTATTACTGCGAAGTAAGATGGCTCAGCCGAGGAGCAGCTCTTCAAAGACTTTTTCATTTGAGGAAAGAAATTTGTAACTTTATGGAGATGAAAGGAAAGGCAATACACGAACTTTCCAACAATCAGTGGGTTGTAGATCTTGGCTTTTTAACTGATTTGACTGCCGAATTGAATATACTGAATACACAGGGAAAAAATAAATTGATATGTAATATGTATTCAGATGTTAAATCATTTGAAATGAAGTTAACATTATTTATTAAGCATATCGCCGAAAGGAAACTCGACCATTTTCCAAATTTCAAGAAAGCAGTAGAAGAAGCTGGAGTAAATTTTGTTTGGCAAAATACTAAAATGAAAAGTGCATTAATGCAACTGCTAACTGAGTTTGAAAATCGTTTTGTTGCCTTTAAAAAGATCGCAAGTAAGATGGAGGTTTTTGAAAACCCCTTCGTAGTGGATATCGACAATGTACCAACCGATTTGCAAATAAACGTCATAGACTTGCAAAGCGATACCACACTTAAAATAGCATTTAAAGGAGAAACTGACTTGGTGGATTTTTATGGGAGTTTGCCTTCTGAAAACTACAAGGAGTTAAAAAAGTTTGCTCAGCAAATAATTTCAATTCTGAATTATCGGAAAAACAAACACTGTTCCCGATTATCGGATTCACGTTTAGACGCAATTCTTCGCGTCTCTACTTCAAAAATGCATTCTGATGTAAAAAAAACTCTCAAGTCAAATACAACCACAAAAATCTCATTGATTTTATTAACTAAAATAAATGTACAAATAGACAATAAACTTTTTATTTTTAAAACTTAATAATCGTACACAAATATTGTAGGTTGACTAAAGTCTATCTGCTTGGCGGGGATTCTACAATGTGAGATTTATTTTGGGGGTAGTTTTCATATGTAGTTTGTACATCGGTGTTTTAATTTTCACGATGCATGACTCATAGGATGGGCCCCAGGGGGCCCGGCAGGTCCTAGTGAGCCAAGTGCGGCCCGCACTAAGCCCAACGTAAAATAGTTGGCCCGTTTGCAACAAAACGTTGCCGAACCTTGATTTAGATGATTTATAATAAAAGACTTTATCGTGTCCGGTGATAAAGAAAAGTCAATAAACTGATAAACATCATTAAAATCTGGGCACATTCTCCGAACCGGTTCATTCAAAGCATAATTATAGCGACGAAAACTAATATACAGGGGTTTTTAGTTCCTAGAAGTTGTCGAAGGAACATTTACCGAAATACGACCAAGAAGTTACTCAGAGCGTATAGCGCCCCTGAGAATCTTATATATTGTAATCGAATTAAGCATAGTCCGTCTACTAGCCAGAGTAGGTAATTTAATTAAAGACAATCTACTGACATATGGAGGAAGATGGACGTTAGGATCCCATCTCAGGTTCCTAAGACAAAAAAAAGGAATTGTTTCTGTACCGATTCTATCATATTCACATAAAAGTCATGTTGTGGATCCCATACCACTGATCCATATTCTAATATGGGCCTCACAAGGGATGTAAAAAGATTTTTCGTGATATATGGATCAGAAAAATCCTTCGCCCAGCGCTTAATGAACGAAAGTACGCCATAAGTCTTATTAACAGTAGCAATAATGTGACTATTGAAAGACAATTTCCTATCAAGTAAAAAAACTAAATCCAAGAATGAATTGACCAGTTCTAATGTAGAACCACCTATAGAATACCGGGAGGTAATCGTACGTGATCTGTAAAACGCCATATGTTTACATTTACCCAAGTTTAACTCCATAAGGTAAAGATTGCACCAACTCCCAAGCCGATCCAGATCATTTTGAAGTAGAATATAGTCTTGAAGCATTTTTATATGACATAAATATTTTCACATCGTCCGCGTTCATAAGCACATTAGACTCAGCTATCGAATTAGGCAAATCGTTGATAAACAAGAGGACCCAGGTGACTTCCCTGAGGAACGCCGGAAGACACTTGGATAGGTCTAGATAACGAATCCCCAAAAATTACCATCTGTTCGCGATCCGTAACGTAAGATGAAATCCATTCAATAATATTACTATTAAACCCGATAGCGCTTAATTTACTAAGTAGGAGGAGATGGTTAACCTTATCGAAAGCTTTACTAAAATCCGTGTAAATAACATCGGCTTGCATTCCTGAAATAAAACCATCAATTACGTGAGAAGAAAATTGAAGTAAGTTTGTAGCTGTAGATAGAGCTTTGCGAAAACCATGTTGTCTACAGTCAATAATAGAGGAAACTTTGTAAGATATAATGTCAGTGACCAGTTTCTCAAAAAGTTTTGGAATCGCACTCAGTTTCGTAATACCTCTATAATTTGACACATTTGCAATGCTACCCGAGTTATGAAGAGGGACAATATAGGAGCTTTTCCAGACCGCCGGAAAGTAGCTAAATTTCAAAGATGCATTGAATAGTATAGTCAATGGTGTAGCAATGTAGTAGAACAGTATTTTAGCACAGAATTAGGGATCCCGTCAGGTCCATAAGTGTTCGTGGGCTTCAGTGACGAAAAGTTCTCCTGGACCCACGTATCACTCACAGAGGTGATCCCGAATGGATCTAATGACCGAATATCATAAGGATAGTCACAGGTAGTCGAGACTGAATTATCCGAGTAAACAGATCAGAAAAGTCAGCAAAACAATTGGCAATAGATTCAGAGTCTATGTATTCGACATCATTCATCACAATTCCAGAAGGCCTTGATACGGACTTACGCTTAGTGTTAACAAAGTTGAAAAAACTTTTAGGATTGTTCCCAAAATTCTTACCAACCTTGGACAAGTACGATTGATAACACTTGCGAGATTCTGCCTCGTAACGACATCTGGCAATAGTGTACTTACTATAATCAAAAAATCTACCTGATACCCTAAATTTGTATGTAATCTACGCCTGGCATTCTTTAACTGCTTTAAATATTTAGAAGACCAAGGAGGTGAGCAATTTTCTCTCATTCTGTGGACTCTCATTTTCTCTCATTCTGTGGACTGTATACATAGTACGGCGTTTCACCAAAGGCGTTTTTTTTTGTGATTTTTGCAACTCTTGGAGCGGAATATTACAGTTTGTGATTTAAAAGTATTTCGAAAACTTTTTTGGATTTTTGAAGATGGGTATGGGGTCGCGGAAATAGATTTTATCAAAAAAATTAGGTTATGGAGAAAAATTTTTATATTATTTTTTTCTGGAGCTTTTTGTTCATACAACTAAAAAGTTTCTTTTCTTAAAGATCCGATCCCACTACAAAAAAATTAATGGAGTGAAAAATTATTTTCTCCTAGAAAGATAATTTAAATACCTTAATTTTGGTGTATATAAGTTTATATTATACTTGTGGAAAAATATGGTTTCCCATTACATCCCATGAAGGGACCGGGGAGAACTTCTCACAATCACTGAGCTGTGCGCTTTCCAGTTTTCACTCACTGATTGGGACCTACAGTTTTACACCGATTCCGAACGGTATTTTGAGAAGCTTTTTCACGGCTATATACCCGATAGTGTCGCCGCCACTATGCGAGGTGACCGCCGCCGAAAGAAAATTTGTGGTGGTCACAGCAGGGATCGAACGCAGGCTCTCAAGTACAAGAGGCGCGCACACTACCCATTTCACACTTTGAATTTTAAAATATTTTAAAAAAAAGTCGGAGCTTTTAAAATGTAAGAAAATATACAAAAATATAAAAAATAAGTCGGCTATATTTGCTGT
This sequence comes from Phaonia tiefii, assembly GCA_963931995.1. NCBI lineage: Eukaryota > Metazoa > Arthropoda > Insecta > Diptera > Muscidae > Phaonia > Phaonia tiefii. The sequence goes on from OZ008370.1 coordinate 278,382,331, forward strand.
ATTCAATGATTTAAAAATGCTTGAAGAACTTGCCGATTATTTTTTTTTTGCCATTCCATCCATAGCTGCACCAACTCTTAAAACCTTTTCGTCACACTTGTGGTATCTCAGTGAAGCTCTTGTAGGCTTTGCATTTTTTGACACTAGGGTAACACTTGATCAGAAATATTTAATGGTCGCAGCATTACAAAAGACAGGTTGTGATAATCCATCTAATAAAGCTATCGTTAATTCGTTAAGAGATTTCAAAAATTGAAATTTATAATTTTGGTACCTCAATCACTAAAAGGGTTTTCGATGAATTAAAATTGTCCGCTTCCATTTTTTCGAAAGATACACATTTATGGGAAAATGATGATGATTTTGTTACTGCAAAGAAAAAACTAGAAAAACTATGTGTCGTGAATGATTTATTGGAAAGAGGCGTGGCGTCAGCTACAATATATATCAAAAAAAATTTCAATGAATGAGGATGATTTTCAAAACTTATTGATTAGCGTTGAGAACAATCGAAAAAATATACCTAATGTAAACAAAAATGTCATTTAACCAGCTCTTAAGAAACCAATTTGAAAATACTACTTTAGAAAACTATAAAAAAAACTATAATGTTTTATGTATTGTAATTTTAGATACAACTTTACTTTTTAATTTTAATTCATTAAATACGTTGATTTTGTTCATTTAATATCTTTTGATTTTGTATGGGAATACAATATTGATGAATTGAATTTTTGATATTTTTATTAAAACAATATATTGTTAAACAAGAACGAAACTAAATGAAATTCGTTTAATTTTCAAAAGATTTGAAAAATAAAAAAATTTATCAAACTTTAATTTTGTTCTTATATTTTTCCCGCAAGTGAACAGAAATCTATGTACCGAATTTAAATACCTTTCTAACGCATTTAACATCTTCAAAAAATGTTGAAAACTTTTAAAGTTATCGAGTTTTGAAATCTAGGTAAAAATAATTTTGTACATTTAAGACTATCAAAGTGGTCCTGAATATAATAATTTTTCACGCCAATAATTTTTTGTCGTGGGATCGGATCATTAAGAAGGGAATTGTTTAGTTTTATGAACAAAAAGGACCAGAAAAAAAATATAAAAAATTTTCCTCCATAACCTAATTTTTTTCATAAAGTCCATTTCCGCGACCCCATACCGATCTTAAAAAAAATCCAAAACAAATTTCGAAATTCTTTTAGATCACAAACTTTAATATTCCGCTTCAAGAGTTGCAATTTTTTTTTGTGAAACGCCCTAATACACAGTTTTATCCACTCGTTTGGCATACACACTCAGGCATACACATAAAAGTGATCACACTCTCTTATGCTTCTACCTTGTCAATATATCTTGGATGGACAATTGGCGCGTTGTAGTTTGCTACGCTTTTAGTTGGTATCTGAATGCAAGTCGAGACAGACGGGTAAGTAGACTGTGAAAAATTAGACAAAAATTCCAACTTTATTTTAAAACAAACTTTATGGGTAAAACCAAAGTCATAAAAGTTGGAAATTTAAACAAAAAAGAGCTAATGGAAGCCAGAAATAAAAGTTTTAATTAAAACTCGGTTGCTGTAACCGAATCGAAACAATAGTTGGCTGAACCGTTTTTCGTTTCTCCCAAAAGTTTTTTCAGCTTATATTTTTCATAACTCGTTTGCTACAAACATTTTTCGGTTCTTCCGAACGAAATGACATGTATGGATTAACAGAAGTTCGTTTCTCCCAACTACAGTCGCCAAATGAACTTCAGTTACGAGTTTTTTCTTTGCGTGTAGAATTGATGTTGTCTTTGATTTAATTTGCTGTTGCCTTAAAATTGCCGTTATTATTACCGACGTCAAATACAATAAGGGTGAATAAAAATTTTGTATATATTTAAATATAAAATACTAAATTTTAATAAAAAATTATTGTTTTTCCCTTTTTTTATAAAATTCATAATGGGTTAAAGCATCACCAAATGGTTGTGACAGCCATTAAATTCAAGCAATTACTTTAGTTGATCATACCAATATATTATTTGGTACAACCGAATTAGATTTTACATTTTTCGTTCATCCAACTGATAGAATAATCACCACTACAGGACAATTTGATTGCTAGAACTAAAACTAGATTGCAAGATCACATTTATTTATTGTTGCTGTGGCTTCAACTAAATATTCCAGTTCTTGCAACCAAAACTGAATTGCAAATCAATTGATATGCCCACCATTTAGTGATACGGAATACAATTATTGGTAACCACAACTAAATAATGTGAGAGTCCAAGGAGCCGCCAAATTTTAGTTTGCTTTAAATATAATTGTGACAACGAATCTCATCTCTGTGTGAATATTTTAAATTATTGTATTTCGTAAAATATTATTATCAGTTCACTGAAATAAAAACCATTATTCGTTGGGAAGCGAAATTTTCGTTAGATGATTTACATTGCAATAATGAAAAGTTCTATACTCCCCACGATTGTATTGTTGGTGCAATATAGCATATTTTATAAGATTTTTTGAATGGCCATCGTTGCGTTGCTGCAGCAACTCAATAGTTGTTACAAAAAAAATTTTCAATTTTGCCAAAATCAGAAATAATTTAAAACTACATATTTCCAAATCTCGCCTAGAACACTAAGACGCTGATGAGAAGAGTCACAAACTTCGAAGTAACGTTTTTTCTAATTGCAGAATAACCGTGATATGTAAAACTCAAAGGAAATCGAAAAATATTCTTCAAAGAAATAATTTCAGATCGAATCATATAAGTACTTATAATAATAAAACAATTTTCAAATCTTTTCGGACTGTAAATATTTTAACAAAACTTCCCTCTTTAGTTACTTTGGTCAGTATTACTTTTTTAGTGGTCTATGATAAGGGCATGCGCTCATACAAAATACATATATTTATATACACATATGTATATATATGTATATATATATGGGATCCGGGATTTATTAATTAAAACACTTAGTGGGGTTTATTTTAGTTAACGTTTATGGCATAATTAGTTGTTGATTGTAGTTTATTTAATGGTAAAAATAAAATAAACGGAACTTCAAGTACGTAATAAACTTCTATACACTTCAAAACACAAGTGAACGTCTAATTATCTTCAAATTCACACAGCGACTGATCATGATGATTACACAACCAGTCCGCTTGAGCTTTTCTCTCTCTGTCCTTCGTGTAATTGTTCTAACATGTTCGTCTATGTTTGATGTCACAACATGATAGCCGTCGTAAAATCTTTCTCATCGATATTTCCTGTAGAGTTGGGTAGTTCATTTAGGGTGACCAGACATCACCCTCATGAACATAATGTAGTATGTCCGTCAGAATTGGTAATAAACATTGTATACGAGTATAAACTAAAAATGCAATTAATTAGACTTGTGTCGAACTCGTTCACTAGTTCTCGAACTCGTTCATTTAAGGTGCCCGGACATAACAATTACGAAGACACTCGTCATATCAAACATGTGTATTATGTATACGAGTGGGATGTCTGGTCACCCTATATAAACTATATAGTTCATGAACTACCCAACTCTACAATTAATGAATATAAGTGTCATTTGACCGATCCTACATATATTAATTTTAAACTGTAGTATCTCTTGCCTTTAAAGTGTAAATTAATCATCTTGAAAGAGTCCTTATTGAATATATCTTGAAAGAGTCCTTATTTCTTAGCTGATATCAAATACTTACCAAAATATATTATATAATCATTTCGATAGGAAAAAAATGTCAGAGATACGCCCGATTATATATTCAAGCTTTGTAGAATATAAACTACGACTTTATGTACGAAATCGCCATCAATAATATTACCTCAGAATGTGTCACAAGGCTGTCAAAGTTCAAAATGTGTTTGTCGCCGCTAAAAAATTGTCGGTTGAATATAAACATAGCACGTTGTTTGTCATTGGACAGATTGGTGACACTGTATAAAACAGCGTTAGTTTTATCCACATCACTTTTAGATTTAGATAAGGTTGGAGTTAATGTTAGGAAAGTTTCACAGAAATTAGGCTGCCAAATTTTAAATAGAAGTACATCCTCATCAGCATTAAACGCATCAAGTATTTGATTTCGTTACACATTGGAATACACATTATCACGTTATTTAAGATGTTTGTACTGTTTTCTCAATCCAGATGAGTTTTCGTTTGAATTTAGTTTGATGAATTTTTCAAAAGCAGCATTCCAAACAACCTCTGATGGACATCTGTGGCTAGATCTGAAATACCAATACGGTTTGCCAGGAATCATGAGGATGAGTTTGCAAAACATTTTTTGAAAAACTATATCTCGATTTGTTGAGATATAGATGGTCTTGAGCTTGAATAATAAAATAAAAAAGAAACATATAATTTTAAATTACACAAATGTCGGTAGGACACACGATTGAAGCCACAACATCAATGCTGCAGTATGACAAGACAAGCCAAATGATGCTCCCATTAGAAACGTGTATATAATTTCACCGCGAATAGTACAAACATAGACATAGAGCTGCATTGACGTGACGCTCAGACGCACACCGAGTAATTGAAAATTCATTGAAAATTAACTTCGCTTACGTCTCCAGTAACAAGCGCACATTCATGTCGGTTAACAAAAACGACCACACTGTCTAGTTATAAGCCACAAAGTCGGCAGCTAATGCTAAGCGACATAACTCATAAAAATAATGAGAGTCGTGAAACTTGAAGCGTAAAAAACGGAATATAAATATCCCCAACTGGACTTTCAAAGAAAGTGTTGCCATAAAGGACTTGGAACGAGGGTTGAAAATTCAAATAATGACGAAATGTTCTTGTTTGCGTCAATTAATTCTGTAGAATCTGCTGCTGTCGCAAATCGATGGATGTGTTCAGGTTGCACTATCTGCATGGATGGATGACGCCACACGAGGAATGCAATATGGTACTATGCGATAGTCGCTCCCATATCGTGATTACATTCCTTCGGTTGAATGTATGAAATTCTTCCTCGGGGGAAAAATAAGCAACAATTAATTGTATTTTTAGTATGTTCGTCTACGCCTGTTCCTTGCCCTGCATTACTTGTGTGGGAGTATGCGAGGATGGGGTGGGTGTGTGAATGTGGGAGTTTGTTCCATGTTTATCGGTGAAAAATCAAGGAAAAAGAAAACCTCACATCTTAACCGATTTGCCTCGTAGATGCCGAAGAAACAATAAGAAGTAGAGGCAGCGCTTGTTAACTTCTGAAACAGCTTAAAGTTTTCTCTCAACCAAATTGAGAACTGCCATGAAAAGCAAATACTAACTAAACAAGCCCGTGGTTTTATGCTGATGTAGCTGGTATCTACTTTAGGTTGCGAGTGCAACACAAGAACTCAATGTTGCATCAATGTGCGAGTTCCTCCGCCTGGCACATCCGTTGCCGACTTCACATTGTACTTGAGCGGAGCTAACTGGTTTGTTAGTTTGGTTACATGGTCGGTTGGCTTAGATGCTTCTTTGTTGGTCAGTGGCGGCAGAAGTAGTCCTGTGGGCACGACTCCTTTGTTCTCGTTTATTTGTAGTCCCACAATTAGTGTTGCCAGGAGAAACCATAGTCCTGGTACTCGTGCTTTTTATGTGCAGTGGCTACATGCATCTTGTTGTTCACTGTCTATCTCTAAGTAATTTTTCTGCATTTTGCATGTATTTTTCCCTAATCTGACACAATATACTTTGTTAGAGTTTACAAGAAATTTTTGGTTTTGTGGTTTATTTTAAGAAATATAATTAAATAGAAGATGCGGTTGAGCATCTCATGATGATGTTGAGGGGATGTTGTCTAATGGCATGGGCTTGTGTTAGCTGTAATGCCATCGAGTGAAGACTTCCTAAACCTTTTTGTTTCAGTTCAACAATGTTAGATATTAAAAAGATCCAAAAATAGCTGGGCATTGTACAACTGCTATCAGTAGAGTCAGTTTATGTTTCAAAATTATTTAGACGTCAGCAAAATATGTTTCATTTCCTATTTAAGGTAGGATTGCCATTCGAGGCGTAATAATCTCAATCTTCTATACAGTACAACTTCGATAATCCGGATATGGTCTAATCCGGAATCCTTCTGTAATCCGGATAGAGTTGAAAAATTAAAAATATCTATTATATACCTTGTAATCCGGACCAACCACGGTTTCGCTAATCCGGATCGCGTGTTGTGTAATGCAGTGTTCGATAATTCAATAAAATACAACACATTCATGCTATTTTCACTAAAACAAATTATTTGATATTCTTTTATTCACATTATTTCGCCTTTTACGTACACATTATTCCATGGTATAATGATCTACGTGGTAGTAGCTGTAGAACCCCAAAACGAAAAAGAACTAACTCCCCAAAATTTTATACAGGAGGAAACAACAACGTTTTTTGGGGACTTAGTTCATTATTTGGGGATTTATTTCAGTTTCAAATTTAGGGAGTTAGTTCACAATGAACCAACTCCCCAATTCCAAGGAACGAAATAAATCCCCAAAATTATTTTTGGGGAATTAGTTCATTTTCACTAAATACCAAAATTATTAAAAAACTGTAGAATTATGCGCCTTTTACAAATAAATTTTGGAAGTATTCGAAAATTTGGCGAAAATTCTTTAATAATTGCTGTACGGTTATCGTATCACTAAAGGTTATTAAAAAAATTTTCTGTAAAAGGCGCATTAAAAATATTTTGAAGAATATTATGCGCCTTTTACAGAAAATTTTTGAATTTTTTATTTCCAACCGATTTACACCAAAAAAAATTTTTTTTGCGGAATAAATTCATTATGAACTAACTCCCTAGAAAGTGGGGAGTTAGTTAATTTTTATTTTGGGGATTTATTTCATTTTATTGGGGGTTTACTTCATTTTCTAAATTGGGGATTTATTTCATTATGAAATAAATCCCCAATTTTGGGGGGTTAGTTCATTTTCGTTTTGGGGACTTAGTTCATTGGGGACTTAGTTCGTAACGCCTCTTAGAACGCTTCGGCAGCGTGCAATGGAAGTTACACAAAAGTGTATTCGGCAAACAATGGTATCCGAATTTTTTAAATAAATTTTAAGTTAATATACCATTACTATATACATACTTTTAACGTTTATATTGAAGTAGTGATTGTTATAGTTTTTTTTTATCATAATAAATGAATAAATTGAATTATAAGTGTTTTTTTCTCAATAATTTTAATGCCTTTGGTAATCCGGATTCCTGCGTAGTCCGGATTGAGTTGGTTTTAATTGATCCGGTTTAACGAAGTTCTACTGTATACAAAAGCCAGTTTTGCCACCAGAACAACCCACCGCACTTCCACTCGAGATATTCAATAATTAACCAAAGTCACAAAAGTGAACTTAAACCATATGGGCCTTATTCATAGCCGATTGATCATACAAAAAGCGTCTCTCAAACCTGTCATTACCGTATGTTTTTAACGGACAACGCGTTCTTAAACCCCAATTACTTGCACATAAACTCCCTCAACATGAAACTAAAGTCCTTCGACATACTTACTTTATGTCTCATTTTATTTTGATTAACCCATTGCGAACCAATTCACAATTTTTTTATCTTCAGCCCTGTGTTTCGTGAAAACATTACTAGACCACATTATTGCATACCGACTAACAACATTATTGCGTGCCGAGTAGGGATGTCGGACTTATGAATCCCAAATACCGGGATATGTGTGAATCGGATCTGGGAAATTTCGACTTTTCTATCGAACCCATTAAAAATTGTATACGATGTTTTGACAAGTCGAAAATAGCATTTCAGTTTCCTTTCACACATACGCATTTAAATATCTTAAATGAAATTAGGTGCATCTTTTACTCAGGTGTTGGTATGTAATATATTTTATTGGTCTTTTGGCTTTGTATTAGTTGAATGGAAATGAATAAATAAAAAATAAATAAATATTTAAGATCGCCTTTATTGTAATATTGCATTATGTTATTGTTCTCGGTTTATTCGATTATTCGGTATAAATTACTCGATTAATTTATTACTAGAAGTCAGTCGCTTTAAAATACTCGAGCAATTGTTTGACACAAAATCGGTTAACCGGTTGAATTTCCTAATAACCACCACTATAATTTTCCTGGGGAAACTATTGAAACCGGTTGAATTTCCTAATAACCACCACTATTATTTTTCTTGGGGAAACTATTCAATTTAAGTACTTCCGCCTTGTGGAATTCAGCATCACTTATCTTCATAACTCTCTGTATGAAAACGCTCGCAGTGTTAATAATTGTACTTTTTTAAGTTCATTTCCTTGTCTGGTAACCAAACTGTCCAAATATGGTAGCCTGTTGTTCCTTCCCTATTTGATAAATAAATAAAGTCCAATTAGTCCAATAACTGAAGCATCGTGACCATCCAATGGTTGAATGAGCTGAAGATTACTTGGCTGAAGACGACCATTTTTACCGAAAAATCATCTTTTCCGAAATCATCTTTCTCCACACGTCGTTTAGGAGAAGTCGATGCATCCACAACGAGTGACTGTTCAGATTTTGGATTTTCTTAAAATGCGTCAAAATTCCGATAAATCGTCATGTCTGGAATCAGTGTTTCCATGTATTCATTTGACCTTTCGCATCGCATCGTTCATCGCGTAGGTCTCCAGTTATAGAGTTCTTGTTATTTCCGTATTTGTTGAGAAAGATTTTACTATGAACATGAAAATATTGGCTGAAGATTAAGACAAAGGCAGTTGGCAGAAGTAGGATTACTATGGGATCCTACTTCTTTAGGATCCTACTTCAGATCCCTGTTTTTATTACATATATTTCTTCTTAAATGTGAAAGAAGGTTTTCTTTAGAAATTATGAATAGATAAATATCCGAAAAACACAAAATCTCAAAATAATCCACCTTTCCTAAAAATATCGGACTAGAAATTTTTCAAATTCCGAATCCCATGATTTGTTAAACTTAGTCCCGAATGGCATCCATAATACCGTTTTATGAATACCCTGATATTTCATTAGTCTTGCATGACAGACTGTCTGAAGTTTTGTTCGATATGTGAAACACGATTTTTGGGGGGCGGGGCAATTTAATGCATTATTAACACAATTCCAATATAGAATGTTTCGATGTTTCTTCGACATTTCTTTTCTACCAACATTACCGAATTTGGCAAGATCAGACAACAAAATTCTAATTTACTATTCGAACTTAGTACCTTCGCCCTTTGGGTAAATCATAGCATTTTGTGATGTAGACGTATTTATCCCGAACTTATAGCCAAACTTGGGGTAATCGATGTGTTCCATTTAGAACCCCACCCAAAGGAATGTATACCCTCACTTGATATGAATAATTTATAACGAGTAGACTCAATCAATTACGACTCTAAGTTTCCTTGGACCATATCATTTTTCAAGACTTTTTAAGATGATTTCGCCATGTCCGTCCATCTGTCAAGCTGGTCAACACGTTAAACGCCATAAATCTGTACCGACCACAATGAAATTTTTCCAGTGAATATTATTTGCGAAAAGTTAGTTGTGGATTCCAATTTATACGTGCAATACAAATCGATAAAATGGTCAACGTGAAAACTCCCGTAAAGCCCTACCAAATGCTCGACACCTAGAAAAACTGCTGACTTTGTCCCACCCATTTTGGTACTTCATAGACAAAATTTGTACGGCCGGTTGGATGGTCAACACGATACCTCCCAATATTTCACCAAACGTCGCTCTGCTACTTTTTTACTTCCGCCATCTACATCGAATCTGAAATCGGGCCTTGTGGCTGGACGTAAGTTATAAAGAAATATACAAAGAGGGTTCGAATTTATTACCCTGTATTCATTCACCATTGTAGTGGGAAACGGATAATTATCGTTTTTCCATTACCCACAGGGTATGAGGAAAATAATGGGCAGTTACCCACTGCGATTGGTATTTACCCTTTTTGATTACCTGTGGGTAACGTTTAACGCCCGCTTACACATTCCCGCGTGTTATGGGGAATCGTGATGTGTGGAGCGTCGTGTGTATCAATCCATTATTTTCACCATACCCGGTGGGTAATGGATAATAGTAATGATTCCTCGCTGTGGGTAACTAGGCATTATCTTCCCCATACCCTGTGGGTAATGTATAAATGATCATTACCAATTCCCCACGGCGATGTGAATGGGCTAATATTAACTCTGTATACAACTTTAGCATTAGCGCTGAATACACTTCGGGAACAACATAAGAAGGGCACCGAAGATCTTACTTAAAATCTTAATGAAAGAATTCCAACCCAAAGAAGTAAGGAGGAAACTTGAAGCCTTTGATCCATCTTCTTTGTTTGATATTTAATATGACTTTAAGTGTAACCGTTTGATCCGAAATGCCAATTTTATTCTTTAAAGTTGCAACAACTTGGACTTCGACAAGATTTCAGTTATTTCTTTAACAGTCAGTATGCAGGCAGTAGCAAATTGCTGTAGCTATGTTGCACGTGCGATTGAGTATTTCACATACGGAATCAATTTATACCCACTGAACTGACAGCTGCAACGTTCCACTAATCAAACGTTAAACTTTGCATTTACAAAGGAGTCAAGCAACGCAACTCCCACTCATGTTGATATTGTGTTATAGTATCCGTTGTGTATCAGGAGGTGCTGGTGGCGATGGTCGTGGAGGAGACCATAATAGCAAAGGAATTTGTAGCAATATCATGTGGTACATGCTCCCCGTCCGTCCGCGCGTAGTCACGTAGCTTACAAACATTTGTTTACCTATTATGAGTGGCAGTAACAGTTCCCAAAACATTATCAGCCATACACAATGCAACATCAACGGCAACATCAGTCACTCACTCACTTTGTTTCGCCGCTCGACTAAACTGCTGCGGCAACAACCAACAACAAACCATTAACACTTGTTTCTGTCATATTACATGGAACCGGAAATGCTTGTTATGATTTTTGTTTCTGTTGTTGTTCAGCTGCCTGCTTTTGTTCTATTATCCTTTCGCTTAAAACAAGGAGTTACAATTTTCCTTTAGGCGTCTGCCTGCAAACTTTTGACGTGGGTTCTAGTTTTTTGTACTTTGTACTGGATGAGACAGTTCTACCAACAGATTTGGTTATATTCACACATTCGATTACGAGGACGGCATGAGGTTTATAAGCAAATTAAAAAATGTTATCGCCCACTCTCGCCACTTTATTACACGTCCTTCGTATTTATGAGTTATGGGAAACTAGACGATAACAACCAGGCGTCTGTGCAACAACCCGTTCTTTTTTTGCTGATAAAACAGTCAACATTTTCTGTAGTTTTTCTACAGAGCGGAGGACTGTTTTTGTGCTAGAACTTTTATATTAGGGGGATCTTTGTGCTAGAGTCCTACCAAACTAAAAGTGCTCACACTCACTAACACAGTCATTCAGAGTTTTGAAAAACTCGCCTATCGCTGTTTTATTGCAAACGACAAGACGTCATAAAGTAAAACATACCAACAAACTTGTTCAACACAGCAGAAACAACCAGGAAATGCGTCATCATCAACAGCACCGCCTTCAAGTATTTAAATCATGACAACGGTGACGGCGCTGGTGACGATGACGAATAGTGGTTTCCAGGGTCCTGTGATCTACCGCGAGGCTTTTGATTCGATTCAAAATAAATACCAATACCGCTGTTTACGGCAGTTGGAAAACTATCGAATTATACACAGGGTATTTGGGAAAGATTGCACACATCAGTGAAGATTCAGCATTAAAGGGAATAAGATCGTCTGGCAACTAGCTGTGTTATATGGTTTAATTTCTTAATGTGTAAAAATAATTGCCCCCGACCTTAATGGTTTTATACTGACGTCTAGCAGAATACTACGTTACACAACGCCAGGATGTAACAAAATACAACTATAATCCCCATAAAAAATTGCAATTCGCCTGACTTGGAATCGAGCTTACTCATTGAATCACACGTTGGTCTGAAAAGAGACTACTATTTTTTACAACTATGTACATACTTGGTTGATGATGTTGGTTTGTTGTGCGAAAAATAAATTAAATGTGTGTTGGTGCTAGAGTTGGGTAGTTCATGAACTATATAGTTCATTTAGGATGACCAGACATCGAACTCACGAACATAAAGCACATGTTAGATACGGCGAGTATATTCGTGATTGTTATACCTGGGCACCTTAAATGAACGAGTTCGAGAACTAGTGAACGAGTTCGACACAAGTCTAGTTGGTGCCTCTGAAGAAACTTGAAACATTTCAATATTAAATCGGAAATTTTAAAAAATATTTTGTACTGTAAATTGGCTAGGATTAAAAACGAGGAATTGGTTCGAATGACTTCGACTTAGACGCTTCCAAGTTAAAAATGTGGCAAATTCAGTTTAAAAAGTCAAGCAGCTGTTGCAAACTCTTTAAAAATTACTCTGTAGTCCAACCAGGGCCACAGATCCATGAAACAGCCATACATTAACATTAATCGACAGTTGACGTATCCATGCGGTGCCGTAACATATATGAAATTGTTGTTGAATTAACTTGATTGCAAGTAATTGCCAAGAATATATTCAAAAACAACCCGCTTGAGCAATTCAATTTGCCCGCCTTGGAATCGATCTCACTCCGTCACTTTAACACTTTATTTGAACTAACCCGACGTCAATAGATCTTCTTTCTTCTTTCAAAATTGACATATTTGACATCTGATCTTAAACATAAAAGTCGTGATATATTTCAAACAAATTTGTTTAGTTGTGCAATAAATAGTGAAATAGCTTAGTGAACTCTGAATCTTAATGCCATGTCCACGCTGACGCGAAAATTAAGTCTTTCGCAATTTGAGCCGAAATTGAATTGAAACTGCTCAATTTCGCATAAATTTTGACAACTACGAAATGAAGATATTTAGGACAATTTCGTTGAGTATACAACGCTGTTTCACTCCACAAAATTATCTTGCACTATTTTTTGCATATATGCACGAGAACGGAGCCGATAGAAAATTTGCCGGTGTCCCGCCATCGTAGATGATTTTTTAAAGTTCATGCCGCCGTCATCAATGCTCGTTTCGACGTACACTGTTAGCAGACATTGTCGACTAAACGGATTTAAAAGGCCCTAATTACTAAAAAAGATCACAATTTTGTACACAATCAACGAGAAGAGCTTAAAAGTAACGTCTGCCGAAAAATCACACTGAATAAAAACTCAATTGCCGCCGTCGACTAACTTTTATGTTGCTCCAACGCAGTCGTCTTCACTAAAGTGACAACAAAAAATAAAACATTTGTATGCCACCTCCTTGATTCAAATACAAGGTAGTAGCATTAGCATTGTTGTAATTTCCGTACCGAGTTATTGTCAAAATCAGCTGATAAAAGTGGACACATTCATGTACAATTGTGAACATATATTGATGAAATCAAAAGAAAAATAACTCTCAAATACAAGTTTGACATATACTGGGTACCATGAAATGTAAACAAAGGAAATCAGCTGGGCTAAGGCTACTACCTGTATTTCTATCATGGCCGCCTCATTCATCAAACTGAAATTTTAAGTTTTCATCGACATGGATTAGTGAGATGAAACTATAAATTACGTGGAATCAGTGGTTCTTGTTAAAGATCATGCACCACACATTTCTTGCATTTCCTACCAAATTTTTGGTTATTGTGTCCAGGCACGAAAATTTTACTCATGGTAATGTTTGTAAACAAACAGTTGTCATTTCGCAACGAAATTGCTCAAATACCAGTGTTAACGATTTCAATTTCGTTCGACAAATTCAATCCGAAATTGTCAATATCGTGGCAGCGTGAACAAGGCATAAACCAAATGCCTAAAGCAACTTATATCTGTAAAGGATTTTTCTTCGACGTTAGTTACCCTTTTCATTGGCTCGAATGAAAAATATTAAGATACACAAAAAGTTTACGCTAAAAGATTTCTGACTGATTTCGAAAAGGCTGTGAGGAAAAGCGACCGGTCATAACGCCCAACGGTCATAAGGCCCAAAATGTTGGGCTCTGAGGGCGGTCATTACGCCCAATTTGGTTTTAGGCCTTAAGACCGCCCCCAGAGCGGTCATAAAGCCCAAAAAAAATTTGGGCGTTATGACCTTTTTTTGTTTTAATTATAACGAGTAGTAATTCAATATAAGCAATGGTTAGTAATTCAATATTTATTATTGATATTTTGAAAATATGGTACAAGGCCTATAAGCATCCTGCTTACATATGTCAAACCCGTTAATTATTTTGTCCGCCGGAAGGATTAGTAAAACTAATATCATTTTAAATATTCGCCTGGCATCCGCGGTTGAATTTACGGCTCTCGCTAGTGCACTCATCTTTGCCAATTTCTGTCTCAGTAACTGGCAGTAATGACACCAGCATCCCTTCAGGTGCACTTTTAAAATAGCATTTCGAAGAGCTTTTTCGAAGTCGCTAGTAGAAGTCGTAGGCTTAAGTTGAAAAATGTTGACATTAATAAACTGCAGAATGTGTTCATAAGCCTTTTGAGATTTGTTGGACATCAAGACAAATGCGAAAGGCAAAACCTAAATACACAAAAATTTTCATTACTATTCAAAAGTGAATGGTTAATGCAATTTGGAAATGGAAGAAGATAATTTCTTCCTTTTCCAAATTGCATTTTCCCCATTCACTTTGGAAATTATAATCATCACCAGTTCCATAATTTCTTCCATTTCCAAATTGCACTCCCCATTCACTTTTTAAATGTTAGTATTAAGTAGTACAACAATAAGTGAAATGATGAATGGAATCGCAAAATGGAGCGTGTGATTCTTCTTAGAATTTCACACACTCTAATGATCTGAAGTTTGTTAATAATTTGTATAGATGCCTTACAATTTTCTTGGTAACAAATATATCTCTGTATACAATCTTTTTCTTTATTTATATATTTAGATTTCACTTTAAAAAGTTGTTTGTTGTTTGGAGTATACACCAATTCACAATTTCTTCGAGCACCTTCAACAAGTTGAAATTCAACATTGTCACCCATTCTTCTAACTGGTTCATAAACAACTGAATGAATATTACATACATCTATCATCAAACAATTCCACATTTCAGCCTTAAGAAACTATTGTACAGTTTCTTCTCGTAAAGTAACAACATTTTTTTCCAAAAACATTCAAATTTTCTCATAAGTTGAGAAAAAATATCAAAATAAGATTTGGGCGCTATGACCGCGCTAGGGGAGGTCATAACGCTCAAACATTTTGGGCCTTGTGTCCTTCCATATGCCCTCAGTACGGTCATAATTTGGGGTTTATGACCGTTGGGCGTTATGATCGGTCGCCGTGAGGAAAGCTATTTTTCGGTCCTCTACAATCAAAATTAATATTTTTCGGGTTTTATTTCTGCCAGACTGGAAGAAGGAAGACTTCAAAAGTGAAAGAGTTGTAGAAATTCATACGAAATTCGATACTTTTTAAACCGAAAGTGATCACCGAAACATTTAATACAGTGTGTTTCTTATATTACAGGCCGATGTTTTTTAACCACCACTCCTGTTTGTTTGACATTTGACAGTTGTGCAGAGCAGTCGATAACAATTTATTATGGAGCATCTAATGCGCCAACAACGTGTTGAAGTTATTGAAACATTTTATCTAAATAATCGTTCAGTTGTAAAAACGCGAAGAATTTTGCAGGTTTTTTTGGTTTAAATACAGAGCAAGTTAACCATTCAGCGTATTTCGAAATTCGAAACTTTGAGATAAAGTGAAGTCTGTCTGAACTCGTAGCGTACGTATAGCACAAAATTCTAAAGAATAGCAGTAGTGAAGAAATTGGATGCCAAAATGTTATGCAAAATATTTGCGCAGCGGCCAGAGGCGACCATTCAGCCGATGTTATATTTCATACATAATTGTTATAAACCAAACTTTCATGCAATAAAAAATTATTGAAATTTTAATTATATTGTACCGTTTAAAACTTATTTAAAAAAAACCACAGGCCTGGAACATAAAATCCAACAAATTTGTAAAACTACATAATATTATTTGAATTTATTCAACCGTATAATAAGCCCAACAAAATTCATAACCCCCATTCTCTGTTCTGCCAGTTGGGGATTATGTCACGGCACACAGAGGAAGATATTTGTACTTTGATGTTTAAGATATGGGTCTTAATTTGTATATAAAATATTCCTCATTGTGTCTATTTTTAAATAACAAACAAAAACAAACATTTTAGACGCGTTTCATCCATGATAATTTGGTTATCAATTTTTCGTCACATTGACATTTATTTTTCTGATTTTCGGAAATAATGTGTATATTTACTTGGCTATCACGTGCCTTTATGAATATGTATGTAGCGTTGTCATACGTCTTACTTCAAGAGAGATACAGCCTTCATTAAGAGAGATTATATTTTTTAAAGAGTCCAAAACTGCGCGGCTGCCTGGAAAATGCCATCAAGATGATTCTGGCGGCATGACAGAAATTCATTTATTTAAAGTGTCAATTACGCAACTTCAGGCTTGGGCTTTTAACAGTTACCAAAGGTTCCCCACATTGCAATTTTTTGACCATGTGCACTAGGTATGTGTATATTAAATATGAATCATGTCTCTCCGGTTGTCTGCTACTCTGCCTAATACGTCACTATAATCTGCAAATTACCCGAACAGCATCCAATTAATTACAATTTGTTGAAACTGATCAAATTATATATTATAACGACGTCTACATACATTCACACGAAGACGTTTTATAGCCAAGTAAATACACTTAAACACATTTATACATAGAGTGTGTATCATCCAACTATTGGCAATTTCAGTCTACATGCTGACAGTTTCGACAACAGTATGAGACTGATTGACTTTGCCGTGGCAAAAAAAAAACATGGTCATTAGAAGTACAAGATTCCAGCAGAAAGACATCCACGAAGCTACTTGGGTATCCTCTGGTCAAAGAACGAAGAACCAAATTTTCCACGTGGTAATTGATGGAAGGCAATCGTCCAGTGAAATGTACGTCCGATTCTGATCCCTACCTGGTAGCAGCAAAGGTTCGCACAAGATTAAGTAGAGCGAAAATCGTGCGAAACCAGGCGCAGAAAAAGCTAGACATCGGAAAGCTGCAATTACCAGGGGTACCCACAGTCTACTCAAGGAAGCTCTCACAACTTTTGGCACAGAACCCACCCCTGCCGATGACGATCCTGAAACGCAGTGGAAACCCATTTCCGACTCTATAAAAACGAAGGAAGACGATAAATAGGAAGTCCAAGACTCCGATGGAGGGATCAGGTTAACGAATCCCTGCCTACACTTGGTATAGCCAACTGGAGAAATAAAGCAAAAGATCGAACTGGTTGGCGAAATATGTTATCTTTGTTTTGTAAGGTCCCTGACCCGCCGGGGTTGTCCGAGACCGGATAAGTATAAGTACATTTGAAAACAAATCAAACAAAATGCCTCTACTAAAAACGTTTGTCTGTAGTTTCAGATAAAATGTTTTTGATGCAACAGCATATAAGTACAAAAACCACAAAAATCGGCTGTCAAATCAGTCCGAAAATAATTCAAATAGGAATAGATTTATGATTTATACAACACCAGGATAGCTACAAATATTCCATGGAACTCTTTAAATAACAGCACATGACGTCCGTTTCAGGAGAATTATATGAATCAGCAGATACCAGACGAATCAACTTTGCGAAAAACTTATTCAGATGAGTGTCATAAAGACAGACAATCCCATCATTCGGCATCCAAGATTTCGGACGTTTTCCAAAATCCTCATGCTCACACTATTTCAGAAAATGAAGTAAATGTAAAAGGACTTATTGTATTAGACCAAATAATAATCTGTTGTTTTATAAGGTGCATATTATTAGAATTGTGCATACTAACTACTATTCGTACCCTGCGTTGGACGGGATCCAAAAGAATATTATTTTGTTTTAAACTCATTAACTCCTGGTGCTTTGGAGTCCAAAGATGTTTGCGTTTTGTCAAATACCTAGAAGTGTTTTTTATTAATAATTTTCACCCTATTTTCACCCTTCTAGCTCTAAAAAGGTCTTATAAATTAATAGATAAATATTTTTTGTGCATATAATTCCGATTCCTACTGATTGTATTATGTTTAAAACTAATTATTATTTGCTTACGAGAACAATCAGATGACGTTGGCAAACATTGAACGGTTGCCGCAACCATGTCTAAACATATTTTTTCTCTGCATGTAGTCGGGAACTCAAGTACATTCGAGATATGGATATAGTATCAGGATATGTTACATATGTAGACCCTATGATATAAGATATTTGAGGTGTGTAGTGAGAAAATTACAAAAACATTATTTTATTATCTATGGAAAATAACAGCCAGTTTGGATAAGTAGGAAAGGAAATTTGGTTTAACTGTTAATCCATCAATATATTGCTACGAATAAGTAAAAGCTTTTGCTTACTGTTAATGACTCTACTAACAGTATGTAAATAACAGGCGGTTAGTGCTGCGCCTGAAAGTATGCATTGCAACAACATACTAGAGATGGGCGAGAGTCACGTGGTTGGAGTTATTCACGTGAATCACGCGTGATTCACGCGTGAACGTGAGTAGGACCAAATGCTGCTCACGTGTGCGTGCGTGACCGTGAGTAGCGAAAAAATCTTCGTGCGTGAGTCCAATCTGTGCGTGAGTACTATTTTCGCGTGAGTCACGAATATTCTTGAGAATGTTTGATATCTTTTATTTTCGATTTTCTTACTACATTGTTAACCAAAGTAGTATTTTTGGAAGACTTATAATACCATTTCCATCTAAAAAAGCGTCGTTAATCATCTTCTGTATATTCAGGAGCTCTAATACAACCGAATAAGTTGTCTGCGTTTCACAGTGGGCCGATATCAAAAATGTGGTAACAATATAATACCAGAAATTCTAAACTATGGTCCGATTGTTTCAGAATGTACCAAGTATTTATAGGGGAGGAGTACAGCTTTCAGAATCTAGTATTTAGAGGCACCCTGTGTCAACGTACGTTTTGATACAAGGTTTTATAATACACCACCTTAGTGATCAAGCTTTCATGGAATGTAACTTCTTAACTTGTAGTTCGACTTAAAGGTTCTTTGTTTTTGAGATTCTAATGAGCCGCGCAAACAAAAAACTTGCAGAGTCAGGTGTCTTGTCTCTAAACGGTACAAAGATATGTGGAATCAAAAGTTTCAAACGTAAACTTTTGCACTGAATTTGTTTAGTTTTTGGTAATAACTTTGTAGTTTTGAGCCAAAATTTAGTTCTAAACACGCAGCTACATTGGCAAGACTTCAACCAAATGTAGGTTCAAAACATTTTTAAATTATTTAAAACCGGTTGGTAATGACAACTTCTTAAATTTAAAATTTTTTAAAAATGAAAAAAAAACAAAAATTGTATGAAATAGTTTCTAATATTTTTTGAAATAAATAAATAATATTATGTAGTTTTTGTTTTGAAACAAAGACCTTGCCAAAGGTACTAAATGTAATTTAAAAACTTTTTGGACACTCACCATACAGCCAGGACTGGCAGAAAATGAATGATTTTTGAACAAAATTTTAAGTTTGGGTTGTTTGTTTGTATACTTTTTTAAATAATAATTGTGAACTAAAATGTTTCCAAACAAATTCTGATCCTACACATTAATCTTGGTCAGGAGAGCTCAGTTTCTAAAATAAACTCGAATTTTTCTAAACGATTTTTTTGGGACGAAAAGTCTCATACTTCGCTCATTCTTTCTCAAATAATTTAAATAGCATTAAATTAAATATACATTGGGCTCCAATGTTAAGAGATAATTCATGAAATAGGGCACTGGTCAATATTTTGTTAACCGTAACTGTATACTTGAAAAATGAACGACTTTGCTACGCCCATTAAGGTATCTCCCATGTAAGATATGCGCATTGGCATGTGGCAAAATATTATACAGTACCAAGTTTAATAGCAGATGTTTTGTTTTTCGAGATTCAATAGTTGATTGACGTTCGACGTAATATATCTTAATACCAAAGTTTATTCAGATTGGCAGTGCTTTGCGGGAGATTATCATATTGACCAACATACCAGGTAGAGTATAGAAACTGACATTCAGTCCGAAATGTTGATTTTGCGTGAGATACCTAGACTTTTTCAATAAGAGCGCTACAAAAGTTTTTTTTTTAAATAAAACCGGTTTTAGATACCAATGAAATTCTTTATTCCTGTGAAAGTACGTTCGATGCCATTATGTATGGAACTCGATTTCTTTTGCATGGCCACCACGGGCACGCTTGCAGAAGTCCAGAAGCTGAACCCAATTTTCGACGGGTTTCAAGCATAAATCGGACGATACTGATGCAATTTCACGTTCGATATTCGTACGAAGTTCATCAATCGTCGCTGGCTTGTTGGCATAGCCCATAGACTGGACGTAGCCGCACAGGAAATAATCTAACGGCGTCAAATCCCACGACCGAGGCTGCCAATCGACTGGGCCATTTCGTGAGATAACACGTTCACCAAACTTGGTTCCCAATAAATTGATTGTGGCATTCGCTGTGTGGCTTGTGGCGCCGTCCTGTTGGAACCACATGTCCTCCAAGTCCATATTATCCAATTGGGGCCAAAAATATTCGGTTATCATGGAAGGGTAGCGATTCGCATTCACAGTAATGTGCGGGTCTTGATCATCACGGAAGAAGTACGGCCCAATGACGCCGCCGGCCCATAAACCGCACCAAACCGTATTTTTTTCGGGATGCAATGATGACTCATGGATTACGTGTGGATTGCTGTCTGACCAATAACGCATATTTTGCTTATTGACGAAGCCATTCAGCCAGAAATGAGCCTCATCGCTGAAGATGATAAATTGGACGTAGCGCTCTTAAAGTTAAGGCCACTGACTCCAAATTTCGGTAGTAAATTTTAATAATTTCGACTCGTTGTTGGCTCGTATATCTTTCCATGATGAAATGGCAAACCTTACTGAAGAGAAATGTCAAAACAGCGGGAAAAAATATGGCGTCGTTTGCTGTCCCTATCGATTTACTTTTGTAGCGTCTCTGTTGAAAAACCCATTAATTCCGCAGGTAGACATATTATACATAGTTAGAAAGAATTTGTCTTCATCTTCTACATTTTAAATGTAAATCCCCAAAATTGGGCGACTCGACTCCAGCAATTTGAAATTTCAGAACTTCGCTCCGACTCCAGAATTATGAAACGATTACATTAACAACGAAATAATTTGAAGTGCACAACACACAAATATTAACTTTGTTTTCGAAGACATATTTTTATTAATTAAACAACAGTTGATCCTCTATTCAAACTAATATAAAATGAATTCACCTTTCAAAATAAAGTGCCCATATTCTCGAGATGAAAAAAAGTTTGAAGCTTGATTTTTATTTGTATTTGCACTTCCGTTTTCTATATTCAAATATAATTTAGATGTGATTTGGACCGTTTCTAATGAAATATAACAAGCGAAACTTTTCCTAAGCTCGAAAAATTATAATTTTGTTAAAAGATCGACCATTTTCTGCCAAGGCTGGCTATTGGCTGAGTGTCCAAAATCTTTTTAAATTACATTTAATACCTTTCCTAAGGTCTTTGACTAACCAATTTTATTTCCTTTTCATAAAATATTTAAGAAACTACTGACAGAATTCCGTTTTTTCAATTGAAAAACATTTTAACTTTGAGAAGTTGTCGTTGCCGAACGGTTTGAAAGGATTTAAAAATTTGTTAAACTTATAATTGGTTGAAGTCTTGCCAGTGTAGCACTTTGAGTCAAAATGACCAAGTTGAATTTCAAAAGCAAAAAGTCTGGTTACAGGTTTAGAAGTTACCTGCCGTGAAAGTTTGAGCATGACCAACATTCTGACACCCGTTGAAGCAGGGGGCCTCTGGATTAAATATTCTGAAAGCCTGAGTAATCTCCTACAAATACCCGGCACATTCTAAAATAATGTGGCAATTAGTTTAAAATTTCTGATATTATTACCACTTATTTGCTATTGACCCCATTGTGCATGTGGAAGAATACTAATGGAAATAAGAGGCAAACTTCTTTGAGATACAGGGGATAAACTTTTGTTTCTGTATAAAAGGGCTAAGTTTATTTGCTAAATATATTAAAAACGACACTCAACTTGAACTTAGCGATTTGAATTTAAGTGTAGTAGTGTCTAATGTCTGAATTTGATCCTAATTAACTTGCTTAATATCTTACTTTTTACGAACATTGGACATATTTTGTAATATGGGTTTTGTAAGTGGTTCACATAAAAACCCTATTTTAATTTTGTGAGTAAGTTTTTCGTGATTGCCGTGATTCACGTGAATCACGCGTGATTCACGCGTGAATGTGACTAGGACCAAATTTGCTCACGTGAGCGTGCGTGAACGTGGGTAGCAAAAAAATCTTCGTGCGTGAGCGTGCGTGAGTAACCGTCTTCCTTTCGTGAGCGTGCGTGAGCGTGAGTCAAAACTTACTCACGTACCCCTCTCTACAACATACCAGCTCGCTAAACCAGTAGCATGAATTCACCTCAGTAAAGATAACTCTCCGCCATTCGAGATTGTTCTACAAAGATAAGCAACAACAACAACATCCAGATTCTAGAAGGTTCTTGAATTCGCTAGATATACCTTCATTTGAGTGTGGTGAGTTGGTATAATTAGCGGAGGTCTGTGGAGTGGAGAGTTCAGTTTGTGATTAAACCCCGTAAAGTGAGCAACGCGAATTGATAGTAAAATATAAGACTTGTTAAAGTGTTATAAATAAAGTAAAGTGTTGTACAATATAAGTAAAATAAAAGGAAGTTAAACCGTTGTAATTATCGTAATTTAAAACGAACCTTGTTTTGTTATTGGGAATAAAACAACGCAAAAAGGACGAATAAGGAAATTCGTAACATTGGTGTCAGAAGTGGGATTACGAATTAAGGACAACGATGAAGTTTGAAGAACTCAAAGTTGAACAACTAAAAAAGGAGTTGAGTCAATTGGATCAACCGACAGCCGGTAATAAGGTAGAGCTGCAGAGGCGATTAATAGATGAATTTAAACGCCGAAACATCGACATTGACATGTATCAGTTCGAGTGCAAATACGAAATGGAGGTTTGTGCAAATTATGGACGAAAAACTTGAAAAGAAATTTGGTGAGAATTCTAGAATTATGAACGAGAAATTTGGCGAGAATTCTAGAATTATGCAGGAAACATCTAACGCCACAAATGACAAGCTACATGAAATTTCAGAAGCTATGAATAACATGGAGATTCAGGTTAATGATCAATTCGGAAAGGTCGAACAGAAATTCGAGGAATTTCAGCAGAAGATCGAACAGGTCGAACAGGATATGGAGGAAAGATTCGCCGGACTGGAAAGAAAGATGAATGACCTCCAGTTGCAAGAAGGGCCAGTGCGAATAATTTCTGAAGGATCTAGTAGATTGAAAGCTCCCAGTTTCGATGGCTCTACACCATTCGACGTTTTTAAATTCCAATTCGAAATGGTCGCAATTAAGAACTTGTGGAACAGCAACGACAAAGCAGTAGAGCTAATTTTAGCACTGAGAGGCAGCGCAGCAGAAGTCCTTCAGAGCATTCCCGTCAGTGCCAGAATCAACTACGAGGATATACTGGCTGCGTTACAACGCAAGTATGGTGGCGATCACAAGAATGATTTATATGGCATGGAACTAAGAGGCCGAGTGCAAAAGCATAATGAATCAGTTCAGGACTTCGCAACCGAGGTGGAACGTTTGGTGTTGATGACTTATCCTGGTGAGTCCCACTCACTCTTGGATCAATTTAAGATTGAAGCATTCGTCAACGACATCCGTGATCCTGACATAAAATACGTTACTTGTGCCACACAAAAAGCTACATTCGCCGAAACCGTTTCGTTCGCATTGGCACAGGAGACAGCGAAATTTGTGTCCAAGCCTCAAATACAAAGAGTTAGAAAAATTTAAATGGAGACGGAGGCAGGAGATTTGAAGGGTGCCATAAACGATCTTAAAGAAATGACCCAAACCCTCAGCAAGGCGTTATCAGGCGGAAGTAAGCCCAGACCAAAGTGCTACAATTGCGACAAACTTTGCCATATTCCACGAAACTGCAGAGAGCCACGAAAACGGTCAAGATCGAGCCCCCCCAACGTGGCAATAAACGGGCAAATTTTACTATACAAAACGAATCTCTGTTAAACTAAAACGAGCTAGCCCAGAGGACCATGGACTGGCTCCCACAACCGAGGGCCCCACGACCTCCATCTCAATAATACAACAGAAAAACAACAACCTCACTGTCTACCGAGCTATCGGTGGTCGGAAGCGCATATTGACTATGGACACAGGCGCGTCACAATCTATCATCAGATCAGATTTGATAAATGGACCAATGGAATCGTTACATGGTGTAAAACTCCGCACAGCAACGGGTGAACCAGCAACTGTACGTGGTAAAGTTAAATTAAAGTTAGCCATTGCCAACATGAGCATCGAACACGTGTTTATTGTCGCCGACATTGTAGATGAAGTGATAATTGGCGCAGATTTTATGATTGCCCAAGGCCTCAAGTTAGATATGGGGCAGCAAATTTTGACGTGGGCTAATGTGGAAATTCCACTCAATGTGGAATACGACAATACAACACAGATTAAAAGGCTGATCACCCACAAAGATGTAAAATTGCCACCAAACTCAGAAACCATACTCTGGGCCCGAATGGAGGGAGATTGTGAGATCGGCGGTTTGTGGGTAGTTGAACCGGCAAGTATAAAAAACTATAACATCATCACTGCCAAAGCTCTAGTAAAGACTAATAATGAAGGATATTTGCCTGTACGAGTTCTAAATTTGTCCAACAACGAGGTGGTGATCAGAGACCGCACAGAAATTGCAGAGTGTACACCAGCCGAGGCGGTCATCAACTGTGAAGTTAATTCGGACTGCAGCAAACTATCAGAAAAGGAGCAGAAAGTGCTGGAGTCGCATCTCAGTGAGTGGGTGCGAGAACTAAAGCCTTCTGATAGGAACAAAGCAAAGCAATTACTGGGGAAGCATGCGTCTGTCTTCGCCCTAAAAAAGAATGCCAAGGTAGGACATCAATGGTAAAGCATGACATCAATACAGGGGAAGCGAGACCAATAAAACAGGCGCCCAGAAGTCTTCCACTTGCAAAAAGAGATGAGGTGAAGAAACTGGTAGCTGAAATGCAGAAGGATGGTGGAATCGAACCTTCTTCAAGTCCATGGAGCTCGCCGGTGGTACTAGTTAAGAAGAAAGATGGAAGTACTCGATTTTGTGTGGATTATAGAAAGCTCAACGACGTCACCAAAAAGGACAGTTATCCACTACCAAGAATTGATGACACATTGGATACGTTGTCAGGAACAAAATGGTTCTCCACGCTGGACTTGCAAAGTGGTTATTGGCAAGTAGAAATCAGCGAGAAAGACTAGGAGAAAACTGCATTCAGCGTAGGGGATGGTCTGTGGCAGTTTAAAGTAATGCCATTTGGACTATGTAACGCTCCAGCCACCTTCGAGCGATTAATGGAGTGCGTGTTGAAAGGACTTCATTTGCGAACATGCTTGGTGTACCTAGACGACATCATTGTCATGGGGAAAACATTCGATGAACACCTGAAGAATCTTAAAGAAGTCCTTCAACGTATAACCGCGGCTTGGTTGAAACTCAGCCCGAAGAAGTGTTTTCTGTTCCAGAAAGAAGTAAAATACTTGGGACACCGGGTGACAGCAAATGGCATTTCCACCGATGAAGACAAAATTCTGACAGTGAAGGATTGGCCAAGACCGCAGAATCTCCATGAATTACGCAGTGTTCTAGGGCTCTGTACGTACTACAGACGGTTTGTGCCGGGTTTCGCCACAGTGGCTGCAAGTCTTCACGAGTTGACAATGAAAAATCTGCCGTACTGTTGGAGCGAAAAACAAGAAGAGTCATTCCACCAACTGAAACAATATTTATGCGCGGCTCCTTTGCTTGCATATCCTGTTGCTGGAGAGAAATTCATGTTGGATACTGACGCGAGTGGTTACGGAATAGGTGGCGTGCTCTCGCAGGAAATCAATGGCCAGGAAAAAGTTATTGGGTACTACAGCCGAATATTCTCAAGGCCAGAGAAAAATTCTGTGTTACGAGACGAGAGCTACTGGCAGTCATAGAGTGTGTCAAACACTACCACAAGTATCTGTACGGCCAGCCTTTTCAGTTAAGAACCGATCATGCGGCGCTAAGATGGCTACTGCAATTTAAGAACCCCGAAGGCCAACTTGCTCGTTGGATTGAAAGGCTGCAGAGCTATGACTTCAGCATTGAACATAGAAAAGGAGGAAAACACGGTAATGCTGATGCCCTGTCACGTCGTCCATGCAAGCTGGAATGCAAACACTGTTCAAAAGCAGAGGTGAAAGAAAACATCATTGACGTACGGCTGCTTCGACTAGAATCCAACGAAGACTGGTCAACAGCACAAAGTAGCGACCCTACACTGGCAAAATTCATTTCTGCAAAAGGAAAAGGTGAAAGAACAGCACGCAATGACAATGCCTCAGAGAGCACCCTGGTGAAAGCATACTGGGCCCAGTGGAACAGCCTAAAATTATTGGATTGTTGCCTATACCGGTTATGGGAAAGTGAGGATGGTAAAATAGTCAAAAAGTTAATAGTGGTACCTTCCTCCAAGGAAGAAGAGATACTAACAGAATTCCATAATGGCCCGAGTGGAGGACATATAGGAATAACCAAGACCATTGAAAAGCTAAAGCAACGGTTCTACTGGGTTGGCTGTCAACAAGCGGTAGCCGATTGGATAGCAAATTGCACCCAATGCATGACAGCTAAGGGACCAACGCGAAGAAGTCATGGCCATATGCAGCAATACAACTCAGGTGCACCCTTTGAGCGTATAGCTATGGATGTGGCTGGTCCATTTCCAGTTAGTAGCTCAGGAAACTAGTACGTATTAGTGGTTATGGATTACTTCAGTAAATGGCCCGAAGTATAC
The DNA here is from genome assembly GCA_963931995.1 of Phaonia tiefii. Taxonomy (NCBI): domain Eukaryota; kingdom Metazoa; phylum Arthropoda; class Insecta; order Diptera; family Muscidae; genus Phaonia; species Phaonia tiefii. The sequence goes on from OZ008370.1 coordinate 278,409,424, forward strand.
CCTGTTCCAAATCAGGAAGCGAAGACTATAATTAAAGTGTTTGTGGATAACTGGATATGCCGTTTTGGTGTCCCCTCGGAGCTCCATTCGGACCAGGGTAGGAATTTTGAATCAACCATCTTCAAAGAAATGTTTGAGTCATACGGTATTCGGAAAACAAGAACAACACCATTGCATCCTCAGTCTGACGGAATGGTTGAAAGATTCAACCGAACTCTTGAAGAATACCTAAGAAAAGTAGTCAGCGCAGATCAAAGAGATTAGGATGAACACATACCGAAGTTCCTTTTGGCATATAGGACGGCCACCCATGACTCCACTTCGCGAACACCCGCTAAAGTAATTTTCGGAAATGAGCTGAAGCTGCCTGGAGATTTGGAGTTCGGTACCAAACCAGCGTCTGACCCTGCGAACAGTGATGTCAATTACCATGATACGGGGGATCTTAATGATCTCCATGAATTTGTGCGCAACAAATTAAAAATGGTCAGTAAAAAAATGAAAGCCAGATACGACCAAGCGGCAAATTCAGAAGGATTTCATGAAGGCCAGCTAGTTTTACTGTTCAACCCACAGCGCAAGAAGGGTTTATCTCCAAAACTTGAGACTCACTGGGAAGGCCCTTACAAGGTTGTTAAACGAATAAATGACGTGGTTTATAGAATCCAGAAAAGCCAAAGTCCAAGAGCTAAAATGAAAGTCGTGCATTTGGAAAGACTAGCTCTGTATGGAAAACGGAGATTTGAGCCTGCTCGGGACGAACAGGCTTAAGTGGGGGGGAGTGTTACGAATAAGTAAAAGCTTTGCTTACTGTTAATGACTCTACTAACAGTATGTAAATAACAGGCGGTTAGTGCTGCGCCTGAAAGTATGCATTGTAACAACATAGTATGAACATACCAGCTCGCTAAACCAGTAGCATGAATTCACCTAAGTAAAGATAACTCTCCGCCATTCGAGATTGTTCTACAAAGATAAGAAACAACAACAACATCTAGATTCTAGAAGGTTCTTGAATTCGCTAGATATACCTTCATTTGAGTGTGGTGAGTTGGTATAATTAGCGGAGGTCTGTGGAGTGGAGAGTTCAGTTTGTGATTAAACCCCGTAAAGTGAGCAACGCGAATTGATAGTAAAATATAAGACTTGTTAAAGTGTTATAAGTAAAGTAAAGTGTTGTACAATATAAGTAAAATAAAAGGAAGTTAAACCGTTGTAATTATCGTAATTTAAAACGAACCTTGTTTTGTTATTGGGAATAAAACAACGCAAAAAGGACGAATAAGGAAATTCGTAACAATATATTTTTCTTTATGTTGGACCTTTCAATGAAATCTTTATTTCGTACGTAGGTATCGAATCTTGTGTCATTGTTCCTTAACAGATCACTCTTGACAGCTTTCACATTCTCTCTTCTATAGAAGTGACAAAAGCTTTCACATTCTCTCTTCTATACACTGAAAGAATAACGCTTCGTCGCATGCATGAAACATTTTCGTTAATGTTTTTCTACGTTGTTATAGTGGTATTCGCTGCAACGAAAAATGTCATACTTGTCTTCTTTGACAATTTTTCATTTCGTTGGTGCAACAACTTACTTGTTGTTCCTGCAACAATTTTATTTAATTTGAATTTTGTAGAAAAATGGGTTAAAAAGTAAAAAAAATAGTAAAGGCATGATATTTAAACTACTGATATTTGGTTTATCTCTTACTTTTTATAGTTTATACTTATTAATTATTTATTCTGGAGGTTTGTCAACATTTTTAGTTGACGACACAATTTCGTTATTGTAACGAAACTATTTTATATGATACCGTAGAGAGAGAAGCAGTCGAAAAAATGAGAGTGTAAAATAAAGGCTAGCAAGAAAAAATAGTGAGCGTGGTGTGTCACGTACACATCTTAAATCAGTTCCATTGCAACAACCGAAAGTGGTAGACATATTTCTCCGCCGGAATACTTTAAATAAATTTGTTGAAACAGGCTAATTAGTTTGCTGTGTTTGTGTTTGCTGTGATCGTTTGTGTAACTTGCAAATCTATAAATCAAATAGTTAAATAAACAGAATGCAAGGAGCAACACGCCAACAAAGAAAGTGACGGATCGATAGCAGAAAAACTACCCCGAAATATGTAGTTGATCATTTGTGTGTGCGTATGTGCGTGACGATACAAATCGCAACAAATTGTTGGTGTTTTTGTGTTTTAACCATATTTCGGTCGCGGCTGTTTCGTTGCATTGCCATTTGGATTCGAAGTCAATGAAAACGAAGAAGTCAAAGAAACAAAGTGTTTCAATTAAGACGAACAGAAAAAATATCAATTTAACGTACAATGAAATGAATCCAATCGAACGTTTAACTAATTTGCTTAAAATAAATAAAACAGCAGTTGAATGAAATGCTTACAGAGCGATCACTGGCTTAATGACGGGAAGATGTGGCAATACAATTGAACGACAGAACCCTCAACACAACAACAATTGCATAACTTAAGAAACAATGATGTGATTCTGTGTTAATGGAAGTTTTGAACATGGATCAATTGCTGTAATGAAACCCATAGGGGAGTAGAGCTTATGTTCATGGTAACTACAGACATAAATAGATATGTACATATCTTAAATATAAATCGTAATAACAAATCCTCATATTTTTTTTTTAAATCCAGGACACAACGGCCACAATAACACGCAACCCCTCAACTACCATAATCTTTCTCCAGACGAGTGGAATGGATATAATATATTTGGCAAATTAAGACCATTTTCGAAACAACAATTCAAAATTTTTTTTTATCAAAACACTTGCAATGTAATACTAATAGTGTACGTATATACAATTGACAATAAATAATTTCAAATACACATTCATTGCAGCAATGAAACAAAATCACTGCAGCAATGAAAAAAATCAAAGCGGCAATGAAACAAGTTTATAGCCGCGTGAGACAAATTCATAGCAGCAGTGAAGCAACTTCATTGCTGTAATTAAACAAATTCATTGCAGCAATGAAATAATTTCATTGGACGAACTATACTTATTCGTTGCAACAACGAAACCAATTCATTACAGCAATCAAACAAATTCATTGCAGCACCGAAACAAATTTGTTGCAATCAGGGATCAAATTCATTTCAGCAACAGCAGACTTTCATCACATTGATGAACAATTTGCAGTTGATGAACACATTTTCGTAGCGGGAATGAAACTGTACGTTAGCTCACTTTCGATGACAAAAGTTGTTGGGGTGATTGCTTTTCCGTTCAGTTTAGAAGTGACAAAAGCTTTCACATTCTCTCTCTTTTATAGAAGCGACAAAAGATTCATGTGCCATTTTCATCTTGTATAAAATCGTTTAGATCGAGATATATAAAGTCTTCTGAAGGCGCATAACCTGTCACTAAAGTTTTACGAATATAGTCGTCATTAGTGTAATAAGGGGCTTTGATCGTATTACTCGAGCCGCATGGAGTATTCTTGGCGATGTGGTTCCTGATTAATGAAATTATGAAATTATAACAAAAGCAAAAATATCAAAACCGCCATCTACGTATATGAAAAAGCCGAAGTTACTTTCTTAGCAACCCAATATTTGACTAAAAAAAATAAAAAACTGGAAACCAAGAAATAAGCGAAACAAAGTAAATAAAATGTGTGACAATTTACTATTTGTCGGAAGTTGAAATTAGGAAAATGAATACTGCCTCTTTTTCTCTGACAATATCGTGAAGCTGCTGTCCAAGCCAGGAAGAGAAAATCCTATATACAGCGTATTTTCGTTACAGCCGGTGGCGGGGGCATAATATTCTACGTGTGTGAAAGAAGAAGACGTTTTATTCAAATGTGAACAAACAAAAGCAGATGAGATACAGTGAATGTGTTCGAAAGGGTACAATAAATAGAAATAACGAGTTTTTTATGACATTTTTGGTCCCATAAAAAGTAGGAAGTTGTTATTTCCCACAATTTCGATTAATTATAGAAAATTTATTTATTACCTGCTATTATTTTGCCCGCAGCTGCATGTGTTTGTGTGAGTATTTTTATTTTCATGTTTATTTACATTGTTTGTGTTTCTATTTGTTGTAGAAGTGTTCAAATGCAAACACACACACACGCACGCAATCATAAATAAACAACAGCGAGACGCACACACTCAAATGTACATGCACCCTCACACACAGCCATACAAAGGACACAGGACACAAGTGGACACGCATAAAAGTAAAATCGAAAAACCACAAAATGGCAAATAATAAAGACTACACCACTTAACCGCCGAAACCCATCACTATCAACGATCCATGTGGAATCGCACCACCACAATGTCATCCATCTCCCGCTTCCAACGGGAAAGAATGAGGAAACTGGGACGGGCTAGGATTGCGCGTTGGATCCGATGGTCTGTGTATGTGTGTGCTTGGCCACTCGTCTAACCAAATTAACCGCTAAAACCTTTATTTCTCATAAAAATCAAATAAAGCAATAAAACTAAAAATATGTACAACAATAAAAACAGCGACAACAACAACAAACATTCTCAGCGGAGCACAAACAAAAAGTCATATGCTGGCATTGTTGTTGCGTTGCTTTGTGCCACCAACGGCGCACAAAAAAAAGCCCAACATCGAAGCAAAAACAAAATGTACAGAACGAAACAATAGAACAGACCTGAACAGAATAACCGTCAAAAGGGCAAATGCACAGGGTGGCTAACAGGCGCCAGCAGGGGGACAACACAGGGGGCAAAGTGCATTATAATGTGCTTTAATGAACGTACCAGCGAGCGACAAAACGGCCGAATGAAACTCCGGCAGAGCGGGCGACGGGGCGCTCCACAAACCACATGCAAATATTTGCAAAGTATTTTATACTGTTGGTTTTGTAATTTCATATTTATCATAATTCTTTTGGCAAATAATGTGGATAATGCCAATATATCCGCACACACACACACATATATGCAGTCACACTAATGCACACACACACACGCAGGCAGCGAGAAAAGTACATATATAAGTACACACAACAAAATTGTACAATGCACAGTTACGAGTGCTACATACGCCCAGTTGCATTCAGCAGCTGCAGCAAAACATTCACTCTCATACAGCGCAGGGCGTTCGCTTGTGCCACAATCTGCAATAAAAATTAAAACTTTTATTTTTGTTTCGTTTTGAATACGAACTCATGCATAAAATATGAAATAGGTCTACATGTGTATATGCCACAGGGTCATCGATGGCATGACGCTAATTCAACACGGGCCAATTTCTTAATTGGTTAAAAACTGTTGCGCCAACATTTTGAAAATTCACTGTCCGCCAGGTTTCAACAAGTTATCACCCGCTACTACCATTTTTTTTGAGTTATTCTATTTGTAGACCTTGATTTTCAACGCATAAAATAAACCCCTATAGGATAAACTCATTGAGAAATATAGCAAGGATGTGCAACAGCTGTTTTTATTGGACTGAAACCCTTTGAAAGTCACTGGAATAGTTGGAGTTTGCATAGAGTGCGACTTTTAGATAACAAACCAAACATGATACATAATTTAGAACACATCATTAATCAAACATAATTCAAAATGCATTGTCATCAATCAAACGTCCATAAATATCATTTAAATGTATTTAAAACATGGTTTACTTCCAGTCACTTATCGCTTATTCTTTCATTACACTCTATTTTCCACTCGTACTCCAAGTACCAAGTCCAACAGCTGTTTCATCGAAACCCCCTGGGTAAATCCACACAGGGCGATTCTGTGGCACAGCTAATCGAAAAGGTACTAGGCCGATGATGCAGAATGAGAGAGCAAAGAAGACAGGAACTAATTTTGAATAGTGTTTATTGATGCTAATGACAGCTAGATTATGTTTTAAGGGCACCTTAGACCAGCGGATTGTCGGGCCGACTTTCGAGTCGGGCCGACTCATCTCCCAGTGTAAGGTGAAGTCGGGCAGTCGGCCGACTAGTCGGGCAAAAATCAAAACTAGTTTGATTTTCAGGAAGTCGGCCGGAAAGTCGGCTAGTGTAAGGCGAAACAATGCCCGACACAAAATTCGGCCTGACAAATAGTTGGCCGACTGGTCCACAGGTCTAAGGTGCCCTTTATGTTGTTTGTATTAAAAGAAAATACGCATTCCCTTTGATTTCTATCCGTTTTATATCCAACGAAAGTATAAAATTGGTAAAATACAGCAGCAAATAAAACTCTATGAAATGGCCTACTACCTAAAGCATAGAACGAGTCAGCTTGATTTCTTAACAAACAAAACATTTCAAAATACGTACAGTACTTGTAAACATTTTTTACAACACATCTTCCCTAAAACATAACAACAGCCAAAGCAACCCAAAATTGACGAATGATTACTCGTTTTTGAGGGAATGTTACGAAGTTGTTGATTCACAGCAAATCATCAACTCACAAGTGTATCAAACTAACATCTATGTATAGTGCTCATGTTGTTTATGCATGGTCTATCCTCGCGCTACAAGCTATAATAACATGAACACTGTTCTATTGCACTTGCTGCCTTCTGTGTCAGTGGCAATGAAACATTGAAGGAACGCGGCCCAGCTAGCATTTGAATGTTTGTTTCACGATCACGATTGTTTCGCGACTGGATTTCCAATCGTCACCACGATTGTCGGAGCAGAATTATATTTTCTCTGCTTTTACGACTTTGTGCTCACGATTTGTTTTTGTGTTTACTTTGTGTCACAGTCTTACATGTAGTTTTCTTATTGTTGTCTTACTTCTTCCCGCGTACTCCTACGAACTCGTGTTTTGCAAGGAGAATTTAATTATGTCTCTCTGAAATTGTAACGGGTTTTCCAATATCTGCTCAGCAGAAAAAGAAAAAGATTTTGCTCATCGTCGACGACACATGAATTGGATTGTGTGTTGACAGCATCTGTGTACACATCGTGCTGAAGCGAAGCGGAAAAGTGAGAAAAGCGGGAAAAACCCAGAAGAGAAAAGGCAGTAGACTGCTAACGAGTTCGAGGAAAACGATTAAGGACGTGAAGAAGGCCGTGGTGATAGCTGACGGCGTGGGAATTTATCATCCAGTAATGGATGAAACGATGGACGAGGGGATGAAGAAGCGTAGGAGAGAGTCCTACGATGCGGAGGAATACAAAGAGCGGTACGAGGCGGGTGCCGTAAAAATCGAGAAGCTGGAGGCAATGCTGGAGAAGGCATTGTGCGAGATCGCCAAGCTAAGGAAGATGGTCCGGAAGTCTGAGTCCGGCACTGATGACGACGAAGAAGAGCAGTCCTCTGAGGACTACTCCACATCCGATGAGGGAGATGACGTCGGAGAGGAAAGCGTGATGGTATCCGTGGAGGCCATCAACGACAACAAGGAGGAGTTTCCATCGTTGCGCGAAACGATGTCGAGACCGACAAAAAGGGATTCGGCAGGGCAAGTCGCCACACCTGCCAGAGGAAAGGATGCAGCAGGGCAAGACGCCACACCTGCTCAGGATACGGTAGGGCAAGACGCCACACCTACCTGGACAGCAGCAGCAGCCAAGAGAAGCAAGGCAGCAGATGAGAATGCAGCAGGGCGAGACACCACAACTGCCTGGACAACGGTGGTGTCAACAGCAGCGGCCAAAAGGGCAAAAACTATGGCGAGAACAGGTACGCCATGTTCAGCAGCGGCAAATACAGTTGCCGCAAAGGGTGCGGTGGCTGCTGACAAGCCATCTACATCGGCAGCTGCGAAGAGGGCGGCAACGATGACATCAACTGAGAGAGCAGGTACTACGGCGGCATCAACTGCAAGAGCGGCAACAGCGGCATCAACGAGAGCAGGTACAGCTGCTAGCATGAGGGCAGCTGCAGCAAGAAAGAAGACAGGCAAATCGATCCCGGTCATAATGACCTTCGATATTGATGTAAAGCTGATACTGCGTAGCATAAAGAATACGCTGGGGCATGATAATTTCAGCCTCAGCATATTGGGTAGGAAGTCTACCAACATTTCCGTGAATTCCCTTCAGGATCACGAGAAATTAAGGGCGCTATTGGAGGCGATTAGCGTAAAGTTTTATACCCACACTCCGTTATTATTCGGCGGCTATCTGACACGTTTGACGTGGAGGATGTGAGGGGGTATTTGGAGGGTCTTGGGCTGAAGCTCGAGATCATGGGACTGACGAAAATGGGTGGCGATCGTTGGCTGATAAAGCTATCGAACGAATCCGATTTGGTCAGTTTCCATGAACTGACGAGTATTTTACATTGCCGTATCAGATTTGAGCGGTTTAAGAGGGGTGGACCGACGCAATGTTACAGGTGCCAGCGGTTTGGACATGTGGCCAGGAATTGTAACATGCCATCGAGATGCGTGAAATGTGCAGGACCGCACGAGTCGGAGGCGTGTGCTTTACCTAAGAAGGGTGAAGCCGTGAAGGAGGTGCCGGTGGAGGATGAAATCACCGGGGAGGTGACTATGCAGGCCCCACGCAAGGTGAAATGCGTGAACTGCGATGCTGAGGGTCGTACGGCTGGGGCAAGGGATTGCCCGAAGAAGATGGCGATTGCGGCTAAAATGCGTGCAGCACGGAATGGACCGAGGGTCAGTGGACCAGTGAATACTCGGGTAACGATGGTGAGAAGACCAGGAGTGTCATATGCGGATGCGGCAGGTGGTGCTACCAGTGTAAGGGCGAATTCGGGCCGTGCTACGGCTCCTATGGCGGCTGATTTTGGAGGTCCTAGGTCTGGGACAGGGACTGATGCGGATGTTGGTGCATTGAATGCGGATTGTCGCAGGATGATGGGAGGCAGCATTTTCGACTGCATGATGAAGGTCCGGGATTTCGCAGGAGGCTATGCGGGAATCAAGGATGAAGCTGGAAGGATGCGGGCCATGGCGGCCTTTATGGAATCTCTGTTTCATTCATGAACAGACGGCTGAAATGTATATTCATCAATGTGAACTCCATCGTTTCAAGGCAGCGGAGGCACTATCCGGAGCTGTTTTTGGCGGAGCACAGACCAGACGTGCTTATGATGGCGGAACATGGACTTGGTGACCGGCATAGACTGGATGTCAGGGGTTATGTGACCCATAGGTGTAATTCGAGCAGTGGTCGCGGTAAGGGGACGGCGATACTGATACGGGACGGGATTCATTGCATCAGGCTTGGAGTGGATACCGGAATTATGCAGAGCACTGCTGTCAGGATCAGCAGGCCGGGTGGCACCGCCATCTCGTTAGTTTGTTTGTATTTGCGTCCCAGCGCAGTACTTTCCGACTCTGACCTACTCACACTTAGTGAGCTGGTGAGAGACGGAGATGTACTGATTGGCGGGGATTTAAATGCTAAGCATCCTGACTGGGGTGGATCGGTGGTTAACACGAATGGACGACGCTTGCGGAATTTCCTGTTGGGATGTCCTGATTTGGATGTCTTTTCTGCAGGGGAGCCGACCAGGGTTTCTGGTACTGCAGCATCGTACATCGATATATTTATGGCTTCTCCGGGCATACGTGTGTCTCAGGAGCTGAGGGTTCTGGACTATGAATCGGATCACAGGGCTGTGGAGATTCGAATGGACTGTGGCGAGCTGGTTCGGCGGGAGCGACCGGTGATGTACAATTTTGGGAGGATGAACGTGGACCGGTTCAACTCATTGCTGCGGGGGTCTCTCCCCTCTGCTGCTCTTCCGGTGGATCGTAATGTTACCATTGGCGAGATTGATGACTGCGTTGAGTCTATGGCTGAGTCTTTTCGACAGGCTGTTGATGGTGCTGTGCCGAAGATGACAACTGGGAATGGTGGACTGCCTGACCTCCCTCCCAGGATAAAGGACCTGATTGGACAGAAAAAGAGGCTTCGGAGGACTCTTTGCAGGACGGGGGATTTCTCCCGCATTCCTACTCTCAGGGCTGAGATAAGGCAGCTTAGTCGGATCATCGATGGTGCGATTGCTGAATTTGAGGCTGGTTTCTGGACGGATCGGCTCAATGCTATAAGGGTGGACAGCACTACATTTGCTAAGGTGAAGGCGGCTGGCGGACTACGTCGAAGGGATCCTGTCCCGGATATGTTGGACGAGGGCAATGTGCCCATTATTGAGGAGGTGGGCAAGGCTAATCTCCTTGCGGCGGGATTTTCTGCGGTGCATGGCGTGAATGGTCACTTGAGGACTGGTGACTTTGGTGAACAGATTGCTGCTGAGGCAGCTGATTTGGTGAGCCACATACCACGTGTTGCTTTTGGATCGGGGATCATGGCTGACGGCGCAGTTGGTGCTGGGCGTGTGGATGACCTGATTATCAGGGCTGCGGATGTTGGTGGCGCTCTTAGGAGGCGTCCGCCTAAAAAGTCGTCTGGACTGGACGGCATTCCTGATGTCGCTTTGAAGAGGACTGATTCCTTCGTTTGGACCTTTCTGGCGGTTCTTTTGAACCATTGCATCAACTTGGGCTACTTCCCTAGGGCCTGGAAGAGGGCGGCGGTAGTACCTATTCCCAAGCCTGGGACGGATCGGAAGAGGGTCAGTGGATATAGACCAGTTTCACTACTTTCTCCTTTTGGGAAGCTTCTGGAGCTGTTCATTCTGGACCATGTACGGGACCATTTGGCTGAGCGCGGCATCTTGCTGGATAACCAGTTTGGTTTTAGAGGGCGGCACTCGACATCACATGCGCTTATGGTGTTTTCTGACCACGTTACTAGGGGTCTGAACAGGAGATACATCACAATAGCTGCTAGCCTGGATTTTGCCAAGGCCTTTGATACGGCTTGGCAAGCGGCGATACTGGTGAAGATGAAGGCGGCTGGATTTGCTGCTGACGTACTCAGGATGGTTGCTGGCTTTCTGGCGGACAGGACGTTCCGTGTAAGGGTTGGCGACTCCCTCTCTGAGGAGAAGATGGTGACGGCGGGTGTACCGCAGGGCTCGCTATTGGGACCTGTCTTGTACAACATCCTTCTCAGCGATATGCCCCTTCCCCCGGGGGGGATCTGTTGCTGGTTTATGCGGATGACATCCTTATTGCGGCTTCTGGCCCTAGGGCTATCAACGTCAATCGGAGGCTGAACACTTACCTTGAGACCCTGAGTGGTTTCTTCTCCAAGTGGGCAATTGGGCTGAATGTGGCCAAGTCGAAGGGGATCATTTTTAAGGGGAAGCGCGGGAACCTGTACCCGAACGCCAGGGGCTACATCCCCAGGCTCAAAGTGGGAGATGCGGACATCGGGATTTCAAGGGAGATCAAGTACCTTGGAGTGATGTTCCATGAACGGTTCACCTTCGTGAGCCATGTGGACTACGCTTTGCGGAAGGCAAGATTTGCCTTTTCTGCATACTACAGGCTGTTGGCGAGGGCGAATGGCCTGAGTACGGAGGTGCGTCTGCTGGTGTACAGGCAGGTTATAAGACCTGTTATGGCATATGCTTTCCCGGCCTGGTTTCCCATCTCGTCTTGTCAGATGGAAAGGCTAAGGCAATGGGAGCGGAGGATACTCAGGACCTGTCTGGGACTGAGGATGACGGTGATGGCGGATGGATCTTTCCGCTCGCCCTCCTGTAGGAGGGTATATGATGGTGCTGGTTTTGGGAGGATTGACAGGTTCATGGTGGACTCTGCTCTATCTTTCCTGGGAAAAGCGGCGGGTGTGGAAAATGACCTTGTTAGGGCATGTTTCGACACAACAGATGCGGACAATCTTCTGTCTCGCTGGTTCTTTGGACCAACGGACCTTCTGGCCCTCAATAATGGGGGCTATCTAGGAGCTGACGGGGATTTGCTTTTTTACCACAGGAGATTCGGTACATTGGGTATCGATGATCCTGTGTATAATACTGCTCAGTAGTATTTCTTCTGGCCAAGGTGGAGACTGAGAGGTGGAGAGATTCTTCGGAATTTCTGGTCTATTGTTTTATGCGATCCGGCTTGCTGGATATCTTATTTTTTTATTTAGTTTTAAGTTGTTATTTAATTTTTAAGTTTCTTTTATTTTTAGGTCAAGATGACAACCGAGGTGTTCCCGTTTTTTCGCCAATTTTTCGGGAAATTTATTATTTTCAGCGTATATAATTTATATTTAAGACTCGATGTACGTATATAATGTTTTTTTTAGGAGGATGGAAGTTTCCGAAGGGCACCCTATGGGTGTGAGGGAAATAGAATAGGTAATATTAAGTAGTATGTATTGTATACCAGTAGTATGTGTAGAACTCTTACAATAAAATCAGTTTAAAAAAAAAAAAAAAAAACTCATCGTCGACGATTGGATTTTGCTCATCGTCGACGATTGGAAAGTAAGAGTCGCCGTCTTGACACAGTTACTTCAGTTGCTCTGAACGTGCGCGATTGGAATACGACATCGCGCACGATTACTTTAATCGTCGGCTCCGATCGTGAAAGAGTCGTGCACGATTGAAAATGCTAGCTGGGGGATAGCAAAACATCGCTCTCTGTGTAGTAATTGATGTGCCTGTGTATGTATTAATTTTTATACTTTTTTTAAATGTTTATATGCTATTTCATAGAACTTTCTTTCCTTTTATAATATTTTAAGTCTATTTTATGGATAAATGAATTGAAAATGTGATATACATATATACTTATATATTTATTTTTGTATTTAATACCAGATCTACGTGAATTGTTTTGATTAGTTTTTTGTTGGTACTATTTTTCTTTTGAAGTATTCCAAGTTTTTTTTATGTTTTAAGTTTAAAGATGTTTGTAGTTAACCACATTAAATAATAAATTAATATTTATATTACTTCTACATTAAAGAAATCTTTTTTTCCATTATGTTTACTACATCAAAATAGCTTAATAACTTTGCAAAGAATATATATATGTTTGTATATAACAGCAGAAATGTTGTATAATGCTTAATTTAAAACAACACAACAGTTGCTATTGCTTTCCACAATATTCTACTACTTGTGCTTTGTTACTGTGCTTGTTTGACGAAAGCAACTGTCGCACAGATACACATATGTTATCTACAAGCGCTACACCCTATGATAACATTGATAATATTCTACTGCACTCGCTGCCAACTGACAGTGTGGCGCTGAAACGATGAAGGAAAGAAAGAGCGCAATGCCACACAAGCATGCTCTCGAATGATTCGATTACACTTCTCTCAACGCAGCATGTGGTTGATCGTTGTATACCGCGTGTTTTGTAGTTTTTTTTTGTTGCTTTGATTGAAGTTCTACGTTGTATGTTCAAATCGTTCCTCAGCAGTAACTGCTTAAACATTAGTTGTGAATGTTAGGCAGCACTTGAAATGGGAACAAGTCATTTGAAACTGATTCAACTCAGCTTGTTTCAGATGTTTACTACTACCTCGTCGTCATGAAGATGCAACGAAGAGAGTAATGGAAACTCTTAAGTATTTCTCTATGATCCATACGAAGCCGCACTAATGTTACCCAAAGAGGATGTACAAGTAGAGAAGAAAAACCGGCCCAATTTGGCAACCCTCGTAGAATCAAAAATTGTTAGCATTCCTTTTTTATTGAAAACGTGAACATTGATAATGTGTTTATTCGTAATAAACCGTTAGTTTGGTTGGTTCTCAATAGTGTTTGTTACGTGTAAGCGGGCGCTCCTATTTTGAACAAATATGGAAATGAAATATTCACCTGATGCACATAAATATTAAAAACTATTAATACGAATTCCAAAACTTATATTTTATTTATTAATTTGAGTGGTTATAAATGCCTCGGAATACATGGTATATAAAGTGGTATGGGGGTTGTACACAGTTCTTTATATTTTCTCTTCAGGATTGAGAACTACGCTACAAACGTTTCTATATTCAATATAATTCGACTGTAGGTACTGATTGTAACCATTCTGCCATAAATTTTCATCTGAATCGTATATCGTATTGTATACAATAAACAATGTAGGTAAAATGTTGTATATGAGATACGACGATTAGTTGTAAACATTCCCATATACTTTGTATGCTATATTGTTTGTACCCACACAAGCGGCCATTCCTTAACAAACGTATATTAGAGAGGTATAGTAACCCTCACAGTACCCCTGCCTAGTTTGTATACTATACGAATGCGAACACGAATTATATGCTGGTCCTACTGGGTAGAAGACGCTTCAAAAAATCAAGAAACTTGAAAAACTTTTCACAAATAAATGTCAATGCCTTCTAAAGTAAATAACAAATTCGACTTAATAAATATAAAAAATCGTCTTAAATGTCATAACACTTGATTATGTTCAATAAATGGTCAAAGATAATTCTATCTGATTTCCGCTAAAAATCATATATCTCAAAAAACAGTCCTTTAATTTTTTTTAAATCATCTGTTAATCATGAACTAACTACACGGTTAAAATTTTTTGGCTAAATTTTCGACTTTGTCAACTAATTTTGGGTTTATTGGGACTTTTGTCAACTTTTAAGTTTATTTCATAGTATTCTTATAGTTTATTCAAAAATTTTTGGATAGATTTTCAACTTACCCAACTCATTTTGGGTTTAATTGGGCAATTGCCAACTTTTGAGTTTATTTCATAGTAATTTGATGGTTTATTTAAACATTTTTTGGTTAAATTGTCAACTTAGTCAACTTATTTTTGGTTTGTTCAGATAAATGTCAACTTTTTAGTTTAATTTATAATATTCTTCTGGTTTATTGAAACATTCTTCTTTGGTTAAATTATCAACTTAGTCAACTTATTGAGGGTTTCTGCGACCATTTGTCAAATCTTTAGTTTATAAAATTTAAAAAATAAACCGTGAAAGGTTTGTATGCCATAAATAAACCAAGCAAGTTGATAATGTAGACCGTGAAAGGTTTGTATGCCGTAAATAAACCAAGCAAGTTGATTGGTTGATTTTTAACACTTGCAACACTAATTATTTCGTTCTTTTACTTATTCTTTGTTCTTTTGACATGATTACGAAGCTGTAATTCAGTTAGTCGGTATTTGAGATTAGTTTGATATAGTCGTGTGCGCTGTTGTAAAAGTGTATTAAAGAATAAACAAATAATTTTAAACATTTGTGTATTAAAACTAAAAATTCTAAATTATTAAAAACAATTAAAAACTAAAGTTATAAATAGTGGTATATAAATACACATAAATAAAAAATCTTGCAAAGTAAAGTCAGTTTCTAAAATGGCCGGTTTAGCAGGAAAATTAATAAAAATTGTTTTTGTCAAAGACAAAACGACAAAATATATAGAACTAAAAAAATTTTCTAATGGATCCGACTTTATGTTTGAAGATATTTTACAATCAGGTGAAACAAAATTAAAATCAATAAAAAATAATTGAAATATGTATGTATATACTGACTCTCTTTGCATAAAATAAATTCCTTAGAATTGACGCATAAAGTCTCATTTTTCTTCTTTGGTTTGTTAAACTTGTTTGTGTGTTTGTTTTAACGTTTTACTTTCTTGCATATCGACATTCATATGAATTGAAAGCGGTTTTTCTTTCTTGAGCAAAATAAAAGTAGCAACTAATGCAAAAATTCTAAAAGTGAAAATTCGGCAATTAATATTGTTAAACCAAAAATTAAAAAACTAATTAGAAATTCAAGTAAAGAAAAATACTCGAACTAAAATTGTTTAGTTTTTAATATTTAGAATTATATGGTGTTTTTTATCATTTATGAATTTAATAATATGGATGGAATTAAAATCTCATAACTTTGTGTGAAGAGTATAATTAAACTGACAAATGCGTACTTAAAGAAAAAAAGTTTTAAATAAAATACCTTTTTTTTACTATAATATTTGTTTACTGTTTTTAGTGCAACTTGAAACAGAAGATAAGGCGTTTGAGTATTTTACTGATAGCACCGATGATGTAAAATGGCCTCCAGAAATAGTTTTAAAACTATGCTATCAATTTATTTATTGCACAACATTCATTTTGAAATACTACACAACCGATTGCTATACGAATAACGAAGCAATAATCAATGTTAATAGTGACGCTAATTCAATATCCGTTGAAGTAAGTTTTGTTTAGGCAAATATTTTAAGTTTCTTTGACAAATTGATCTGCTTCATAGGAATTAAAAGATTTTATCTCAAAAAACGACGGCGATTTACTTTTAAAAAAAGCTAAAAGTACTCTTACCGACACGGATCGGCGACTCCTTGTAAGACTTTTAGCACATTTTATAACTTCCAAGTTCGGAGATCATCCTTGCAAGGAAGTGAAACTAAGAGCTGTCATTCTTGCAACTGATTTGTTTCTGACACAAAATATAAGGGAGCAGTAAGTTTAATAATAATTTAACCAGTTTTAATTTATTTTAATTTTTTATGTTGAATCCAACCATTTTTGATTTATTTTAATTTTTTATTTTTTTTTAATTTTTTATTTTTCTTTATTTTTTTTTGTTTTTTTTTTAACAGGAATTATTTTTCAATCCTGAGAACAACACAGGATATCTGAATACCCAAATAAAAAACCGTAATTTTAAACGGAAAAAATTCAATTCTGAAGATGAAGAAAGTAAAGAAAACACCCCAATTATTAAACTTTCAGAAGAAGATTTAAATTTTTTCAAAACGGTCCAACTTCCACATCAAAAAGATCAACTAATTGAAAAATTAAAAAGAACGGCTGACCTACGGCAAAAACTAGTAAAAAGGGATAAAACTATAAAAACTACAGATGAAATAAACACCATCTTTTCATTCTATTATATTGATCCAGAATTGGTAAGAAATTAAAATGTTCAAAAATAAATATAAAACAGCTTAACTTGAAGAATGTATTTAAATTTTTAGATATAGATTGACTTCAAATTGCTAATTCCTCAAGTAACAACAAACTTTAACGAAGCCTGGCTGCAGATAGAACAATATATTCCAATTGTTTTGCAATCCAAAGGGCTCCAAACAACTTCCAATTTCCAAGGTACTAATTTTTTTTTTTGAATTTTTGAAAAATCAGTTTAATTTTCTATCTATCGAGTTTCACATTTTTATACGCATTTCTTTTTTTAATTGCAGGTTGGAGTAAACCAATACAGTATTTTCTTGATTTGATTAAGCTTCTTCCATCACCAACTGGAACAAGGGTCAAGACAACTAGTTGCAGCCATGAAATAACGGTTTCCAAATTCATTAAATATTTTCATTCCAACATTTTGCCAAGTGATTTTGAAGAAAAAATTGATTTTTCAGAACCAACTATCATCGCAACTGGACCATCTCAACTAAGTATCAATCAATTTTTTATATCAATAGAATGTAAATTATTGCCAATACCCAGCCACTACAATTTTTACCAAGTTTTTGATGTTTATTTTAAAATATTTCATATATTTAAGTTGCAGTATACTAATAATTTGAAACTATTTTTCAATTTTATTGAGACACATTTATATGCATTTTCAACCAGCAATTCTTGTCCAAGAGTTTTTGAAATTTGGACTGCAATTCAAAATTCAAAAACTAGAACTGAGTCTGATTTTGAAAACTTAATATCAGCTCTTTAATTCTAATTATTAATTAATTCTTTTAAAAATATTCATTGCAATGGAAAATACGTTTTTTTGTTTTGTTTGTCACAAAAAGTTTAAAAATATAGCATTCTTAGTAAATCATTTGAAACATGTTCATAGCTTAAAAAGTTGTAAAAACTTAAAATTAAAATGTGTAATATCTTCAAAGTGTCAACAAATTTTTTCAACTTATTCAGGTTTGAAAAAGCATATAATTGTTTGTCCTCATAAGAAAATCCAAAATTATAATACTAAGTCAAACTTTAAAAATGTATCAAATAATGAAATTAACGAACATTTATCCACCTTAAGCTGTCTCAATATATCAGGCTTAGATTCAGAAAATATTTCAGACCTAACAATACAAAACCCTAATATTTTACCACAGTCTAAAGTCACAAATACTGAAAGTTGGAAGTCAAGCTTGGAAAATATTTTTCAATATTTATCTGCACAAAATATGGCCGACACGAGTATCAATGAATTCTGCAAATTGTTTAAAATGTATAATGAAATTTTATTCACTCAGCTAACCGATAACCCTTTGACTAATATTGCTCAACTACGTTGCAATGTATTGAATCATTTAAAAAAATTTGCTTCAACTTTTTGTAGAAGGCAAAATTATAAGGATACAGATCTATTTGTTCCACCTACTGAATTAAATATAGCTCTCAGATGGGATAAAAGATATAACTCTGAAACTAACAGTTTTGATACTGTTCGAAAACATTGTACATTTCAGTATGTGTCAATTTTGAATACTCTTCAATGCCTTTTTCAAATAGAATCATTTCGTAAAATTTATTTTAATAATGAACATTTTTGTGATAGTCAATATATAAAAAGTTTTTGCTGTGGATGTAACTGCCAAACAGAAGCAGTTTTTAACAATAACCCAAATGCAATTAAAATTGGTTTATTTTATGACGATTTTGAAATTGTTTGTCCATTAGGGAGTAAAACTTCTGTTCATAAGATGGGAGCAATTTATTTCTATATTTTGAATTTACCAACATATTTTTTTTCGAAAATTGACCACATTTATTTATGCGCACTATTTTTCACTGAAGATATCGCGGATGAAAACTCCATAAACACTATTTTAAATCCTATTTATAATGACCTAAGTGAACTTGAAATAGAAGGTATTTTTGCTTATGATAGAACTCTGAAAGGGACTTTAGTTGCAGTTTCTCACGATAATTTGGGAGGAAACAGTCTTTTTGGCTTTTAAAAGTCATTTTCCTATGGAAAATATTGTCGGTTTTGTGAATTAAATTATCACGAAATGAAAGAAACTACTCTGGAAATGTCTGAAAGCTTACGTTCATCCAAATTTATTATGCAAAGCGCAGATTTAAAATTTCAAAATGTGTTAAATAACTTGCAGAATTATAATATGTTCAAAAATGGAACTGTAGACATAATGCACGACATTTTAGAAGGGGCAGTTCCATTCGCACTAAAAATATTTTTCAAGTATTTGACAGAACATAAAATATTGACATCAACCAAAATCCAAAGTATTCTATACTCATATCAGTACACATATTTGGACAGAAAAAATAAACCAACAAAAATAACATTAAAGAAAAATTCTAAAACATCAATAGGTTTGTATGCATCACAAAACTGGTGTTTGATCGTGCATGTTCCTTTTCTATTTTATGAATATAAGAATCAAATTTCTGATAAAAAGATTTGGGATCTAATAACAAGTTTGTTGGAAGTAATGCGAGTTATTTTTTCAAATACAATTCCCCGTTTTGAAGCAGATTTATTAAAAGAAAAGATTAGAAAACATTTACAAATAATTTTAGACTTTCATGACACATTATCCTAGAGTTTTACACTTTGTTGGGCCGCTTGTTCTTATGTGGTGCATGCGATATGAAAGTTACCATCGCAATTTTACAAAAATTGGTAGATTTTTGAACAACTTTTCCAACTTGGCCAAGACTTTAGCATTACGGCATCAACAAAAACAGTATCAAAAACTCAAAGCTATTGATTTTGACATAAAATATAAATTTGGAAAAAAACAATTATATAGTGCAAGCGATTATCATTTAATCAATAATTTATTAGATCTTAGTTTATACAAATATACTGTTTCTTATGTTGAATGTGGATTTATTTATAAGAAAGGATTTTTTATTGTGAGTAATGAAAAAGACTCAAACAATAATTTAAAATTTTGTAAAATTGAAAATGTTTTAGTTAATGAAAAATCAGAAATTGCTTTTATTTGCAAACTTTTTATAACAAAAACTTATAGCTCTGATTATTGTGCGTATGAGATCAACGAATCAGACACAGTATCAGTAATTTTTTTTGACGATTTAAAATTGAAATCGTCTTACAATTCACTTAAAACTTTTAACTCAGAGTTCATAGTATCAAAAACTTTAATAAACATTTTCTAGATACTTTTTATAAATATTTTTTTTTCAATGTTATTCTGTTAGAATTCAGTTCTATTTTTGAGTTTTGTTTAATGTATATATTGAATAAAATTTGCAATAAAGTAAAAAATTTCTAAAATAATGGACCTACGTTTATATGTAAAATGCAGGTTTTTGCCGCCAACCTAAAAAGTCGATACCAATGTCAACTTCTACTGATTAGAAAATAAACCAAAGATATTAAACATACAACTCTTTGAAGTTTATTTTCTAAACTTTTTACAATTTTCGAAACAAACCCAAGAGTTTTACATTTAGAATCAAAAAATCAACTGTAAGCTTCTTAAATATAATCCGAAAGGCACTGATATATAAACCTACTTAGGTTGATGAAATGAACCTGATGGCATAAAATATACATAAAACTAAATAGCAAAGTTTAAATTATCAACCCAAAAAAGTTGGGACATTATATACTTTAAAGTAAACCGCAAAGTTTAAATTATCAGCACAAAAAGTAGGGGATAAATATAAAAACCCTTTCGGTTGAAAATTTAGCCAAAAAATTTTAACCGTGTATTTACCGCTATGCAACGTTTTAATTGGGATGAGCACTACAGCCATAGAAAACCACGAACAATTAAATTTATTAACTTTTAAATTAATTTCGCAGTTTTCTATATTCATAAACACTACTATATGTATTTACATACACCAATTAATTAATAACTATATCTTTACACCAATCAATATTTGTTGCGATTTGTGGCATTTCCCTTTCTGTTGTAATTTTTTCGACAACGTCTCATTGAATTTTGAATATAAATTGTATTCAGTTCTATCACAATTTCATCAACTTCGTGACAAACTTCGTCACTAACACTTCCTAGTAAATTCTTCTTCATGACAATCAGCTGGTCTTACTGAAACTTAAATTGTTACTCAATTCTTTTGAAGATATATCCAAGCACCGCATATTTTATTTTACAACTTGATATACATATTTATAACAATTGGTCATTCTTGAAGTTTTCTTGAATTTTTGGAATGGTAATGGAGTCCATTCTTTTTAAAAGCAGTGTTGCAAAATATTGATTTAATTCCCATTATCAAAAATTGTATCCATGTAATCCCTTGGCAAGGTACGTCATCCCTTGGCAAAATTATTTCAGTTTTACATAAATACTGACGAAAATCTGACAGCTTGCACTAAGGTTGCTTATTATGTGGTTTCTAAAATGGCAAGTGATGTCAATGTGACTTGTGAGCTAAGGTTATTCGCTATTCCGAACTGATTGTACCACAAATTTCACGTTATTGTCGCAACGTGTGTTACACACTCACATGCAATAGCAATTTAAAAACACAAACTTTTTTAAACTGCTTGTCTATGTCTTAAACAATCATTAATGTGAACGGGAAACCATCAATGATTTTTATTTTATGTCGTATGAAAAATCATATGAATTATATTTCCAAAAAAATTGAAGGATACATTTGCGTTTTAAGAAAATATTAGCGAAAATGACCTTTGGCATTTCATTGGAGATAATTGCGGTATATGTACACATATGTCATATAACAGGGGGTTTTAATGTCAATTTATCTTCAGTAATGTGACCAAATATTTCTTCCTACTTCAGAAGATATTCAAAGTCATATGAATACGGGACAAAGCCCTCTCTCGATAGACAAAAGTCCACCTATATCAGACTCTCATTTTACCTGTCCTCACATATGGTTCCGAAACTTGGGTCATATCACAAGCTGATGGAAAACACCTGGGAGTATTCGAGAGAAAAATTTTCCGTAAAATGTATGGTCCTGTAAGGGAAAACAGCGAGTACCGACGTCGCTGGAACCAAGTGCTTTATAATCTATATTCTGACGTGGGCATAACTAGGCGAATCACATTACGCCAATTGCATTGGCTAGGTCATGATATCAGAATGGATGAAGATGAACCAGCGCGAAAGATTTTCGATAATGTACTCGATGGAAGCAGGAAAGAGAACGACCAAGACTCTGCTGGAAAGACCAGGCAGAAGAATCCCTCCGTAACCTTGGTGTTACCAACTTTCGAGAAAAGGCGAAGAAGGATAGAGCCAGAAGGAGGAATATGTTGAAATTTGTTTGTTTAATTATCATGTGTAAGACATCTGAAGTCATGAGTTTGTAAAAAGTCAATAAAAGTAAAGGATGTGATGTACAAGTGATGCCAGCTCTATATTTTTCGAGTACATCCGCCAGTTGGAAAGTGGCACCCGTCCTGTATAGTCTTCGCCCATTCGAGGTACATATCCTTAAATCGTGGTCCTTATAACGTTTGCGAGGGTCGTCAGCAGTTAGGGGTTTTCTTCGTTTACCAGCCTACTGTGGTTTGCATTTCACCTACTGCCAGGATGATTATGTTTCAGTCGCCCATTATAGATCAGAAGCTGACCCGAATATAGTGTGTAAAAAATGGGTAAGAAACGGAATTTTGATCCGCCGTTGGCCAGGGGTGTTGGCTCATCCGCCTTCAAAAGACAGAAGAATATATCCACTACTTCGAATGGCTTCAGTGACAGGGTCACACACTTAGTCATCGGTGGTGCAGTAGCAGTGTGCGCGGCTCTTGTACATGAGTAGGTGGGTTCGATCCCTACTCAGACCACCTAACATTTCTTTCGACGGCGGTCCCCTTGCTTCGGAACGACGACTCTATCGAGTGTTTAGCAATGAAAAAGCTTCTCAAAATATTGTTTGTAATTGGTGTAAAACTGTAAGAGAATGAAACGAAAAATGCGCTCACATATTTATTAATTATTTGTTATACATCCTGCCTCGAGGCAATATGAGCAAACTTGACTAAAAGCAGACTTAGGGAAAATGTAAGAGAGGCGATCGAAATGAAGTTTCATGTTCAGTCCTGGATGGATTGGTTAATAACTTGGGCGATAAACTTAGGGTAGGAGAAATATATAATAAATTGCTATCAGTCTACGACTATCGACTTCTCTAATGAGATAAAAGGCGACTAAAGAAGCGTTAATATTTAAATT
Organism: Phaonia tiefii; assembly: GCA_963931995.1. NCBI lineage: Eukaryota > Metazoa > Arthropoda > Insecta > Diptera > Muscidae > Phaonia > Phaonia tiefii. The sequence continues at coordinate 278,432,389 of OZ008370.1, forward strand.
TGCATGCACTTCGAAGTGAATGCAGAATCTCGACACTCAGCTGAAGGAAACACATACGTACAGCTTTGCTTGTGTTCAAAGGGAATATATTTCTGCCAAAGTTTGGAATTCAGAAATCCTAGTAGTCTTGAGAATGCAATAGACATTATTTAATGCTAATTAGGAGAACCAGCGGAATGGGAACGGCACATTCAAACTTTGCGAATCTAAATGCAGGGCAATAACAATTACAATAGGAACTGTGGACAGAAGCTTCAGTAACCAATATACACAGCAGAATCTGAGTACGTAACATTCTCCGAGGAATCTACCGATTTATGTTAATATGGTTGAGCAAGATTACACTGAAATATCAAATTGTTAAATTAGAATATAAACCAAATGAAGAAGATGTTGATTAATCCCAGGATAATGGAACAAGCGTCAATGATAAGGAAAATGTATCCCAAACTAATCGACACATCCAATTCGAACCTGTCCTTTACAAGTGCCATAAAGCACCAAATAAATATGGTCGATGATGCACCCATCCTCACAAAATTGTAATGTTAACCTTATGTACATCATGAAGGATTAAGTTTAAAGACTGATCCAAGATAGGTTCGACCATCTCACTCTAGTAATTCAGAACCCATTTGGATTGTACCATGGCGTCTTGTCATCGACTATCTTAAGTTAAATGATAAAACGATCGATGATAAACAGTCAACCCCCAATATTAACAAAATACAGGATAAATTGGAAAGTAGATACTCCTCTAAACTTGCCCTTGCTAAGTCGTTTCATCAAGTTGAAATCGAAATAATAATATTCCCAAAAATATCCTTTTCCGTGGAAGGTGGTCATTTTGAATTTTTAAGGATGGCTTTCGGCTCCGCCTACATTTCCACACCTGCTGAACAACATATTAGGGACTTTACTGGGAAAAGTGTGTTTCGTCAACATTTCGATCGACGACGGTCGCAATTAGCCATGAAATAGCTTCTCAAAGACAATTTAGAATCGACGTAAAAATATAGGTTCCAATCCGTGAAAACTCGTCATGGGATGTAATGGGAAAATCTTTATTTATTTTTGAACTCCTTTCAGTGACAAGCTGCGTTGTTGTCATTCGCTGGGCTTTCAAAAAACGCTATATGTTTTCCTCAAGTTTTCAGGAGAGCCAAAAAGCCAAGGTACGGAAAAAGTCGACTCGTGAGGCGAATCTTCAAGAACTCGATCGTTTAATAACTGGAAATCCGAGTTTAAAAAATGCAAGATTTTTATTTTCCCTCCTTTTACTGCACCTGCTGTTACTTCATTCCATTCACATATTTTGGGAGGGAGCAGATAAAAACAGCGAATCATAGTGCAATAAGAGGAAGTAATTGCATAAGCTCAGGTCATTTGAGTTGTTTCTCGTTTCCGTGCTGCCAAATTTAGTTTCGATTCATTGTTAACATTAGCATTGTTGACAAAATGTCGAAGAATTTCAAATAAGACGAAATTTCAAGCGAAATCGTTGTATCAGTTAGATGGGTTGATTCAATTTTTAACATATTAGTGGTCTTCATGAAAGCTCGAAAGAACCTCGTAAACTCGAAAACATCGTAAACTTTCACAGCAAACGTCAAAACAAACAAATTTCCCAGCAAAGCGACTTGCTCAAAAGTGGAAAGTTTTCGAGGCAAATTTGCTGCGCAAACGTGTAAACTTTTGACATTTCGTTGTCATCTGACTAGGATGGATAAATAAGGTGATAGCACTAGAACAGTAGAAAAAGGACACATACATAATACATGCAATTGCTACTGCTACCACCTTATGTATCCATCTTGGTCAGCTGATATGGTTTTGAGCACAACTACGCTGAGCAACTTTACCTGGTGCCTCATGCAACGGTGCGAGGGAAACTTGCGCTGAGCAAAAGTTCTCGGCTTTCACGTTTGCATGAATGCCGCTATTGTGTACTTTATGATTTTCATTAGTCAGCTAATGTTGACAACGTGGGTACGGAATTTCTAATGCGGCTACCTGATACCAAGGAGCAATTGTATCAAGGAGCAACACAGTATGGAAACAAAATTGCAGCAATATTGGCTCTGGTCAGTTTAATTAATGCGTTAATTGTAACACTTGATAGATACAAAAATTTATCGCAAAGTACTAGTATGAGTATGAGGTTTCTTATGACAAGAATGACAAAAATTGCTGTGCGAAAAGGCGGCAAAAAGAAAAACTACATGCAGTGTATATGAGCTACTCAGAGCCCAATTGATCCAACTGCACTAAACAGACTGTGGAGTAAATTGTAAAAGAAATTTGGAACTTGTGTTTATTTTTATATACAACCAAGTAGTGCGAGGCCCAAAAATACTTCATTCTGGGTCCATCATTTTGCTGATTATAATCAGGCAGATATTAAGTAGGACAAGATTAAAAGGTTATTTTGTTTAAATAGCCTTGAAGTCTCAAAATGTGGACTTCGATCAATTGGCATCTGGGAAGCTGACATAAAGTCGTGACATAAGAATAATCATCTTAAGAATTAAGAATAATCATAGGATATTCTTAAGAATTATCCTTAAGAATAATCATAGGAACTGAGAATCAAACAAAATTCCTGTTGTTGTTGCCTCCAATACTTGTATCATAATTTATTGTTGGACAAACGAGCGAAGAAAGAGTTCCCACCGCACTAGGGAAAAATCTAATATTTTCTTCGAACATTTCTTCCACAGCTTAGATTTTTGCTAGTACTCATCTTCTTCTTAGCTATTGGAAATTTTGGCAAACTGTTTCGCAACAAAAACTTCAACAAATTGCGATGATACACTTTTTTAAAATGCCCAGTACCCATGTTCTGTAACTCTCACATCGATAAAATTCTCGCATGGAACATGTGAAATAACACAGAAACGTGGTGAATTACCACAAAACCCCGTTTCTCACATTGAGTTGTGTCTGTAACTTTATTTTGTGAGAACTTTCTGTTATCTGTCAATTTTTCTCGCCTCACTGGAAAAATGCGAGAAAATACGTGTCTGTAAAGTACTTGATCGAGAAACAAATATTTTCAACTGTCAAATTTACTCCCAAATCAAAACATTGTGAGAACGACAAAATGTATTAAACCAAAACTGAAAATTGAAAAAATTGTTTAATTTTTCGGCCGCAAGAGATGCAGAGAGATTCGCAAGAGATGCAGAGTTAAGTTACCCGGAACTCCCGATCATATTTGAAGCCGATTCTGCTACCCGCGTCTGGAATTGGTTGGACAAGAAAATGTCAAAACAAACTGAGAACATTAGTCAACAGATTTCTCAGTTTTACGCTACATTAAGAGAATGTGAAACTCGAATAACAGAGGAGATTAAAACGGCAGTTAAAGAGCAGAAAACAGACTCTTAAATGAAATTGATAGAAAGTTTTGTGACATAAGAGAAGAACTAACTGATGTTACAGAAAGAGTTACAAAACTTGAGACACTAGTGGGTGAAAATATAGAACTGAAGAATAAAATAAGAAGTCTAAAGATTCAGTCGTTAAAACATTCTAATACTGTTGTTGCTAGCGACTTGCGTATTAATGGAATCCCTTTCTGTCCTTGTGAAAATTTGCAGCACTTATTTGTTAACATATGCAATTTTCTCGGAATTTCTACTCCACCGTTGCAGTTCCTTCACCGTTTGCAAAACAAAAACAATAAAGGCAAAGGTATTTCTCCTGATGGTGTTATAATTGCTAGATTAATGACACCATATGATAAAAATTTCGTTCTAAGAACTTTAAATGAATACAGAAAGGAAAATAACCATTTAAGGTTAAATCTACTTGGCTTTGAATCTGATCAATATTTTCACATAAACGAAAACCTTACTAATGGGAATTTTAAAATTCTAAGACAAGCAATAGCTTTAAAGAAGCAAAGGCTACTACAGTCGGCATATTCTTTTCGGGGACTTGTCTACGTAAAACGGTTGAGTACTGACCAGCCGTTCTGTGTAAATGCCCTTGATGTACTCGATAATTTATTTCGTCCCAATGATGGCAACAGTGGGGATATTGCGGTTACTGGAGCTATGCCCAACAATATTTCTATTTAAATTTGTTCTTTCATATTTCATTTTTATTTTTATTTATAAAATTTTTTCTTTTTTATTTTTATTTACTCTGTTCATCTTAAATTGTAATTGTTTAATTTTCTCAAAAAATCATTGCGTTGCGGTTAGTTTTACATTATGCATTATATTTAACTTGCTATACAACCTAAATGAACAACAGTAATACATTCAGAGTAAATTCCAAGGATGTTACATGTAATATGGTAAAAATTCTTGCTAAGCAGAGGATAGGCATACAAATTTGCCATATAAATGCACAAAGTTTAAAGCCTAAAATCGAGGAATTTAGATGGACTTTTCAGGGCTCGAATGTGGACATTATTTGTGTTTCAGAGACATGGATAGATAGGTCAACCCCAGATAGTCTTATATCTCTACATGGATACAAAATATTTAGATCTGATCGTTCGGTTGGATGTGGCGGTGGTGTTGCCATTTATGTCAAGAATAATATTATTAGTAAATTTTGCAGTAAATCAGGTCCGAATGAAAAAGTTGAGTATATATTTCTTGAAATAATAGCTGTTGGAAAGAAGATGTTGGTTGGCTGTGTATATAGACCTAACAGTTCCATAGATTACCCTAACTTTATAGCACATATTGAAACATTGATTATGCCATACACTGACATTTCCATAGCTGGTGACTTTAATTCTAACATTCTTTCAGGATCATCATTTAAACACAGTATGGAATCGTTAGGTCTCACACCGGTTAATACATCAACTCCTACTCACTTCACAAGCAGTAATAGTACACTGCTAGACCGTTGCGATAAATCTAAAGTACTACTTTATGATCAACTCTAGGCTTCATGTTTTTCTAAACATGACCTAGATTTTGTTGCATATGAGTTTGCACTCGATCAAATGGATCATTCCTATACTTATCGCGATTTCAAGAACTTAAATTACAGTCTTTTGAATGAAAATTATTCAAAGACAGACTGAAATAATGTGTACCACATGACCTCTGCTAAGGAACAGCTACGTTTTCTCGAGGATAATATTGTAAAACTTTATGATGAAACAGTACCTATAAAGACGAAGATTATATCTGCGAAGAACAAGCCCTGGTTCAATGCTCCCATTAAAGATGCCATACAACGCAGAAATTTAGCGTACTCGCGGTGGAAGCGTTTTAGAACCTTTGAACTTAAAGCTGAGTTTCGTTCAGCCAGAAAGGATGTTAATCTGCTAATAAAGTTTGCAAAATCTGATTATATTTCTCAGAGATTTGGTTCTGCTCTCGAATCCGGACAAACTTGGAAAGCGATAAGAGACATTGGTATTTGTAATACAGACAAGGGAACACAGTGCTCAGTTGAAGCTGATGACCCGAACAAAATTTTTACCAACATTCCAATGGTTGCAGTGGATAATAATGTTAACATTGACATTTCTTATGATGCTAGATACAGGAATATGCACAATATACCTATGTTCGAGTTTTCTTGTGTGACGCAACAAGATGTTTTTAAAAGCTGCAGTATGATAAAATCGAATGCAGTAGGACAAGATAATATTCATCCCAAATTTCTGAAAGTAATTTTACCTTATATTTTGCCTTATATTACCCATCTACTGAACAAGTTGTTTTCCCGAAAACTGGAAGCACGCAAAAATAATTCCAGTTCCTAAATCTAATACAGAGTACCGACCAATTGCTATCCTAAGTTTTCTGTCAAAAGTTTTTGAAAAAATTTTACATCGCCAAGTTAGTGATTTTATTCATAAAAATAATTTCATGTCTGAAATGCAATCCGGTTTTCGATCCGATCATAGCTGCGTAACTGCTTTAATTGATGTCACTGAGAATATTAGGCGGGTACTTGATGTTGGAGAGATAATTTTCTTAGTTCTTCTAGATCACTCAAAGGCTTTTGATACTGTTGACCACCAAATCCTATGCACAAAGCTAAGGTATATTTTTAATTTTTCGTCTACTTCAACAAAGCTAATATCGTCTTATCTTACTGACCGAAGTCAGTCAGTCTTTGTTAACAACACCACATCTAATCCTCTAAAACTGACTAGAGGTGTGCCTCAAGGGTCGATTTTAGGACCACTACTTTTCTCACTTTATATAAATGATTTGCCGCAAAATGTTTCCAACTGTAGCCGAATCCATCAGGGAAAACATCGATAAGCTGAATCATGATTTGAAGAACATACATTGCTGGGCATCAGCAAACGGCCGTACAATAAACCCAAGTAAATCAAAATTTCTATTGATTCACAAAAAAACTATAAAGCCAAGTCTCGATAAAAATATTGTTATAAACGCTGAAAAAATTGAAATTGTAAGAACAGCAAAAAATCTTGGCGTGATTTTCAATAGCAATTTAACTTGGTCAGATCATGTCAATATACTGGTTGCGCAAATGTATATCAAATTGAGAACCCTTTGGTCTGTACAATGCTTTACACCATTGAGAATTAGAGTATTACTCGCTAAGGCATACTTAGTTCCGAGTCTAACCTATGGCTGCGAATTGTTCTCTAATTGTGATTCCACAAGTCGGAAAAAACTCGAAGTGCTCTATAATACCATCTTAAGGTATGTTTACTTCTTCATATTCGACAAACCTCTTTGGAGTATCATTTGAATATTTTCTCAAAATAAAAGTTTCAATATTTTTGCATAAACTGATATTTACTGGAAAGCCAAAATACCTGTTTGATAATATTCGTTTCTGTAAATCGGCTAGAGGTAAGAGAATCGTTTTACCTAAATTTCGTTGCTTAGTTTCTGAATGGCACTTTTACATTAATGCAATACGTCTTTGGAATGCTCTTCCATATAATTTACAAATAACCAGCAACGCAATGCTTTTTAGGGAATTATTATTTAAATATTTTGCTCCAATATAAATTTCCAATGTAAAGTAAATGTTATTATTTTATCTTATTTTACTTTTTATTTTTTTTTTTGTAATTTTATTTTCATTGATTTTTGATTAATTTTAAAATTGTATTCCTATTTTTATGCTTAAAATATTAATTGTATGTACCTACCAACATGTGGCAATTGTTTGTACACAAAAACAATCCTGTACTATAATTATAAGACTTAGTCTTGTTGTACGGGAGAGTAATAATAAATAAATAAAATATATACATATGTACATACACATGATAAATGATGATAACACAGAAAAGACAATATCGTTGCATAACATTAACTTTATGTGTACAAAATAAAGTTTTTTTTTTTGGGGTACACCTATTATAGGTCCCCTCCCGAAAATAAAGAGTTTTGGTGGGAGGGGATAGAATACACGATTCTAAGCACAACATGTTAAATGCCTATATTTGGGGGAAATCCTAGTTTAGAAATTAATGGCTTCCACAGTTCGGACATACGGAGGGTTACTAATGTATATATAATTAAAAACCGTGTAAAGGGACTTGTCTGGAAGCATTTTTCTATAATATGATGCAAAAAAAATCAAAAAAATTAAACGAAAACTGTCGATATATCGCTTACTTATAGAAAAATCGGCCGCTGAAATTTTCAAAGGTTATCGAAACAATTTTTTTACATTTGCCGCAAATATGGTGCACGTATAAAATTAAACAAAATTTTTCGATAGATCAGTTATCGAACAAACAAAATTATTTTAAAAATCACGCGATTTTTTTAAAATAACTTTTAGCCACAAAAATAGCGGAAAGTTTTATATCACAGAAATATTATGACGAAGCCGGTGTTGAACTTACCCCAAAGGATAAAACCCAAAGGCCGGCCACGCGGAAAACTTTACAACACAAAAATACTATGCTGACGCCGATGTGATGTTGAATTTAGTGATGCTTTGGGAAAACATGAAATTTGTATATATACATATATATATTTTTAATAATCAACATTCGATAACTAGCTTAGTTATTAGAAGTTATTTAATTTTATCTTCTGATTTACTATCAGAAAAAAAGAATTTATTTGCGCAAAATGTAAAAAATATATTCGATAATTTTTATATCGATAACTTAACGAAAATTGTCATTTAATTTTTTTGCATCATATACAAACCGCTGCCGTAGTATATCCGAAATTTGGAGGACCATAAATCCTAAAATAGGATTTTTCTCAAATATATCTATTTTGTATTTTCTGCTTAAAATCGTGTGTTCTAGCCCCGTCTCCATTTTTTTACGCTAGTTTCATGTAATATAAGTATAGGTTTTCCGTCGCACAACAAAGATAAGGAAAAAAATAAATCAGTTGTTCTATCGTTACCACCTGTACTAGTTACATCTTGGCTCGATGCTTTGTTTGTTTATTTTGATTTTTGACATCTGACTGGAACATTCCAATATCAACCGAAATCAGTGGTGCTGTTTCTCCGCTTGGAGTTACAGAGACAGTTTTTACTCACATATCGAGAAACGGTGGAATTATTTGTTCCACATTTTCTCGATGTGAGAAGTTTTCACATAAGTTACAGAACATGGGTACAGGAGTCTGTCCAAGTCTCATTTCTGGAATTTATAAGAGTTTTTTTTACGTACTTGCATATTTATATAATTTACTTGTCTCGGTATGAAAACAATTACAAATATTTTGTTTTTCCAGTATGGTCGACGACATGTGACAGTGGCTGTTGTCATTGAAACGCAAAAGTGATGTGAATTACAAAATACAATTTGTCAGTGTTACGATTGCGTTGTGGTTTAACTTTCGTGAATCCACGAAACACATTTAGAAGACGATCAGAAACAAATCTGTGGATTTGTTTTTCTTTATCAAAGTGCAAATATAGAAGACTGAAAATGAAAACAACGATGACAACAACAGCACATGTATACTTCCGAATGCACAGTGGGGGATTTCTCCAAAAATATATGGAAATAATTCATCTGATTATCAACTGCTCAAACGATCAAAATGAAATTTCACACAGACATAGCTGAGGTGTAGTGCTTTGAAATTCTTCAAGAAATAACTTCAGGTCGAATCATATACAATAAAAATTATGTGGTAGAGCCCCACCATAAAAACGTAGAACACTGACAAAAATTACTTTCAAAAACTTCAGTACAAGTGCGTGTAAGTAAGAAAGAAAAACGTGTTTGTAATGGAATAAAGCCGTCCACACGACAGATGGAAGGAGAAGAGAAACCCCGACGACGACATCTGCAATTAGTTACAATGTGAACAAGGCAGTCACTGGCCTAGAACGTTAAGGCGCTGATGAGAAGAGTCACAAACTTCGGAACGATCGTCCGCCACCGTGAATTCAAATCCTGGTGCCGCCGACTGTTTACATTTTTTCTAATTGCGGAAAAAATCCAGTAATCTGTGTAGCTCGTAAGAAATAGAAAAATATTCTTCTAAGATCGAATCATATACAATAAAAATTACTTTACTATTGGCCAAAATGTGATGACACCTATGTATCTTTCAAAAATTCATGCTATTTCCACAAACCTTTTTATATTCCCACAGCAACAACATTCTCACAACATGTGGTGATGTTCATGTAAATATTTGTGTTTTTGTTTTAAAATTAAACTTGCTTTCAGCTAATCAAAATATTCTCAAATAGCCGGCAAAAAACAAGCAATACATATTTTTAAAAATTAAAAGTGTTTTCATAAATATCTCGAGAACCATAAGAGCAAAAATATACATATGAGTATATTGTTTGTAGGACTTCCACTTGGACTACACATGCAAACAAAATTCAAAAATTGTACAGCGGTCACATTGTGCGCGCCAGGGGGGTCTGTGGAGTTCTAATTATGGAATTTCAATAGCACTACACATTTACAAACCGCAGATATATTTCCAATTTTTTTTGGTAAAATCCCCACTGTGGAATACTAGAACTCGAGGGAGACACAACAACAATACATACTATCATCTTCACTCAGTCTCAGTTTATCCGACCATCAGCAATTCAGTCAGTTTCCCACTCCGTCACACATTTTGTGGTGCACCCATACAAGTTTTCTAGCTGCAATACCTTAACGGGTCTAACTAACTAACAGACTAACTGTAATTGAAATTACATACAGACTACTCACTAACCGTCTGAGCGAGATTCAGCCAGCAGCACAACTGAATGTCATAGCCAGTCTAAATGTTCAACTGGAGTAGTGAACACGATAGCAGTCAACAGCCAGGAAAGAAAATTTGGAAAGAAAATATTCGAAAAACAAAAAGACTGAATCGATAAAGTGCGAAGAAGATTTTCAAAAGAAACTAAAGTAGATTTAAAGTGCGGAAAAGCAATCGGTATCTGTTTCGAAAGGTGTTGACAAAATGGGGCAGGAAGATCAAGATTTGCTAATTGATGAAACGAGCAGGAAACGAGCCGCTGCATCGGTTGAAAATCTAAATAATGTGAGTACCAACAGTGTTAAAACGCATTTTCCACAAAAACAACCAAAATTACTGCCAGCACTATTCTTATCTCTTACACTGATGGTCAAATTGTGATTTTTGTACGACTTTTCCTCTTCATGCCTCAGGTTTTAGGCGGGTACAAAATATTTTTTGTTCTCATTTTTAAGTGGCGACGAGTTTCTTGGTTGCGGTTATAAGATGTTATGAAATATGATTCTATCTGGTTTGTTAGTTAAAACATGAGATTTACTTGAAAGTATGTAGTCACATCAAGGCCGGATTTACACTTCACGGAAATAGGGTTTTTCTTTTCCCGGGAAATTTAGTTAGTTAATTAGTTAGACCCGGGTGAGAAATAAACTTGGACCGAAAATGTATTTTTGTAAAATGGTTTATTTAAAATGTGTTTTTTTTTTAATATATAATACCTAAATTCGTATTGCAATCAGATAAATTAATCTAAGTTTTTTAATAATTATTTATTTATCTTAAACTGCTTAAACAAATTGTATAATACACAAAGCGCATTTCGAGATTCGTCTGCAGTTGATTTCCTATTTTGGTTATAAAGTTGCCTGCTACAGGATATTATCTCGCACTTTCTACCGAAGTTGGTTTTAAGGTTAAAACTCATTATACTCATATAAATGATCCACATATTATCCCTCCTCACCTGTTGCTTTAGTTGATTTAAATTCTGGTTTTAATAACTTTTTAAGATGACTTCTTGCATTAGATTTCAAAGATATATTGGGACAATAATCAAAATCACAAGTTTGTCGTTCATAGTTTGAAAACAGTTATAATTAATCGATTGAATTTAGCTATCGGCAAATTGCAGAACATCTGTGCATCTGGAAAAAATATTGCACTGCGACACAATTCTGAATTTTGTAGAGACATTAGTACACTGCACAATACAATATTTCTGCGTTTTTAATTCTGGATAAAAGGGATTTAGTCACTTTCTAAGCAAGAATTCATATACTATATGTATATGTACTTTATGTGCACTATTTAGTAATAAAATATTCTACAGACAATCGCCCATGTGCTGCATTCTGATTCGCATTTATTTCAAAAACATTTTAAAATCACACGTATACGATTTTGGTGTTCTATTCGAAATTACTTTTTTAGGGACCGTTTTTACACAGCTGAATTCCAAAAGATATATTTTGCAGTCGAACATTGAAGAAGATAAAAGCAAACAGAACGATTTTTGCATTTAAAGCCCGGTATTCAGTTGTTATGAAATTTTCGTTGCCATAAGAAGCACGTGTCTAAAAATATCGAAAATTTCATGAAGCGGAAATTTCGCTCTCTCCATTTGCTTGGTACTCAGCTCTTTGCGAAAATTTCGTAGGCAAAATCAATTACAGGGTTGTTACCCCAAAATGTTGCGTAGAAGACAATTGTTTGATAATTTCTTGGGACCGGAATTTTGATAGTTCGACAGTTTTAACAACCAAAAGTCACACCGCATGTATTAAAATTTAACGGAGTGTTTAGAGGAATTATAAATGAAATATTTGCCAGGTAAATCAAAGATAGGTGGTAACTCTCCGCAACAAATTTTTCCATTTAGAGATAAATGACAAAATATCTTACGAAAATTTCGCAAGAACTGAATACGGGGCTTAAAAGAACGAAATATATACAAATATAAAAATGCCAGCTGGTCTCAACATACATAACATGGTTTCCTACTACATCCCATGAAGGGATTGGGGAGAGCTTCTCACAACCAGTGAGCAGCGCGCTTTCCAGTTTTTACACTCACTGACTGGGACTTACAGTTTTACACCTACTAGTTCGACAGTTTTAACAACCAAAAGTCACACCGCATGTATTAAAATTTAACGGAGTGTTTAGAGGAATTATAAATGAAATATTTGCCAGGTAAATCAAAGATAGGTGGTAACTCTCCGCAACAAATTTTTCCATTTAGAGATAAATGACAAAATATCTTACGAAAATTTCGCAAGAACTGAATACGGGGCTTAAAAGAACGAAATATATACAAATATAAAAATGCCAGCTGGTCTCAACATACATAACATGGTTTCCTACTACATCCCATGAAGGGATTGGGGAGAGCTTCTCACAACCAGTGAGCAGCGCGCTTTCCAGTTTTTACACTCACTGACTGGGACTTACAGTTTTACACCTACTACGAACGGGTTTTTGAGAAATTTTTTCATGGCTGATTACTAGTGTTCAAAACCGAAACCGAAATACCGGTTAACCGGGTTTCTTGCAAGTAACCGCGTGCAGGTTTTTTATAAAACGTAATTTTCGAATAAACCGAAACCCGGTTATTTGACGTCGGTTAACCGGGTTTTACTCAATTTGTGTTAAATATCCTTACAAAAATTTAATCATTATACAAAGAACGATATAATTATAAAATATTAATGAATTTTTGAATTAAGTAGCACGGTGTCCTGTATTTGAATATAATTTTATAGCTTGAATAAGATCAAAATCTTTCAAATTTCAAATTCAAATTCATCAAAATTTTTTTTTTCAAAAATTTTTATTTCAAACTAATTTTATAATTTGAATAACAATTAAATAAATAAATTAGTATATAAATTAGTATTAAATTTTGTATATAAAACAAGATTAACGTGAATAAGAATTAATCTTCAAAGTTATAAATTAAACTCGATTTGCAAATTGGAATGTGATTTACATTTTAATTTAAAAATTTAACGTTATTGACAAAATTAAATACAGCTGTGACATTTTGAGATCGAAACCCCAAAAATAATATTCAATACAATTCAATTCTATTAATTCCATTTAATTCAATTCAACTCAATTCAATTCAATTCAATTATATTATATTAAATTCAATTCAATTCGATTCAATTCAATTAAATTAAATGCAATTAAATTCAATTACATTTAATTCAATTCCTTTCAATTCAACTAAATTAAATTCAAGTCAATTCAATTCAATTGAATTTAATTCAATTCAGTTCATATACGTTTTCCATAATGTTTTCCATGAAAATCGAAACCAAACCGAGAAATAACCGTAAATAAGCCGAAAATTAACCGGTTTTCTCTATTCTATAAACCGAAAATCTATTTCCCGAAAAAATGATATTTCGAATAAACCGAAATCCGGATTTTTGAACACTCTACTAAACATATGTGCGCATGGTAGAATAAGTAAGGTAAACTCGATAGAACAGCTTATTTGAACTTTTTTCTTGTTTATGTGTTTCTCTTATCTCAAATTCACATTTATTTTGTTTTTATACTGTTTTTGTTTACTTTCACTGTAGATACACACATGTAGAAAATTTGACAGATAAGAAACACCAAACAAAAACAAAATGCCCCTTTTTGTTGCCTAAAATTACAACCAGTCCTACTAAGTATACCTTGCTTATATAATATAAGTAATATAAGTTATATTACCTACATAAAACAATTTGTCATTCACGCACGGTTGCCAACATTAGTCTACTGTGTTTGTTGACATTTGTTTCAGTTCCTTCCTATTCACCCAAATAGAATGTCGACGTTAAAAATGTTCACTGCGTCGTTAGGACAAATAAGTATTTAATTTTTTAACTTTATATTTATAATCCAATAAGAAATTAATGACTTTTGGCTGAGACTAAGTAAAGGGTTTTTCAACAGAGACGCTACAAAAGTAAATCGATAGGGACAGCACACGACGCCATAATGGAAAGATATACGAGACAACAACGAGTCGAAATTATTAAAATTTACTACAGAAATTTGGAGTCAGTGACCCTCAACTTTAAGAGCGGAATTCATCGGAAAATCATCTTCAGCGATGAGGCTCATTTCTGGCTGAATGGCTTCGTCAATAAGCAAAATATGCATTATTGGTCAGACAGCAATCCACACGTAATCCATGAGTCATCATTGCATCCCGAAAAAATTACGGTTTGGTGCGGTTTATGGGCCGGCGGCGTCATTGGGCCGTACTTCTTCCGTGATGATCAAGACCGGCACATTACTGTGAATGCGAATCGCTACCGTTCAATGATAACCGAATATTTTTGGCCCCAATTGGATAGTATGGACTTGGAGGACATGTGGTTCCAACAGGACGGTGCCAGAATTCACACAGCGAATGCCACAATCAATTTATTGGAAACCAAGTTTTGTGAACGTGTTATCTCACGAAATGGCCCAGTCGATTGGCCGCGTCGGTCGAGCGATTTGACGCCGTTAGATTATTTCCTGTGGGGCTACTTCAAGTCTATGGTCTATGCCAACAAGCCAGCAACGATTGATGAACTTCGTACGAATATCGAACGTGAAATTGCAGCAGTATCGGCCGATTTATGGTTGAAAACCGTCGAAAATTGGGTTCAGCGTCTGGACTTCTGCAAGCGTGCCCGTGGTGGCCATGCAAAAGAAATCGACTTCCATACATAATGGCATCGAACGTACTTTCACAGGAATAATAATAGAATTTCATTGGTATCTAAACCCGGTTTTGTTTAATTTAAAAAAACTTTTGTAGCGCTCTTATTGAAAAACCCGTTAAATCTGATTTAAGGATTATGATTTAAGGATTTTTTGGATTATGTGGCCATAAAAAGCCAAACTTCTTGAGATATGGGCCTTGAAAGCCTGTGTATATAATCGGTCATATCCTAGGTATTTATGGTCCGATCTTTTTTGGGTGACCACCATTACAAAGTTAATTACATAAAGATAACTAATTGGGGACAAATTAACAAAATCAGGTTTTATAACCTCACTTTTTGATAAAAAATCAGTTTTTTGCAAAAAAAAACAGTCAAACAGTCCCAGTAAACTTATCTTTTTTTGTACATATGTAGATAAAAGACAACACTTCAAGTTTTTGTTAAGGTATAATACTGTGCACAAGCCCTTCAAAGACCAGAGAAAACATTTTTTTTTAATTTCCCCCAATGCGCTACGAATTAATATAATTTATCATTACCTCTGTAATCGTATTCACCCGAACCACATCGGAGCATAAATACCTGAGATATGACAGATTATATACTCAAGCTCTAAAGGACCATATCTGAAAAAACAACAATTTATTTTGACGCAGCGCAGAAAGTTTTGTTGATGGCAACATTTTGGTGTAGACCACAGAGTTGTAGCTAATCCGTACGAGTATTTATGCCAAAACTTTAATTAAATAAAAAAAATTCGAACTCCATGTTTCGTAATCTCAAACAGGAGCGGTTTTCAGGTTTTCATATTGGCTACCCTGGTTACGAAAGCATAAACAATAATCAGCTGTTAACAAGCGTGTTGGCAAAGGATGCATTTATGCGGAGACGTAACTCGGTTTGGAATTCGTTAACTCGCATTTAAAACTCGATTCTCGCTCACGTGTTAAGCATCGTATAAACGAGGTATATGTGCGCAAGAAAAAAACAAAATGGCTTATGGAAGAGTTGCCACCGTTACACACTTACACTTTAAGTGAATAATGCCAATTTTGTGTTGACAGCATTAAATTTGGGAAAGAGTGTTGTTTTCAATCCTGTCGTACATATGTCGAATATGTTCGACATATGTACGAATTGATGTTGGTATATTTACAACATAACTAAAATTTGTTGAATTTCTCAAATCTATGACTCTGACAACTTTGGATTTTCGAACATACGATACTCAGCTGATTTGCATAAAATAGTATAAATGTGGAATGAAATCAGAAATGATCAAAATGGAAAAATGTTATTTACTTTTACTTTGACAACAACAGTTGACTGTGAAAAATGTTCACTAAATGTCTAGTCTATTACTAGCTCTATTACACGACGGCATTTCTTACGGGCATATTTTTCAGTTCTCTTTTAAAGTTGCTGCGCAATTCATCGAGCTATTATTACACGTTGAATTTTTCCAATTTCGAATAATTGAATTATCACAAAAGTAATAACCATAAAAAGTCAAAATCAAGACAAAAACGGAAACCCGAAGCACAATCCCAGGGCATTTCATGACTCCTCCTCCTCTCTTACTTCTCTACACCTCTTGCCTAACGAACGTAAAATTCACGAATTTTCTTGCGGGGAAAAATTCATCGTGTAATAGTGATCAGAGTCGTAATGCATAACATCGGCGAATTTTATAGTTTTTTAACTGAATGTTTTCAATTAACAATTGTATTAAAACATAATTCGAGCTAAAGCGCCTTGATTTTTGAATAAAAGTTGAACTACATTGTTAAGGAACTAATCAGGTATTTACTAGGGTACCCATTTAATCGGGTTTTTTGATTAATCGGTTAATCGTTAATCGTAAATTTCAATCTGACAATTAACCGAACAAAACGCAATCAAATTATTCGAATAAAATTAAACAAAAAAAAAAATTACAGCAGACAGTTGTCCGAGGCCTTCGGCCACGGACTGTCCCTGCAGGCTGTGTCAGAGACACGGCCATTAAGTTTAACGTAGAATACGCCATCCGATAAGACAGAAAACATATATAACAATAAATGATAAATAATATAAGCAAATGAATTTATTGTTATATATGTTTTCTGTCTTATCGGATGGCGTATTCTACGTTAAACTTAATGGCCGTTTCTCTGACACAGCCTGCAGGGAAAGTCCGTGGCCGAAGCCCTCGGACAACTGTCTGCTGTAATTTTTATATTTACCAACGGCATTTGATTCAAGTCCGTTTAAAAAAAAAATATTATGTTCAATTTTTTTAAACTTAATTTAATTTATGTATTTTAATTAATATTTTTATTGAAATAAGTTCTGCGAATGTTGAGAGGGCCGCCCTAATATTAAAAAAGGTTTACCTTATCGAGTCTTCGCATTAGCATTCGAACGTTGTGTGAAAGCTTTACGCTTTACAATTCAAAATTAATGTTACAACAGCTTTATTGAAGCTTTCGCAAAAAAGCTTTATTACGTTAGCTTACTGTTTGTTTCACTTTTTACTAGATACATGTTGCCAAGCAACATTAGCCTGCTGTTCGTTTCACTTTTTACTAGATACATGTTCCTAAGCAATGTTGAGCAACCAAAAACACTCAACCAAACACCACACATATGTTTGAGTGTATGTGTTTAAACAATTTTCATTTGAGAAATTAAAATACTAGAAATATATCAACCAATATGAAATGTATATCAAACGAAAGATAACATCTTCATTTACCTACAAAAAAAATTTTAAAAAAATTCATCTAGCCGTTTCCTCAAATTCAATGAAATAAAGATTACAACAATAAAAACCTGACATGACTCCTCATACCGTAAGGTAAGACGTATTCTACGTCAAAAATAAAAAAGTGTTCAAACATTTATTAGAACAAAACAAACCGTAACAAAAGCAACTTCATTACGAAGTATAAAATATACGTAGGTACAATTCATAAATCGTCGTTGCAACAACATGAAAATTAGTGACTTTTGGTACCAAGCCAAAATTAAACAAATCTCTAAAGTTTGGACCCAAAGTGCCACGCTTTCGGGTAGCTCCCATACAAAGGGTAGGGTCGCTCTGAAACAATATTTTTTTATTTTTACAAACATTTTGCGAAGCGTAATTTTCTGACTATTATCCTTATTGTATATAGTTTGAGCAGAATCGGACCAGGCATTTTGATACCCCCCATACAAAGTGACCAGTGGGTCTTAAAATTTAATGAACCAATTTTGAGACAAATTTTTTTTATTTATAACTATGAGCCAAAGCACTGTGTGACGTTTTCTCTCAACAAACTATCAAATCTGTTCGAAATGTGTGTAAAGTTATGAAATTTGTTTGCAAATCGTTGTCGTATGAGTTGCCACATTGCAGGAGTGTTCCTAGACGGACTCCTTGCCATAAACACTTGCTTATATTCTATTAATCGGTTAATCGCACTGATTTGTTCGAGTTAATCGTTGATCGAAAAATTTAATTATTAAAATGTTCGGTTAATTTTATAGCACGATTAATCGATTAACCGAATAATGATTAATTGAATGGTTAACCTAGTATTTACATCGACCAAGATTATCGCATTACGAAGGTTAACTCCGGTACTCACGATAACCCAGAAAATTACTGATACAATTTTAATCTGTTAAAAATAAAGTTCAATTTTTAACCTCATTTTAAACTGGTGACCAATTTGATCCAACTCTGCTATTTACCAAAAAATTCAACCATAATAAAAAACACATATACAAAAAATCAACTGTTTCACTGACGAAAGCTGATTGAAAATTTCCCAACGCTTCGCCAGCACCAAAAATTTTTGAAGCTCAGGCCGCCGCCGGTATTATAGGCTCTTATCGGATTAAAATGTGACCCGATTTGACCAACTGACCCAATTTGTTTAAAATGTGACCCGATTTGACCAACTGACCAAATTTGACTCACTGATCCAATTTTACCCATTCAGTTATTTCAAAAATATTCCAAATTTGTAAAAACTGGAAAACCAATAGCCGCCAATTTAATTTTTCTGTTGGGCCGCCGTCTTCGATAATCTTGTCTCTCCATGGAGTCTGTCTAAGAACGGAGTTGCCAACTGAAATGTCAATTTTATGTCAACTTGGGTGGTGTAAACGGCAAAGCTTAGAGAACAAGGTTATCGCTAACCTGGCGACGATAAACTGCGGTGTAAATGCGACATAACGAAATGTTGTTGGATTAAGTTAGAATGAGAGGTCACGAATGTTAAGGACAATACGTAAACAAAGACGGAGAGAGAACTTTCATGCACAATAAATGACCAACCTGTATGTTATTACGCTCGTATTAAACATGAATTAAACAGTGATTACACTATTTTTTGTTTCAACTTTTTTTTACTTTAATTAAATCTGTTTTTATTTTTGTGCGCTCTTTTTTTTGCTTTACTTGCTCTCTTTGCGTTTTGTCAAAGTTAATATGTTTAAAGATTGCATTAGCGCCATTTCGGTTGCTCTCATAAGAATACACGCCAACAAAACCTATTGTGAGTGGTTTTACGCGTTCCGTCCTTGTTTAGGTATTGGCCTAAAATTGCGATGTGTATTGTGAATGTTGTTTAACTCAATTTATAGACAGGTGACACAGACATTTAAATTAATACGACAAATTACTGGAATTCGCGCCAATTCCCGGGCGGGAAATCCAGGGACCCAAAGCCTACACGGAACCCTAAATATCGATGGTTGAACCTTAAAAACACCAGCCACTTCAACCAATACTAATCGGAGTTAGCTGCCGTTTAGTCCGGAAAATTTTGGTAATTTTATTCTTTACCTTCATCCTTTGATCATTGCAGGCACATCTGCAGAAAATGTCTTTAGTCTTAAGGGAATATAATATTTTTTTTGCCCCAATTATAATTTTAATAAAATTCTGGGTCCAGTACTAAAGTCGAAAAAACAACGTAGTTCCAAAATTGGATGATACTATTGTCAATATATTGGCCAAGATTATCATTAGTCTAGTTTAGAGCCACATATTTCTCTCCAACTCCGATCAGTGTCCAAAAAAAATTAATTTGACAAATCTGGTACCTCCAATACAAATATAAGTAAATAGTTCATAGAGTAAAGATACCTAGAGGGACCAACTTCTCTCAGTGAATTTCCCATATTAGGCTTGGTTGCATGTTGAATAGTATTGCTTCAATAATAACAGATAGAGAGAGGCATTGGTTCAAAACAAATAACAAGAAAACAAAAACGGCATTTCGCGTTAGTGTGTTAAAATTTTTGTGATAAATTCAATACAAATGTATACCAACAATAAAATATTGCAAAAAGGTCGAAAATACGTTTCAATTTCACAGTTCTCCACCAAAACGTCATGGGCAATTCCATGTGACTCACGTTACAGTTTGACAAATATTTTCAATGTTAAATTCCATGTCAATCAAAGGCATATTCATATTTTTCAATGAAAATATGCATATAGGTACTAGGCTACTGGCTTTAACTAATAAATTTTTTTTTTCGAAAATATAATATAACCATATGGTACCTAGACAGTTATTTGACATTGTGACTCACGTTACGAAAAAAACAGACAGCAACATTTAGAAGTCAACATTAATGTTAATTTTCTCCTCTTGTAGAACAGTTTTAAAAAATCAGCTTGCTTTAAAAGGTTCAAAACATTCAAGGCTTTTGTTTAACCTTCAAATTCCTAATATTATATACCAATTATGATGTTAGTTCTAATTAATAAGTGTGACTCACGTTACTGTATCTTGTGACTCACGTTACATTTCCTACTTCTGCTTAACAATATCCCTTATTTTGCAATTGTTTGAATTTTAATATATGTTTCAAAGGAGTTACAGTAGGAGTTACTGTAAAATTTTACTATTTTGTTTCTAATATTTTTTATAAAAATTTAAAAATTCTACTTTTTGTGACTCACGTTACAAAATTTTTGGCTTTTCTTAAAATAGGCACTTACCACTTATTTGAGATAAATAAATAAATAAATGGTTTCCCATTACATCTCATGAAGGGACTGGGGAGAACTTCTCACAATCACTGAGCTGTGCGCTTTCCAGTTTTCACTCACTGATTGGGACCTACAGTTTTACACCGATTCCGAACGGTAATTTGAGAAGCTTTTTCATGGCTAGATACTCGATAGTGTCGCCGTCACTATGCGAGGTGACCGCCGCCGAAAGAAATTTTTTTTTTGAAGGTGGTCAGAGCCGGGTTCGAACCCAGGATCTCATGTACAAGAGCCGCGCACACTAACCATTGCACCACCGATTTGAGATACTTATTTGAAAATAACCTTTAAAATTTATTCTCGATTAAAATACCTTCATGAATATATATATACATGTGAGGAAAAATTAAATACTTAGAACAATACATACCTGTGAAATTGACTAAAATTGGGAAAAAAAATCGATCACCATGTGCTCTAAAACAAACCTTCTCATAAACTTCAAACATTATTCAATAAATATAAAACAGAGATTAGTTGGTTTTGTGAAATATTTTTTTCCCTTGGTGGACCGTTTGTCATGGAATTGCCCACATGACAAATTTAAGTCAACAGTTCTTGTGTAAGTCTCTACCTGGTGTAAGTCTAAATCGCACCGAACTCACCACGAAGTGTGTGAAATGATACGGATGTTTCCTCTGGATATATTTACTCTATGAAATAGTCACTTAAACTTGATTTCAGAAATATTTAAATCGTTATCCCTTTAATAGGGATTAATCAAATTGTCAAATCAAAGCCAAGTCCTTCATTCGTAATCCTACTATAGTTGCGTTGGTGCATAAGTTGATACAGAAAGTTGACTTTTCGGAATTTTCAAATTTATCACAAATAGTTTTGTTAGCGAATATGGGAAACAGTTTGAAAAATTTCGATATCTCGGAAACTGAGCGTCCAATTTTTGTGAGTTGCTAATGATTTTGGATAAATCGCTACAATACAAGTATCGTATGTACATGTCTGTCTCCGCAGAAGTGCACCTCATCGCCGAAATAACCAAGCGTTTCTTCAGCATAGCACTAAATCATTTTTTAAACTTCGCTAAGTATAAAACTCCCTGAAATAAAACTGTGACAAAAGCGGCCTTTTCGCCACAATAATAAATCCTAAAAATTTGTTTAAAGGATTCTGCCATATTGAAGTTGGTGATTGGACGCACCGTTTCGGGGTGAGAGACGTATATTTATTTTAGTGATCTCTACAAGTGGGTGATTTTTTAAATTGTCTACCTTTGAATTTGGTTTACTTTGTTCAAAATTCGAAAAAATTGGTTATTTTTCAACACCTAAATTTTTACTATAAAGAATGGGTATGTGTTGGGTGCTCTGCATAAATTCACTTATGTTTGTTTACACATGGAAATGTATGTAAAAGCAACATTGATTGCAAATTTTCGAAATTTGTTGTTGAGATTTTATCAGTTTGTTTTACTTTTTATGTCAAATATATCGGCTGCTACCGCCAAAATAACGCAACGACATAAATTAAATTTCACCAGAGAAGGGGTTTCTCATGCAAACAACAAGCAAAGTATTATATACATTTCGAGAATTTTACTGGAAGATCTATTTTCGATTTTCAACTAAATCTAAACTTCGAAAATGTTGCCTCACACGACATTTTAGCTGTCAGGGCTCGATTTACCCATAGAAAAATACATATCATAGAAAGTTTTATTCGCTCAATAAATTAAACGTCATAGGTACGATGGAAAGTAAACATTGGATGGTGGAAAATATGGGTTCAATAATACCAGATGGTGGCAATAGTACACAGCGATCCACAAAGGAACAACAACCGAATTTCGTGTTTTTGTGACAAACTAGTTGTGCTAAATACAATACAAATGTATACCAAATTTAAATTTTTCAGTTCTACGCCAAAACGACAGGAAAAAGTTAAGTGAACATATTTTGTAACTCCACCTGGTGTAAGATAATTTTAAATTTAATTGCTCTCATTTCCACAAACCTACGATGAAGAGTGTGAAATGAAACGTCAGATGAGAGAATAAGTTTATCTACGTATGTATTAGTCTATGGATATACCCAATTCATAAAATAAACTCAGCGACAGGTTGGAATTTATTACATTTATCTCTTCACATCTTATCCACAAACTAAAAATCCCTTGATAAAGTTGCAACAGAAATCAGCGCGCGTAAATGCGGACTGCTTGCTGTAAGTCCAGCCATGTACAAACATAAGGGTGGCTCGAAATGTTAAATATTATTATCAAATCAAATATAAATTACACACACCGAAATTAAATTAAACTTACGCATAACATTACCCTACGTCATTCTTCGGAATGATTTAGTTAGCTCCAAGGATCAACCAAAGTAGCGGCTTTAGAAAAATGCATACGCAGTTCGACGTTGCTAAAGTGGATAATTGATTTCAGGCAATCATTGAAGATTTAAAATGAAAGGGCTATAAATGGGTTCTCATTGCATGTACAGCAATGACATGAAGACTCTATTTTCAATTTTCCTGGAATTAACTTAAGACAAAATTTTAAAAATACTCGTACTAACTATCAAAACTGATAAACTAAAAGTAGCGAACATGAATATTAGTCGTATTTGGTTACACCGCTTGCTTATATTGTCGCCTAATTTGTATGGAGATCTAAGCAATATTAAGCGGCATTTTAAAACTTACTTACTTATGCTGTTTCGAACAACCCCGGGGGTCGGGGACCTTCCAAAACGAAGATAACAAATTTCGCCAATCAGTTCGATATTTTGCTTTATCTCTCCACTTGGTAATACCCAGTGTACGCAGGGATTCGTCAACCTGATCCCTTCAGCGGAATCTTGGTCTTCGGTTTTTTCGTCTTCCTTCGAGTTCGGTTTCGAAAACCGTGCTGGTCCGTCTTCATCCATTATAATGGCCTAGCCAGCGCAATCGCGTTATTTTAGTCCGCTTAACTATGTCAATTCGGGATAAAGCCCATGGATTATGCGTCGGCGATAATACGATTTCCAATAAATCCATTTGACTTTTTGATGTTGGGGGATAAGGGTAGAGCGCATGTAAATCAGATTCAATGCGGACCACAACTTGTCATTCATTAGCATCAACTTTTTATCTGGCTGATGAAATCGAAAATAAGAGCGATTAAAGGATAATTAACCTTCGCTCATGCTCATGATTGAGAAATGTATTGTCCGCTTAATGAGTGTTTTATGTGTTTGGTGTCAACATAAAGGCAACATAAATTAAATGAAAAATCCTGTAATCATCCAAAGTCATAAATAGCTCAAATATACATATTAAGCAAATATGTCTGCTTCAGTGTATTAGATTGGTTTAACCCCACATGGACGGTGTTCATTTAAGTCTTTGAATTTCGTCGCTATAACAATATTCTATTCTTTTGTCTAGTGCACTGGTTATAATTATCACTCCATTGTTAAAGTGCAGAGGAAATGTCTGTGGCGCAAGAACTACAACCGTCTCAATTGTGGTCGTTCGCAACATCAGCAACACTGACAATAAAGGTCCTGCAATTTGTCCCAAAATTCTAACAATTGCCTTCGACGTATCTCTAAGAGTGTGTGTACTCGTGTTGCTTTCGTGGCAACAAAGAAATATTTTTACAATACATATGACAAATGTTTGTTCCTAGTTAAGGAGAAAAAATACACAGATTTCATGAATTTGTCTTATATGCTCCTTTATCCTCCTTTGTATTGGTGGTAGTGCATAACTTTCTTTCGGTCATCTTCAGTGCAACAACCGGAGTGCCGCATTCATTTGTTGCAAAATAGGGTGTTTTTTACTTCTCCAAAATTTCATTTTTTGTCGGTCATGAAAAAAGTGAACGAAGGAGTCTGTTAGAAGTTTGGGAAAATTTCATTACTCTTGGTACGGAACTTGGCTATATAGAACTATAAGGTAAATCACCTATAAGGTAAGGTAAATCTATCTTTGCTTGAGCTTTCGGCAATCGCTTTTTAACACCGATTGCGAACTGCTTTTGAGAAGGTTTTTCATGGTTCATCACACTCCGTCCCTAAACGAGTGTGTCAGAGCGGGGATTGATCTTCCCACTTCTCATACACAAGGCGTGCGCACCCTAGCCACCCGATTATTTCCTTAGTAATGCATCCAAAGTTCATAATGCATATTCTTTGCAAAAGTTTTGCTTGAATAAACCACTATTGACAAAATAGTTTTGTCAAGTTTAGCATAGATATCGGTTTGATAACAGACATATCCATCCATATCCATATTAATTAGAACAGATCTGATTTCTATGCTATGTGCAATGTTGCCTAAACAATGTGGAACATCGGCATAAAATTCACCAAAATATACCAACATATTGTTACGAAAAAGTAAAAGCTTTTGGTTGCTGTTAATGACTCTACTAACAGTATGTAAATAACAGGCGGTTAGTGCTGCGCCTGAAAGTATGCATTGTAACAACGTTCCAGCTCGCTAAACCAGTAGCATGAATTCACCTCAGTAAAGATAACTCTCCGCCATTCGAGATTGTTCTACAAAGATAAACAACAACAACAACATCCAGATTCTAGAAGGTTCTTGAATTCGCTAGATATACCTTCATTTGAGTATGGTGAGTTGGTATAAATAGCGGAGGTCTTTAGAGTGGAGAGTTCAGTTTGTGATTAAACCCCGTAAAGTAAGCAACGCGAATTGATAGTAAAATACAAGACTTGTTAAAGTGTCATAAACAAAGTAAACTGTTGTACTGTATAAGTAAAATAAAAGTAAGTTAAACCGTTGTAATTATCGTAATTTAAAACGAACCTTGTTTTATTATTGGGAATAAAACAACGCAAAAAGGACGAATAAGGAAATTCGTAACATTGGTGACAGAAGTGGGATTACGAATTAAGGACAACGATGAAGTTTGAAGAACTCAAAGTTGAACAGCTAAAAACGGAGTTGAGTAAATTGGATCAACCGACAGCTGGTAATAAGGTAGAGCTGCAGAGGCGATTAATAGAAGAATTCAAGCGCCGAAACATTGACATTGACAACTACCAGTTTGAGTGCAAAGAAGAAATGGAGGTACCTGCAAAGGAAGCAACTGATAATGTAGATGTTTCGACAATGTTTGCAGCCATGATGGAAAAATTTAACCAAAACTCTAGAATTATTAACGAGAAGCTGGACGAGAAATTTGGTGAATATTCTAGAATTATGAATGAAAAATTTGGTGAAAATTCTAGAATTATGAATGAGAAATTTGGCGAGAATTCTAGAATTATGGACGATAAATTTGGAGAGAATTCTAGAATTATGAACGAGAATTCTAGAATTGTGGACGAGAAATTGAGCGAAAATTCAAGAATAATGCAGGAGACATCTAACGCCACAAATGACAAACTTCAACAAATTTCGGAAGTTATGAACAACATGGAAACACATGTTAATGAGAAATTCGAAAACGTCGAACAGAAGTTCGAAGAAGTTGAGCAGAAGATTGAGCAATTCGAGAATAAGTTTGAGAAAGTCGAAAATTATGTTAGTGAATTGCAAAGGAGAATGAGTGAACTCCAGTTGCAAGAAGGGCCAGTGCGAGTAATTTCTGAAGGATCTAGTAGATTGAAGGCTCCCAGTTTCGATGGCTCTACACCATTCGACGTTTTCAAATTCCAATTCGAAATGGTTGCAATTAAGAACTTGTGGAACAGCAACGACAAAGCACTAGAGCTAATTTTAGCACTGAGAGGCAACGCAGCAGAAGTCCTTCAGAGCATTCCCTTCAGCGCCAGAAACAACTACGAGGATATACTGGCTGCGTTACAACGCAAGTATGGTGGCGATCACAAGAAGGATTTATATCGCATGGAATTAAGAGCCCGAGTGCAAAAGCATAATGAAACGCTTCAGGACTTCGCCACCGAGGTGGAACGTTTGGTGTTGATGACTTATCCTGGTGAGTCCCACCCATTCTTGGATCAATTTATGATTGAAGCATTCGTCAACGGCATCCGTGATCCTGACATAAAATACGTGACTTGTGCCACACAAAAAGCTACATTCGCCGAAACCGTTTCGTTCGCATTGGCACAGGAGACAGCGAAATTTGTGTCCAAGCCTCAAATACAAAGAGTTAGAAAAATTGAAATGGAGTCGGAGGCAGCAGATTTGAAGGGTGTCATAAACGGTCTTAAAGAAATGATGCAAACCCTCAGTAAGGCGTTATCAGACGGAAGTAAGCTCAGACCAAAGTGCTACAATTGCGACAAACCTGGTCATATTGCACGAAACTGCAGAGAGCCACGAAAACGATCAAGATCGATCTCACCTCAACGTGGCAATAAACGAGCAAATTTTACTGTACAAAATGAATCTCCGTTAAACTAAAACGAGCTAGCCCAGAGGGGCATGGACTGGCTCCCACAACCGAGGGCCCCACGATCTCCATCTCAATAATACAACAGAAAAACAACAACCTCACTGTCTACCGAGCTATCGGTGGTCGGAAGCGCATATTGACTATGGACACAGGCGCGTCACAATCTATCATCAGATCAGATTTGATAAATGGACCAATGGAATCGTTACATGGTGTAAGACTCCGCACAGCAACGGGTGAACCAGCAACTGTACATGGTAAAGTTAAATTAAAGTTAGCCATTGCCAACATGAGCAACGAACACGTGTTTATTGTCGCCGACATTGTAGATGAAGTGATAATTGGCGCAGATTTTATGATTGCCCAAGGCCTCAAGTTAGATATGGGGCAGCAAGTTTTGACGTGGGCTAATATGGAAATTCCACTCAATGTGGGATACGACAATACAACACAGCTTAAAAGGCTGATCACTCACAAAGATGTAAAATTTCCACCAAACTCAGAAACCATAGTCTGGGCCCGAATGGAGGGAGATTGTGAGATCGGCGGTTTGTGGGTAG
Organism: Phaonia tiefii; assembly: GCA_963931995.1. Lineage (NCBI taxonomy): Eukaryota > Metazoa > Arthropoda > Insecta > Diptera > Muscidae > Phaonia > Phaonia tiefii. The sequence continues at coordinate 278,460,209 of OZ008370.1, forward strand.
TTGAACCGGCAAGTATAAAAAACTATAACATCATCACTGCTAAAGCTCTAGTAAAGACTAATAATGAACGATACTTGCCTGTACGAGTTCTAAATTTGTCCAACAACGAGGAGGTGATCGGCGACCGCACAGAAATTGCAGAATGTACACCAGCCGAGGCGGTCATCAACTGTGAAGATAATTCGGACTGCAGCAAACTATCTGAAAAGGAGCAGAAAGTGCTGGAGTCGCATCTCAGTGAGTGGGTGCGAGAACTAAAGCCTTCTGATAGGAACAAAGCAAAGCAATTACTGGGGAAGCATGCGTCTGCCTTCGCCCTAAAAAAAGAATGCCAAGGTAGGACATCAATGGTAAAGCATGACATCAACACAGGGGAAGCGAGACCAATAAAACAGGCGCCCAGAAGTCTTCCACTTGCAAAAAGAGATGAGGTGAAGAAACTGGTAGCTGAAATGCAGAAGGATGGTGGAATCGTACTAGTTAAGAAGAAAGATGGAAGTACTCGATTTTGTGTGGATTATAGAAAGCTCAACGACGTCACCAAAAAGGACAGTTATCCACTACCAAGAATTGATGACACATTGGATACGTTGTCAGGAACAAAATGGTTCTCCACGCTGGACTTGCAAAGTGGTTATTGGCAAGTAGAAATCAGCGAGAAAGACAAGGAGAAAACTGCATTCAGCGTAGGGGATGGTCTGTGGCAGTTCAAAGTAATGCCATTTGGACTATGTAACGCTCCAGCCACCTTCGAGCGATTAATGGAGTGCGTGTTGAAAGGACTTCATTGGCGAACATGCTTGGTGTACCTAGATGACATCATTGTCATGGGGAAAACATTCGATGAACACCTGAAGAATCTTAAAGAAGTCCTTCAACGTATAACCGCGGCTGGGTTGAAACTCAGCCCGAAAAAGTGTTCTCTGTTCCAGAAGGAAGTAAAATACTTAGAACATCGAGTGACAGCAAATGGCATTTCCACCGATGAAGACAAAATCTTGACAGTGAAGGATTGGCCACGACCGCAGAATCTCCATGAATTACGCAGTTTTCTAGGGCTCTGTACGTACTACAGACGGTTTGTGCCGGGTTTCGCCACAGTGGCTGCAAGTCTTCACGAGTTGACAATGAAAAATCTGCCGTACTGTTGGAGCGAAAAACAAGAAAATCATTCCACCAACTGAAACAATATTTATGCGCGGCTCCTTTGCTTGCATATCCTGTTGCTGGAGAGAAATTCATGTTGGATACTGACGCGAGTGGTTACGGAATAGATGGCGTGCTCTCGCAGGAAATCAATGGTCAGGAAAAAGTTATTGGGTACTACAGCCGAATACTCTCAAAGCCAAAGAAAAATTACTGTGTTACGAGACGAGAGCTACTGGCAGTCATAGAGTGTGTCAAACACTACAAGTATCTGTACGGCCAGCCTTTTCAGTTAAGAACCGATCATGCGGCGCTAAGGTGGCTACTGCAATTTAAGAACCCCGAAGGCCAACTTGCTCGTTGGATTGAAAGACTGCAGAGCTATGACTTCAGCATTGAGCATAGAAAAGGAGGAAAACACGGTAATGCTGATGCCCTGTCACGTCGTCCATGCAAGCTGGAATGCAAACACTGTTCAAAAGCAGAGGTGAAAGAAAACATCATTGACGTACGTCTGCTTCAACTAGAATCCAACGAAGACTGGTCAACAGCACAAAGAAGCGACCCTATACTAGCAAAAATCATTTCTGCAAAAGAAAAAGGTGAAAGACCAACACGCAATGACATCGCCTCAGAGAGCCCCCTGGTGAAAGCATACTGGGCTCAGTGGAACAGCCTAAAATTATTGGATTGTTGCCTATACCGGTTATGGGAAAGTGAGGATGGTAAAATAGTCAAAAAGTTAATAGTGGTACCTTCCTCCAAGGAAGAAGAGATACTAACAGAATTCCATAATGGCCCGAGTGGAGGACATATAGGTATAACCAAGACCATTGAAAAGCTAAAGCAACGGTTCTACTGGGTTGGCTGTCAACAAGCGGTAGCCGATTGGATAGCAAATTGCACCCAATGCATGACAGCTAAGGGACCAACGCGAAGAAGTCATGGCCATATGCAGCAATACAACTCAGGTGCACCCTTTGAGCGTATAGCTATGGATGTGGCTGGTCCATTTCCAGTTAGTAGCTCAGGAAACCAGTACGTATTAGTGGTTATGGATTACTTCGGTAAATGGCCCGAAGTATACCCTGTTCCAAATCAGGAAGCGAAGACTATAATTAAAGTGTTTGTGGATAACTGGATATGCCGTTTTGGTGTCCCCTCGGAGCTCCATTCGGACCAGGGTAGGAATTTTGAATCAACCATCTTCAAAGAAATGTGTGAGTCATATGGTATTCGGAAAACAAGAACAACACCATTGCATCCTCAGTCTGACGGAATGGTTGAAAGATTCAATCGAACTCTTGAAGAATACCTAAGAAAAGTAGTCAGCGCAGATCAAAGAGATTGGGATGAACACATACCGAAGTTCCTTTTGGCATATAGGACGGCCACCCATGACTCCACTTCGCGTACACCCGCTAAAGTAATTTTCGGAAATGAGCTGAAGCTGCCTGGAGATTTGGAGTTCGGTACCATACCAGCGTCTGACCCTGCGAACAGTGATGTCAATTACCATGATACGGGGGATCTTAATGATCTCCATGAATTCGTGCGCAACAAATTAAAAATGGTCAGTAACAAAATGAAAGCCAGATACGACCGAGCGGCAAATTCAGAAGGATTTCATGAAGGCCAGCTAGTTTTACTGTTCAACCCACAGCGCAAGAAGGGTTTATCTCCAAAACTTCAGACTCACTGGGAAGGCCCTTACAAGGTTGTCAAACGAATAAATGACGTGGTTTATAGAATCCAGAAAAGCCAAAGTCCAAGAGCTAAAATGAAAGTCGTGCATTTGGAAAGACTAGCTCTGTATGGAAAACGGAGGGTTGAGCCTGCTCGGGACGAACTGGCTTAAGTGGGGGGCAGTGTTACGAATAAGTAAAAGCTTTTGGTTGCTGTTAATGACTCTACTAACAGTATGTAAATAACAGGCGGTTAGTGCTGCGCCTGAAAGTATGCATTGTAACAACGTACCAGCTCGCTAAACCAGTAGCATGAATTCACCTCAGTAAAGATAACTCTCCGCCATTCGAGATTGTTCTATAAAGATAAACAACAACAACAACATCCAGATTCTAGAAGGTTCTTGAATTCGCTAGATATACCTTCATTTGAGTATGGTGAGTTGGTATAAATAGCGGAGGTCTTTGGAGTGGAGAGTTCAGTTTGTGATTAAACCCCGTAAAGTAAGCAACGCGAATTGATAGTAAAATACAAGACTTGTTAAAGTGTCATAAATAAAGTAAACTGTTGTACTGTATAAGTAAAATAAAAGGAAGTTAAACCGTTGTAATTATCGTAATTTAAAACGAACCTTGTTTTATTATTGGGAATAAAACAACGCAAAAAGGACGAATAAGGAAATTCGTAACAATATGTTGCCAAATCAAAATTAAACTCGCCAAAAATTAACCAGTGTACGAACCGAGGTCTCCGGCACTCGACCCTTGGGCATACATGGGGCAAATTAATCATATGACAGTTATAATTTATAGTGAATTGTCTCTACTAATGCAAATCAATTTAACATTGGCAATTGTATTCATTTTCAAAGAATTTCCATCATATCTTGCAATTAACTTGCAAAGAACCAATTTTTGCGTGTTATCATGGGGTTGTGATGAAATGGTCCAATTCGAATGGTAAAATTTTTTTTAAATCACCAAAATAAGAAAATGAATGTAACAAAAATAAAAATATTCCTATAACTCAAACTAAAACTTCCTCAAAGAAAAAATCAATAAAACGACCATCCCGAAAAAGAGAGTCCAATCGAAAAAATAACCAATTTTTGCTGGATTCTAAGGATTCTTGATAAAGTTATCCAATTCGGATGGAAGAATTTTTCCGATTAGAATACCCGCTTCCTCGATATAAACATATGGGATTAGGGATGTTTTGTTTGAGCACGTTTTAGTTTTAGCGATTTTTAAATGATGCCATATGAGAGACATCCAGGTATTAAAGTCTCCTATGGTGGTCAAACATTTATTATTGTTAAAAAAAATCTTCCATACGAGTTGGACTACTTTATAAACCCGTTAGAAATTGAGCGAGCGATTTGTTTTCAAGAAATATGCGTTCTTTCTAAATTTTTCATATTTTCACTACCGACAAAACGGTAACGAATTCGTTATCGTTTCTTACACAATTAGCCCCCTGGGTAATGTGTAAAGGCCGCTTTCCAATACACTGTGGATAATGGGTAGTCGTGATGTGTAATTCCTCATCATCGTGGGAAACTACACATTCATTTCCCCATACCCTGTGGGTAATGGTTAAACGATCGTTACCCACACGGATTTTACGGGTTATACATGGGTGGGTAAATAAGGACTCTGGTTATTATCTACAGATTGACAGACTGCAAGTTAATTACGTACTAACGGGATTGTGGTAGAAACATTCCAAATGCTGAAATAAATAGCGTAAATTTTCCCACAGTCCTGATTATCAATTACGCCATTCCCAAACATATTCTAGTCGTGCCAAAGTATTGTGTGTATTTTGTTTTTGGAAAATGTGTATTAAGTATTCTGTTCTTCCAATTTTTTATCAGGAAACAGGATCATTTAACGATCCCATAAACACCTTGTATTATAACTTTTGTACGCGGAGATCGAGCCACCTTCACCTCCGCACGTTTCAGCAGACGTCGTCCAAGAGACTGCATAGACCTGGTTAAAATGTGTCAATCGAAAGTTTTTTTAGTGCGTTATACAAAATTCAGAGGGAATTAAAATCTTTTGACGATTTTGGACATATGAAACACTGACGTATCAAACTATCCTAAACAGTTTTTTGAATTTATGAGTACGATATTGAATACAGGCCCACTCATTATAGATCTTTCACACCCAGTGTCATTGAACGAATTCTTTGCGTAATTACTTACACACGCTGAAAAATTTGCCTTTTTTTATTGTTTGGATGCAAATATAACGTGTTTGTAGCTTGCCGCAAATATAGTAAACTTGTGTATAACATGATTGGCGCACAATGATTAATACGTTGTAATATGTGTATTTGTGACCCAAATGTGAATATCTTTGTTGAAAACTACTCAAAACACTGGTGTCTGTCACAATGAAGAAACAAAAAGCAGCAGATCTTCAATTCACGAAAATAATGCTTGCAAACATGTGCATGATTCCTGCAATATGTTACTGGGGCTGTTATTTTTCAGAGTGCATATCCCCAAGATTTATGAATGAAATAGAAAAAAATAATATTAAATACATTAAATATATATAAGTAGTTAGTTTTCCCGCACCCTGTAGGACAACAAAAAATTATAATTTAATCGTTTTAAATGGAGAAATGCAGAAGAACTCCGTCTTAAAGAGGAAGTTATGCTTGGACAGGGATATTTGAAGCCTTTTACCTTTCAACGAATAGGTGCCACAAATGGTATAAAAAAGGGCTCAACCTATTGTCCAAGGAGTACGACAAAAATCCGTCACTATCTACACAACCCCTGCCTGATAGATCCATATGGATTGTAATAAACATGCATATGGACGACTCAATGACTGAATGGATGACTGCATCGATGCATGGCTGGACGAATAAGGATGTACTTGAAATGAAATACAAGTATTGTCCGAGTATAATACACAAGCAATGCCCATATGCATGTATACACTGGCATATGTGTGTGTTAAAGACCATGAATGGATAGAAGAGGACACCACACAATGCGACTGAATTGAACAGGTGCAAAAAAAAATACACAACAATATTTCCTTTTTTGTCAACAACGATGCAGAGTCCTAGAAATAGGAGAATCCACAAATGAGACTGAAACAGGCAGTGCGGCATCATTAAAATGACCACAAGTTTGGATTAATGACAATATCAGTCGAAATCGGGGACATTTACTTACTCTTTTACACAGTATTAGATAAAACCAATTTGCTTTAGGTCAAAATTTCAGACACCTTCTTGTGTCCGTGGGTCACGGTTAACGTTTTGATGTTTCTGCCACGATGGTAAAGTTGAAACGTTGTCTTCAGCAGGTTGAAGGCAACTCGCTTGAAGAATATTTATCATTATATTTCCTTGTTCTTACTTTTAGAAAAGATTATGGACTTGACACTAGGTGCGATTCTTATCTAAAGTATAACAGTATTGATACTTCGGAAGCTATAGATGACGAAGGTATTTTGAAGAAAGTGTTTCCACTTGTGACAATCGACAACCGATCCTTAAGTAATTGTTTATCATTTGATGTTGGATCCGTACTTTTACGAAACACTGGGGTCGGGTTCGAGTGGAGTCGTGCATTTTCAAATGCTGAAGTCGGAGTCGCCCAATTTTGGTCAGACTCCATAGTCTTGGTGTAATCACTAATTAAAAGTAATATTTTACATGTCTGTGAAGCCTTTTCGAAAATTCATAGGCGAGTTGTAAATATGATTTACAGATGTACCCGCGCAACCAGTTCTGGATGAATTTTGCATAGTGTTACCCAATAATGAAGCCAGCATTTAGCGAGGTAACTGTCAGCGATGGGGTCAGTACAGTAATTGATCCCACCTTCTCACTTACAAGAATTCCGCACATTAACCATTGCACCACCGGCCACAAGGTGATGAACCTTCCTGTCTTCCTTACAAGTATATCTGTCTACACATACATAACAAATTGGGCCAACTAATTTGTCCTTATCGTACACCCCCTGATACAAAAGCTGTCTAATAGTTGTGACCAGGTCATCTATTGTGGCCAGGAAGCATCCTTGGAATCCAAACTCACAATCCAAACATAAAAGTATCAACCAGAACGCGACTTTATCGCTTGTCGCCAAAAACTGTAAAGTGCAGAACAGAGGCCTAATAGAAAAATATAAGTGAATCACAACATTTTAAATGCAATGACAACAAGCTTATGTCAGCGCCGGGGGCATGATTTGTGGGCGTCTAGGCTGAAACATCTAAGCAGGACCACTGTCTCTTTTAATTTGCTTCAACAATAGCAGTCGGGGGTGCAATGTTTAGTGTGGGTTCGATCCAGTAATGAGCCACCAAAAATCCTCACAAACCCCCGTTCGTAACCGGTGTAAAACTGTAAGTGCAAAATTAGAAGCGCACTGCTCACTGATTTGGAGAACCTCTCCCCTGCCCCTTTATAGGATGTTCTGGGAAAATATTAATTTATTAATAGAAGTTTAGAAAATTTAAGGCATTCGCATCAACTTTTTTGCTGTGTACCAGGTTGGCAGTTTTTCATTATCCTTCCAGTTGAAAATTCCCTAACTTATGTCAGAATCCCTGATGACTTGCCGATCCGCACGCATACAACAAACTTCATGACACCCCGTGACATTTTCATGAATTTGGTCAAAAGTCAGCAGGAATATTCCGCAGTTTGTCAATAGTGGCGAGCAGTGTATGACATGTACACAAGACGTCTTTATGACACAATTCTTCGGTGGGTCAGTTGGTCAAGACGTCATCAAATGTGGTGATAATGTGTCATATTCTAGGTATATCATTTGATGTGTATCCTTGTATGTAAATAATTCATAGAGAAATCATATCAAATCACTTCACACTCTTCGAAGTGAAGTCGGTGCGATAGAGAGATATTCGACGTAAATTGACTTAAACCAGGTGGAGTTACAAGAATTGTTGACACAAATCAGTCACGTCGTTTTGGTTGATAACTGTGGCCGTTGTTGTTTTCTTGCCGTTGTGGTTTTCTTGTTGATTGGTTTGTTATCGCAATTCTTTTCAACATGCACCAGCTTAATCCCGTAAATTTCCTGAGAGAAGTCGTTACTCTAGGTATAGAATTACTCTATGAAATAATTCCTTGAAATAGTGAAAATTCATTTGCTAATTTTCAAATATTGTTGATACAAATTTTAAAATGTTGTCATATTCATTTCATTTCAATAAATATAAATATTTCAATTGAAGAATTTTGAAAACCTTGAAATTTTAACCACGTGACTCGCAGTTGCCAAATGATTATGACTTCCTTTAGTGACGTTCAGCAGTGGCTTTCAACGGATTTTCAAAGGGACGCTCTTACATAAATTGTCAGCCCTTTCACAATCTACATCACCGAACTCATAAATAGTGGGATGTCAAGAAGACATCTTAGACATCTTAAATCAGTTCATTTGCAGCAACCGAAAGTGGTAGACATATTTCTCCGCCGGAATAATTTAAATAAATTTTTTAAAATAGACTAATTAGTTCAACTTAGTAAAGTACATAATAATATTTTATTCAGAAAAATAAATTGTGTGAATTTATGTGTTTGCAGTGATCGTTTGTGTTAATTGTGTATCTATAAATGAAATAGATAAACAAACAGAATGCAAGGAGCAGCACGACAGCAAATAAAGTGACGCATCGATAGCAGAAAAACTACCCCGAAATATGTGACTGAACATTTGTGTGTGTATCTGAGCGTGAGTGTTGCAAGTAAGGGGATCATAAGAAGTAATAATTTAACGTACAATGAAATAAATCCAATCGCACTTTTAAGAAATTTGGTTAAAATAAATAAAAGAGCAGTTGAAGAAAATGATTACAGAGCGATCAGTGGCTTAATGACGGGGATACAATTGAAAGTCAGAACCCTCACAACAACAACAATTGCATAATTTAAGAATACAACGACCACAGTAACACTCAACCCCTCGACTGCCATAATCTTTCTCCAGACGAGTGGAATGCATATAATATATTTAGCAAATTCAGACCATTTTAATACTAACAGTGTATTTATATGCAATAAACAATAAATAATGTCAAACACATTCATTACAGTAATGAAACAAAATCATTGCAACAAGTTCATAGCATCAATGAAACAAATTCATAGCTGCAATGAAACAAATTAATTGTTGTAATGAAACCAATTCATTGCAGCAATGAAATAATTTCATTACAAGAACGATACTTATTCATTGCAACAATGAAACAAATTCATTGCGGCAACGAAACAAATTCGTTGCAAGATTGTATAAAATAAGTGTTTCTGCTTTGGGTATTTGGAAACATAGTTTTTTATAAATTTCTGTTGCAAGAACCTACATTTTATACATTTATTTCATATTTTACATAATTCCATTTGGTTGATCCTTTTTGGCCCAAAACTGATCTTATTTCCAATAAGAATGAAAGGGGTTCCATAATCGGTAATAATATGATGGGTTAAGTTGCCACTGAAAACCAAAATACAAAGTTAACCTCTAATTAACTTTCAATTACGATTAAGTAACCCCATAGTTAACTACCCACTTAAAAACTAGGTCACTAGTCTGCAAGCTTTCTTTAACTAAAGTTGTTCTTCTTGTGTTTGTTTATTGTTTGTCGATATATTTGAGAGCATCGGTCAATATCGTTCTTGTAATTGAGTCTTTTCTCAGAGGGAACGTTACTTATGTGCAGCATTTCGAGAGTAAAGTACTTGTTCTCCTCCGCTAAAATGTTAAGTCGTCAAAGTTAGGAATATGGCCCGTCGTGGCACAGTGGGTACCCAATGCGGTTTTCTGTTCCATAGGCTTATACGTAGCCCTTAAATCTGATTTGTGGGATGATAGTCGAGCCTTCAGTTTCGTCATTGTAGTGCCGACGTATACCTTTTGGCATACAGCATTAGTTTTGTCCCTTTTCGCCACCTTCGACTTTGGCTGGCTGAATAATCTGCTCAGGGTATTGCGCGTTTTTAATGCCAACTACTATGACCCATTGACATAGAAATTGGAGTGCTTTAGACTCTTGGATTATCCAAGTATCTTTTTACAAAGATTATCAGGTATTTAGGAAGGATAGAGTTGGAACGAAATCGGGCGGCGGTGTTCTCATTGCTGTACATTGTACCATTTCTGCTGAATTGGTCACATTCTGTGGGGACTGTGAGTCTGAATTCATTTGTGTACGTCTTCGCATTGGTGTAAGATCTGTTTTTGTGACTTGCTCCTATATTCCTCCCAGTTCTAGTATTGACATTTATATGGACCACCTTCGATTGACAGAATCAGCCGTTAACTTAATGGATTCAAATTCGGACATAATTTGTGTAGGTGATTTTAACTTACCATATACAACGTGGGTCTCTGTAGATGACTCTAACGGATGTTTACCTCTGTCTTCTACTATTATGAGTAATTATTGGGATGGCATTTTTGATTTAGGTCTCCATCAGTTTAATTTTATTAAAAATGTGAACAATAGAATACTGGATCTCGTATTTTCGAACAGTAACTGTATTTCTTTATGTTGAGTTTCTCCCATTGTCTTACCGGAGGATAAACATCATCCAACATTTAAATTTGCTCTTGATGTACAGGAAGAAAATTCTGGGTTAATCCAACGGAAAGAGCTACGTACTATGAATTTTAATTTCGCCAGAACAAATTCTGCCTTACTCAGATCTTTTCTACATAATGCAAATTGGAATTATGATGGTGGTCTTGTGTGCAAAATTGAAAATTTTTATAATATTGTGAACTCTGGGTTTTCTGCTTCAATACCTTATCATCCTTCAAGTTTGGAATCTGGGCCTGCTTGGTTCACAAAAGAATTAAGGGGTCTACGTAATTTAAGAAATAGAATGAAAAGTAGATATGATAGTTGTGGTTCATTAATTTATTTGGCGAAATACGTAGTTGCTAGGAATAAATTTAACGTTCTTAATAGGAAATGTTACTCTTTTTATATCTCTAAAATGAGAAGAGTTCTACTGAAGAACCCGAAACATTTTTTCACCTTTGTAAATTCAAAGCGGAAAGTAGTTGGTTATCCGCGTAGTATGAAATTCAATGGTTCAGAGTCATCAGATGATGCCGATATTTCTGATATGTTTGCTAACTTCTTCCGTAAAATATATTCTCCTTCTGTTGCTTTACTAAATTACCCCTATAATATTAATACGTTTAATGGTATTCCGGATATTATCTTGTCTGAGGATGAAGTTCTTTATGGATTGCAAACTTTAAAACATTCAAATTCGCCTGGACCTGATGGTATTCCCACATCAATTCTTAAAATGTGTGCTCATGAATTGTATATTCCACTCACAAATATATTTAATGAATCGTTGACATCGGGTAAATTTCCCTCTTATTGGAAATCAAGTTTCATAAGCCCACTCTTTAAGTCTGGAAGTCGAGCCAATATTGACAATTACAGAGGAATTGCAAAGCTGAGTGCAATTCCAAAGCTATTTGAAAAATTGGTTACGAATAGACTACTTCATTTTGTTGGATGTTTGGTTTCGCCATATCAGCGCGGTTTTGTTAAGGGCAGGTCGTCTACGACTAACTTACTGGAGTTAACGTCTCATGTTTTTGCAGCTTTTCGTGATAAATGTCAGATGGATGTAATTTATACAGATTTTAGTAAAGCTTTTGACACAGTTGATCATAATTTGTTAATATACAAACTTGATATTATTGGTTTTCCACCTAAATTGTTGCACTGGGTATCTTCTTACCTTAGTGGTCGTACCCAAAAAGTGCGGTTTAAAAATGTATTATCTTCAACTATATCAGTAACATCTGGTGTTCCTCAAGGCTGTCATTTAGGTCCTCTACTTTTTGTTCTTTATTTAAATGATCTACCGTCTATAGTTAAATCCTCTAACATTTTGATGTTTGCAGATGATGTTAAGTTATATATGCCTATATGTGATACTGAGGATTCCACCCATCTTCAATATGACTTGGATGGTGTCACTAATTGGTGTTTGGTAAATGGTATGTCGCTAAATCAGGGAAAATGTAAAAAGCTTTCGTTTTGCCGTAGTACACCGTTGAATTTTGATTACCTTATTGGTTCTTATATATTGGAAAATGTGTATTCCTTCATGGATTTAGGAGTACTTCTTGATCAAAAGTTGCGTTTTGATCTTCATATTGATTCCTGTATAGGCAAAGCCAGATCACTGTTAGCTTTTATAAAAATATGGGCGAAAGAATTTGGTGATCCGTACGTCACTAAACGTCTTTTTGTCTCTCTCGTAAGACCTGGATTAGAATATGCTTGTATTGTGTGGTGTCCGTATAATGTCTGTTACATAGACCGTATCGAATCGATTCAAAGGCAATTTTTACTTTTTGCTTTACGTGGTCTCGCTTGGAACATTGATGATTTGCCACCTTATAAAAATCGACTGATGCTTATTGATCTTCCTACACTTGAAAAACGCAGGTATATGTTAAATGCTATGTTTATTGAAAAACTCATTAGGGGTTGTATATATTCAAATTTTCTCGTGAGTCAAATAAATTTTAATGTTCGCTGTAGACAAACCCGATATTTCTATCCTATAAAACTACCGACTGCCCGTTATAATTACGATTACTACAATCCTTTTCGACGCGTTTGCCTCATTTACAATGAGATCTATAATTCCTTACCCGCTTCAGATTCTTTGAATATAATTAAGCAACATTTAATTCGTAATTAATCGGGAACTTTTATCCAGCTTGTGTTGCCAACCATTTTCCTCTGATAAACAATCTTATTATAAATTCTGAATTCTACAATGAAATGTAGCTAACGCTGAATAGGTGGATGGATCATTAGCGGTTGACGCCAGATGCTGACATTCATGTCCCTCATCTTCATGTTCCAGATCTTCAAGTCCCTACTCTTCCTGTTTATCTCCCATTATGCTATTTTTATGTTCCTGTTTATCGTTCCACACATATTGTTGCGACGTTCCTGCTCCAGATGTGACTGCCTATGTTATCTCCTATGATTTTATCCTAAAGTTCCTGTGAATCATTCCACTAAAATTTGTGGAGTTTGTTTACCATTTCTCTTGTTCCTGCTCATCCCCCTGTTGTTCTACTCCACCTGATGTTCCTGTTCTTGTTCCTCATGTTCCAGATGTTCCTGTCCCAGCTCCTGTATTGCTACTGTTTTAATTATAAGTTATTTTTATTTTTTGTATTTTGTATTATTTTTTAACTATTTTGTTTCATTTTAATTATTTTATGTTAATATTTTTATATTTATATTTTTCTTTTTTAAATTTTTAAATTATACAAATTTTCTTCATATTATTTTGAATTTTACTCTACTCTTTTTCTTATGTTAAATGTATTTTAATTTTATTAAGTATTATATGTTATAGCTACTACCTATAAAATATAAATTTTATAACGTTGTTGAAAAAATATTACCGGCTGTATCCTATTGAGGATTGTAGCTGTGAGATAAATAAATAAATAAATAAAAATATGTAAGCGATTCGCAAACTTTTGGGTCGTCCTGTCGATCTTGACCTGTTGCCATAAATTTCCCTTTAGACAAACATATTTTTAAATACATTACACTGTGCTACAATATTATATACATTTTTTTTTGCGGGCGATTAAACGTTAAATTTTGAGTATCTCAGTTATGGCGATATTTAAATTTGAAATGGTTTTTCTGAATTGACTCCAGTTTTTGAGACACTACGAGGTTCACAGTTCGTATAAAGTTATATTTCCCACACTTCCAATGCAATGAAAATTGCAAAACGAAATATGGTGATTGATTCTGAGCCACCCAAATTTTGAAATTTTAGACATTAAACTCTAAATGTATGGAATAATTTTGTAAACTTTAGTCTTAAATATAACACCACCTTTAATTTTTCAATATTTCGTTGCCTGATATCTCGACAACTTCAAACGCTGTTTTTTGATCTAATATTAGTACCAGCATACGTATCTTTTACAATGTGCAAAATTTTGGCGACATCATCTTTCAAATAAAAGGTCCGCCAAATAGCTTTTTTTTTGAAAATGCTATTAAAAAAAAACTACTGAATATTTTTTCAAATTTCTTTTTTTATTTGAAAGTACAATCCTTCCGGTTAATAATGGAAAATAATTTCATTCAAATGGCTGCCTCGGCTGGCCATGCAGTAGCCTACACGATCGGTCCAATTTTTAAGCACATTATCGATTGTGTGCAGCTGTATTTCACCAATGGCTTCACGAATATTGTCCTTTAAAGCGTCAATTGTCTCTGGCTTGTCGGCGTAACACTTATCTTTGAGGGCACCCCACAAATAATAGTCCAACGGTGTCAAATCGCAGCTCCGAGGTGGCCAAACGACATCAGCTCTGCGGCTGATAGTGCGATCTTCAAAAACAGGGCGCAAAACATCGAGTGTAGCTTCGGCTGTGTGGCACGAAGCGCCGTCCTGTTGAATTACCATGATTTTCTAAGTAATGTCGCAATATTTCCCAGCGTTGTTCAAGCGTATACACAACCATATTCGTTCAGCGAAAGGATAAAACTAATTATCTGTCAAATCAGACATGAGCTAAGTGTTACCATTCGCGAAATAAGCACTAGTTGAAAAACAAAACGTTAGATGGCGGACCCGTTATGTACATTAGGGTGTACTGACTTTTTTTTTTCTTTGAAAGGGGGGGTTCTCAAAAGATGCGTATTGAGGAGACGATTACGGGAACATGAAACTGTTTTTATACGCGGGTACTTATAGTCCTCTACAGGCCGTTCATAGTTTATTTGGATCAAAAAAATTTTGTTGGTTTGAACTTAATTTTAATAGAATTTTTTCCATGCCACCATTTCGAAATCTTAAACAAGCATACGTTTTCTTCCCATATAAATTATGTTTTGAATTTTACATGAAAATTCTATCAAATATTTACAATAAATATAACTAAAAGCTGATTCGCAAACTACAATGAGAAATACGCCAAAAATTGGGAAAAATATGCTTGATCAAGACATCAAAATGCTGCCGTCGCAAAAAATGCTCTGTCAATATTTTGAAAATATATTTTTCTAATTACTTTCACTTTGACCCGTCGTTTGAGCCCCATATTGACCAAAAAAATTATTTTCCCAAATACAATACGAATTCAAACTTCAACAGTCGGTATAAAAAACCTTGCCGTTCCCGTAACCAGCTGTTGAGTACCCACCGCCCACCACAATTGAAATTAAAAAAATCTCGGTTTTCTGAATACTTTTCCCAGCGAATAAACCTGGTAAACCTGGTAGTTGAAAGTTTCATCCAGGATAGAATTTGAGGGAGCATGAGCGATAGGCGAGTTGAAACCCCTGATTTTAAATACGAGTAGTAACTACATCGGTTTATTGACACTATAAATAAATTTTGATCTAAAGTATCACAGCAATTTTCTTCAATTTGTCTGGCTTAAGTTCAAACTGCATCATGACTCCAATTAGGTCAGTGACTTCGGTGTGAAGTTTGTTG
Source organism: Phaonia tiefii (assembly GCA_963931995.1). Taxonomy (NCBI): domain Eukaryota; kingdom Metazoa; phylum Arthropoda; class Insecta; order Diptera; family Muscidae; genus Phaonia; species Phaonia tiefii. The sequence continues at coordinate 278,475,572 of OZ008370.1, forward strand.
GAACTTAAAACCTCTTGCACACTTTTTAAGCCATAGGGCAATATGTTTAGAAACAGATACAACTAATAACAAGTACAAAAGTACAACAGAAAAAATTAACTAAATTAACTAAAACTAACATCCTCATATTTGATTGAAAATATGGAAATTTTAGAAAAAATGTCTATATCTCGAAAACGAAGCGTTCAATCGAAAAAATAACAAATTTTTACTGCTTTCTAAAGTGAGTGAAGTTATAAACGTTTATAACTAGCAAAGACAAGAACCATTATGGTTATTGTGAATGGTTGTAGAAATATTAAATGAGAGACAACCTGAAAAACTTAATTGGAAATTGCAATTTTTCAATTTTTGTTTTAAAAATAGGTAATATTTGGGCTAAATATATCTCAAGTCCAAAATCGAAACTGAAAAAAGTGGGGACAGGGTTGGATACCAAGGCTCCCGAGCTAAAAAATATGTCCCCCTCATTCCCCCTTCCGTCGCAGTTTTCCAGATATGCCCCCTTAATTCTTCTTTTTTTTTTAATATCGGTCCTATTTTGACTAATTATATCTCCGGTCCAAAATCGAACCTGAAAAAGCTGGGGCTAGCGTTGGATACCTTAGTTCATGGGCTATAAATGGTACCACTTTCATTCGCTCCACCTCTGCGGGTTTGTAGACAGACGCATTCACTCTCTCTAACATATACATTTTGACTACAAGGAATCACCCGTATTTTCAAGGTTTTGCTATTTCTGTGTAGAACAGGTGCTCCTTAATTGGTAGAGTAAATTTTTCCGAATTTCCTTGAATACTTTCCAAGAAAATTAGGTTTTTCTGGATGTCTCTTCATTTAATATTTCCCCAACCATTCACAGTAACCATAATGGTTCTTGTCTTTTCTAGTTATAAACCTTCATAGCTTCACTCACTTTGGTTTCTAAGGGTTTCTCACAAAGTGTTTCGATTCGCATGAAATATTTTTTTTTCAAAAAATCGCCGAAATAAGAAAATTGTTCAAATAAAAAAAATGGTTATAACTCGGAAACGGTGCGTCCAATCGCAAAAATAATAAATTTTTTCCTCCTGAGCCCATTTTACCACGGTCATATTTTACTGTTATCGAGATGAATATACCCAGTTGATAAATCTCACCACACTAGATTCTGAATCCCATGTATTTTTTTTTTTTATTTTAATAGTATTACCATAAATTGAAGTGAAGTGAGACTTTTAAACAAAATCATTGAATCTGAATCTGACGCCACTTGCAAAAAATGGGGGCACTTGTCTGGAGGAAATTAACCAATTAGCCTTAACAAATTAACCTAAACACACATATTTTTGATGTGTTAACATCTATAGGCGCGGGTAGGGACTAAACTCACAAAGTGAACAAACACAGTTTGTCCGACTGCGATCACAGATTGTTTGACGTTAAACTCCTCCGAAACGGCTGGACCGAATCGTATGAAATTTTGTGTGCATATCGGGTAGGTCTCGGAATCGGCCAACGTCTATTTTTCATACCCCTAAATGATAAGGGTGACCCACCCCTATATAGAACACAGATTTGTCCGACTGCGAAACACAGAATGTCAGACTGTGGTGTAGCGGCAGCGAATAGGTGTCAGTAGAATCCCGATTATCCGGATCAAATAAAACCAGGGGTATTCCGTATAATCGAAAATCCGGATAATCGATTTAAATTTTGTTTGTATGTAATGGGTTTTACATCCGTCGTTTAGATAATACGATATATAAAAAACGAGCTATAACGATAGATAATGAATTACATAATACCTACGTAATTTAAATTTGTGGTTGGAAATAACTTGTTATTGATTTTTTGACGTAATGAATCGCATCTTTTTATTGCGGCCAAGTCCCTGATGCGCTTCAGTTGTAACAATTGTTTGGGATCCGATTCGTCATGTCTTTCAAACCACTTAAAAGTAACATCTAGAGCTTCAAAAGCTTCTGCGTGAGATAGTACTTGACAGACATCCCCAGCGGGGGTACACTGTCGGAGGCTAGAATAAACTTGTCGTAACATGTCTCGTTGCGCCGTCAAAACATTTTTAAATTGACAATTAGAGCCGAGACGAATGAGTCCGGATAATCGGATATTCGGATAATCGATGTTCGGATAATCGGGATTCTACTGTATATACAAGTGAGATAGCAAGAGATTATTGAAAATTATTTCATCTACATTCTCGACAGGTTTGTGACCAGCTCCATCTGGATTGGATACAAATTTAGACCAAAATAAATTTTAAAAAGTAAACGCTGTCATCGTTGAAGGGGGTTTGTCAATTCAAATATAGCATTTTCCACCAGATATTTTCAAACATATTTCGGAAATATCTCTCTTCAAACAGGTTATAAAATTGATAAACTAAAATTTGTTTTGGCTACAGGAATCTAGTTTCGTCTATCGACTTTTTTAATATACCAAATACAGATTTTAATTCAAATCCGTATTGCCTTCGGTGGCAAAAGCTACAACTATGGGGGTTTTCAACAGAGACGCTACAAAAGTAAATCGATAGGGACAGCAAACGACGCCATTTTTTCCCCCGCTCTTTGACAACAACGAGTCGAAATTATTAAAATTTACTACCGAAATTTGGAGTCAGTGGCCTCAACTTTAAGAGCGCTACGTCCAATTTATGGTCGTCATAATCGTCCTAAAAGATCAACAATTGAGCGTCTAGTGGAAAAATTTGAATCCACAGGCACAATACAAAATGTTCCCGTGCCAGGGAGACAAAGAAGTGGCGGTAGTGGCGAGAATATTGCTGCCGCTGAGACTTCAGTTCAAGAAAGCCCAAATGTGTCTCTCACACGTCGTTCTCAAGCGTTGGGCATCTCTGTGACGTCGTTGTGGCGAATTTTGCGAAAAGATCTTGGCCTACATCCTTACAAGATCAAATTTACGCAAGAACTGAAGCCGCTTGACCACCATAAGCGTCGTATGTTCGTGAATTGGGCTGAGCAACAACTTGAAAATGATTCGGATTTTCATTGGAAAATCATCTTCAGCGATGAGGCTCATTTCTGGCTGAATGGCTTCGTCAATAAGCAAAATATGCGTTATTGGTCAGACAGCAATCCACACGTAATCCATGAGCCATCATTGCATCCCGAAAAAATTACGGTTTGGTGCGGTTTATGGGCCGGCGGCGTCATTGGGCCGTACTTCTTCCGTGATGATCAAGACCGGCACATTACTGTGAATGCGAATCGCTACCGTTCAATGATAACCGAATATTTTTGGCTCCAATTGGATAATATGGACTTGGAGGACCTGTGGTTCCAACAGGACGGCGCCACAAGCCACACAGCGAATGCCACAATCAATTTATTGGGAACCATGTTTGGTGAACGTGTTATCTCACGAAATGGCCCAGTCGATTGGCAGCCTCGGTCGTGGGATTTGACGCCGTTAGATTATTTCCTGTGCGGCTACGTCCAGTCTATGGTCTATGCCAACAAGCCAGCGACGATTGATGAACTTCGTACGAATATCGAACGTGAAATTGCAGCAGTTTCGGCCGATTTATGCTTGAAAACCGTCGAAAATTGGATTCAGCGTTTGGACTTGTGCAAGCGTGCCCGTGGTGGCCATGCAAAAGAAATCGAGTTCCATACATAATGGCATCGAACGTGCTTTCACAGGAAGAAAGAATTTCATTAGTATCTAAAACCGGTTTTGTTTTATTTAAAAAAACTTTTGTAGCGCTCTTATTGAAAACCCCTTTACATAAGCATATTTGTTTAAATTCTGAGGTCGGTTTGTTCCCTTTAAATTTTTGCAGGTTTGGCATCTCGGAGCCATTTTTTCAAATCATTCTTTCAAATTATTAGATCGGATTAGGCACTACATATTGTGTAAGGAATTGAGCAGAGACTTGAGATCTTTTGGAGATTCTTCATAGGGAAAACGAATACAATTCCGTCGCTGACTACGTACACAGCCACTCATATATGTAGAAACACAGGCGAATAAAACAAGATTACTCAGTGGTCGGTAGCCAGTGTTTTTAGTACACATTTACATACACGATGATTATTATTTGGGTGAAATACTCTTCAACTTTTATTTGAAAATGTATTTCAAATCTCATCTCTCACTCTCTTAAAGGTATTTTATGACTTAAAATTGTACACAATTCCATATCTAACGTGCCTCATTATATGAAGTATGTATAGTACATCTCTCACACGTGGAAATGGATTAGGGTGTCTCTTAATATGACGCTGTAAATATATTTGAACGGACGCAAGTAATGGAAGCGAAGTGAAAATTCGCACCGACTTTAAAGTCGCAAAAAACTCCCTTTAAGGGATCCCAAGGAAGAAGTGGCAGACAAATCTTCGAAATTCTCAATATTCAAATACTGGGCGTCGTGTATCCGAATTCTGTATAAATGTCATAAATTTAAATGTTGCTATATATCAAAGCTGAGATGTCAATCTAATGAAAGAACCTATGATTCATTGTACACTTCTTACTGTGTAAGGATTTATATTAAAAAGAGATGGTCACTGATTCGGACTATTTTGTGTTATTATTTTCCAAATAGATGAATTTGAGTTTATGTTACTCCTCCAAGTAGGTAACTCTTACTATAGCGCGCTAGGATTATCGTGCTATCCTTTAGGATAATTATAACCACAATGGTTTTAAATCTATTTAACATGTTGGTTGTGACACAATTGTGACCACCCTAAGGACCACCTATTTAATCTTCAGTGAGGCGACAAAAAACAGTATAAACAACAGATACTGATTTAATAGCAGAACCAACAACTTGGAATTTAATCTTTCTTGAGATGGTTTGCTCCAATGCCCGGAAAGTTAAGTATATTTCCTAATTCCCCACACATCAGAGTCTGATCTGAGTCTGTGCCTGAGGTGTCTACCCACCGGAATTTGTAATAGCCTCTAGACCATTTCACGTCAGATAGAACTTCCGCAGTAACAGATACTTACATTTCAATGAGGGCAACTTTATTGCTGTCACTGATAACGCTAATATTTTCATGTTTTATAAGATGTGTATGTGTGTACACAAATCTTATCACTGGCAGCATCTGGGGCATCAAATTTTTGGCAAGATTTTGAGTGTGTGTGTGTATACAATTATTTGTCAACCTTTTTTGAATTTTGTTATGGCCGATTTTGTCAGTTTTAATGGAAGTATGAGCAGTTCATACTACAAGCTTACAAGGTCAGGAATATTTGGATCTTTGTCATCGACCGTGTTAAATATGTTGAGACTGGCCGAATAATTTCCCGTATGCTAGGATTCACCGAAAAGTGGGTTCAAAACTAATCAGGCAACCCCTTCCGATTATCCGATCGCATAGCAGTTCCGCTTTCATTTAGTCTTGTCTACTTGCCACCAAACGGAAACCCGGTGGAACAATATCGGTCTCACTGCCGCCGTATATATCCAGCGATCATCCGAGGGGAAGGTCCCCTTTTGTATCCTCTTACGTGTGTCGAAGGCTATCTTAGCTTATTTCGCCCTATGTGATACTAAACTTATTTTCCACAATACTGGGCAAAATCTTTAAGCTTAAATTCGTAACCATTCAAAGTTAGTATTTTATACATTTCGGTAATATAGACTTGCGGTATCATGACAATGCTTATACCAGCGCATAAGCCCAAAGGTTGTAAGTTACCCTGGAGAATGTCTCCTAGGATACTGGGAATACGACCCTTACCTCCATTCGTCCGCATTAGTAGCAATTTCCCTAAATTTGTTTAGAGTGACCAGCTTTCCATTTAGTGCAAGATCACACTTAAGAAAGAACCTCTTTCGAGTGTGCCTCTATTGACATACTTGGTATAGCCTCCGACAAGTCTCCCAGTAAGCATTACATATATTAGCCCCATAAGATCAACCACCACTCGAAGGGTCTCTAGCGTGATATTATTTAACGCACCCTCAATGTCAAGATGCTACCATCATGTAGTCCCTAGCAGCCAACAATTTACCTAGGTATCCTGATATTTGGATTTATTATTATTCAGTCTTTAGAATACAATTCTTTACAGACCACAAAATATATTATCTAATTCTTATATCTAAATGTAAATTAAATTTAAAATACTACTAAATTTGCCAATAGGCATTGAAAAATCCAAATCATATTTCATATTGATTAAATTAAATTCCTTTAAAGCTCTTGTGATGGGTTCAGACATAACATAATTTGTTCTATGAAATTCCTTAAATCTAAAATATCTAATAGGAAGATTGAAGCCAATTAGATTAAGAAGACATGGGCAGTCAATTTGGCCAGATAACAATTTAAACACCAACATTATTTGTTTTTTAGATCTACGGTTAACAAGCGTATCTAAATGTAGCAGTTTACATCTAGATTCATACGATGGCATTATATTAAATTTAATTAAACTCTATTGCAATATTTATCCAGAAATGGATTGGATACGTCAGAAGCATACTCCAGTTTCGTCCACACAATATCAATCAACAATATCGACTCGGATCATTACCTGGGGGCTGCGAAAGTTCGCACAAGACTGAGCAGGTCGAAAAACGTACGAAGCCGAACACAGGAAAAGCTAGATATTGACAAGCTACAACTACCGCAGATATCATTGTCCTATTGACAGAAGCTCTCTCTCCAGCTAGGGCAGAATACCCCCCATACCGAGGACCCAGATGTGCAGTGGAAGCACATCTCCCATTCTTTGGAAACCGCTGCAAGGACTGAACTTGGCTATCAAAAACCCTCGAAGGATAAGCCATGGTACGACGAATGCACGTATGGCAACGAAACAGTCAGTTACAACTCGTGCTGCAAGTGAGCGGTAAAAGAGTCTGAGAAGGGAGGAAAACCAACCAAGAGGGAGAGTGAAAAAACCGAAATGTGCAGGAAGAATGGTGAATCCCGAAAGTTTTTCCGGAGGGTACGGAGATCGAATAACGGGCCTAATAATGAGCTCCCCTGCTGCAAGGACGAGAATGGGAATCTGGTGACTGATAATCAGTGTGTGCTCAAAATGTGGAGAGACCACTTTTCGACTACTCCACTCAGATTCTTCCACTGAAGATCAGGAGATATTGATTGTTGGAGGCAGTGTAGATTGTACCCCACCCAACGGAGGCAATATTAGACCATAAATCTCCCGAGATTAGAATATAAAACCGCTGGTGTGGATGAGCTACCCGTTGCACTTTTTTTGGGCGGGTGGCGAAGGGCTGCTAGCCCATATGTATCAACTTATATGCGGTATGTAGTTGGAGGAATCTGTGCATGACGATTGGAGTCTCAGTGTATTATGTCCTGTATTCAAAAAGGGTGATCCGTGTGCATGTTCCAACTATTGAGGTATCTGTCTTTTATCCATCGCGTATAAGATATTGTCGAGCGTTTTTTGAAAACCTGATTGGACCTTATCAGTGTTGTTTTAGACCCAGCAAGTTCACGACTGACTCAATATTCAGGCTACGCCAAATCCTGGAAAAGACCCCCGAAAAGCAAATCGATACACAACATATTTTTGTCGATTACAAAGCTGCTTTCGATAGCCCCATACGGGGAAAACTGTACGAAGCTATGTCTGAACTTGGGATTCCGGCAAAACTAAACCGCCTCTGTAGAATGACGCTGACCAACACCAAATCAGCAGTGATAGTGCGGAAATACCTCACCGAACCATTCCGTACCAAGCGAGAACTGAGACAAGGGTACACACTTTGGTGCAATCTCTTCAACATCTTAATGGGGATAATAATGAGAAATGCTGTAGTAAATACGAACAAGACCATTAACACGAAAAGCCATATGATGCTGGAGTATGCTGACGACATAGACATCATTGGACGAAATTTGCGAGAGGTTACTGCAGTATTTTCAAGAGTCGAAAAAGAATCAGCGAAGGTGGGTCTTGGTGTAAATGAGGGCAAGATATAATTGATGGTATCAACGACTAGAGAAACTTCTCGAACGTTGACAACCGATTTATTTTTGAAATGGTAGATGAATTTGTCTACCTTGGATCCGCCGTGACCAAGGACAACAACGTCAGCCTGGAGATAAATAGGAGAATTGTGCTTGCAAAAAGATACTATTTTGGGCCCAGCAAGCAGTTTAGGAACAAAGCCCTCTCTCGACGGACAAAAGTCCAGCTATATCAGAGTCTCATTTTACCTGTCTTGACATATGGCTCCGAAACTTGGGTCATATCGCAAGCGGATGAAAAACACCTGGGAGTATACGAGAGAAAAATTCTCCGTAAAATATATGGTCCTGTTAGGGAAAACGGCGAGTATCGACGTCGCTGGATCCAATGGCTATATAATCTATATTCTGACGTGGACATCTCCAGGCGAATCATATTATTCCAATTGCGTTGGCTAGGCCATGTTATCAGAACGAATGAAGATGCACCAGTGCGAACAATTTTCGATACCGTACGCGATGGAAGCAGAAAAATAGGACGACCAATTAATATTTATTGGTAGATCATTAAGGATATACCATGAGACTACATGACACATATCATCCTCAATTGCTATAAATGTTAATGTCATCGGCATAAAGAAGATAATTCACCAACTTAAAACATTTTCAAATATCATTACTGAATATATGAAATAAAAGAGGACCCAATCAATACGCTTCCCTGCAGAATACCTGAAGTCGCAATATGAACAGATGACTTAAAGTTGTCTACACCACTAACATAACAGGATCTATTGGAAATATATGAATGCCTCAAATTCATAAATGAAGAATGGAATCCTCTCTTGCGTAGCTTCATGATTAGTATACCGTGAGATACTTTATCAGATGCCTTACAAAAATCCAAATAAATTGCATCTACTTAAAGAACTAGTTCAAAACTGTCAATACAGTAATTAGTAAGGTTAGTAACCGTAGGAACGATTTCTTAAAAAACCATGCTGATACTCAGACATAAACCTAAAAATATTTATATACCAAATGCTCAAAAAGTTTTGACACATTGGATTATTTAGAGATTGGTCTAAAATTATCAATTGTACACGCTTTAAAACCCGGTGTTATTGAAGACATTTGCCATACGTCTAAAATTTTTCCAATTCTGAAAGAATAGTTAAAGATGAATTTCAAATGTCCACATAAAGAACTACTGCACTTTTTAAGAAAATATGCAGAAATTCCATCAGCATTAACTTTAGTTGATTCCTTCAAATCAACTAACGCTGAATTGACGTCAAGGTCCGAAAGTTGTAAAGATCTAAAGTCAACTTCAGATTCCACATTATCTAAAAGCCTGTTATCAGCTACACGAGTAGAATTGGAAGATTGAAAATTGACCTTAAAAAACTGTGCAAACAAGTTTGCTTGCTCACATTTCGAATTAGCCACCTTCTCACCATAAACCATTACGAAAGGAAAATCACTATGTGTTTTCTTTGAAGCTAAGAAGCTCCAAAATGTCTTTGGATTATTATGAATGTTGACTTCAAATGCCATTATGTATTGATAACATAAAACTCGATATCCTTGTTCTCTAATCCTTGCCGTTTACACCACCCAATTTGAGATTAAATTGAAATTTCAGGTGGCAACGGCGGGACTTTCATATGAAAATAGTATTGTACTCTTAGTGTAGGGGGAATCAGTAAAAGTGAGTTGGGCAGTAAATAAACACAAGGCAAAATTATTGGTTTCAACAAGCAGAAATTTGCGCCGATTAGGGAAAAGGGCGAACGTTGGTAGCCGCTATATTCTGGGGCAGTGACTGAATTCATTTACCTCAGATTTTCCGTAAATAAAAGAAATAACGTCACCCTGTAAATCAAGCGGAGAATTTTGCTTGCAAACAGCTGTTATTTCAAACATGCAACTTTAGCAGACCCTCATACAACCTGTCTTTTTTATGGCGCAGAATTAAGCCTGATTTCGCCCATGGACGAAATATCATTGGATGGTTTCAAGGAAAATATGCTCCGAAAAATATATGTCCCTATAATAGTCGAGTGTCGACAACGTATGAACGCCGAGCTATAGAAACTATATCGCGACATCGACGTAGAAAATCGATTGGGCCGTATCAGGATACATGTTTGGGAGATCTTGCGGGTTTGAGAATTATTGTTCTTTGCAAAACTTTCCATTGAGGTGGGACACAGCAACGAGAGAGGCGCGCGATATAAATATTTGTTAAGAGAGATAGGCCTTCTTTTGGAACTTCTTTTAGAGTTTCGGGCAACAAGACTATAACCATCCCTTCAATCCAATCCAATCCAATCAAGTCGATGAGATTGGATATCAGCATTGTTGGACCCAAATTCATTTGCAGTAAATACATCTTCCAAATGTTCAGCAAATCTAGCAGCCTTTTCAGAGTTACTTTTTGTCCACGAATTATCATTTTTTTCTAATAGGCTGATTAATTTTGTCCTGCTTTTTTAGTTTACTCGTATTTTTCCACAGATAATAATTTGTTGCTTACGAGGGGCCGAGGCTTAATATATCAGATTCATAATGTGTGTTATCTTCCTGTTTTAATATCAGAAGTAAGTGAGCCAAGAGTAGATTTGGTACATTGGTCCTAGTCTTAAGATGAAGATACCGGCGGAGAAGGAGTTTTTGAAATTCGCTTTTTGGGCGGTAAAAGCGGGCGTGGCGGTTTATTAAATGTTAGCGTGTTCAGTACAAACGTAATCAGGCACAACCATGGAAAAGTGTATTGCGCCCTACATAGGAAGGAGATATACTTATACATAAGTATTTCTTAATATATGGGACTGGGCCGCAAAACTAAGATGCGGTCTAAAAAAATAATAAATTTATCCGTTACGGAAAACACGTGAAATAAGAATCATGAATTTTGCAGCAAATGTGTGCATCATAGCGAAAACGTTAGGCAAAAGCCATTTTATGAAAGAAACGGATGGGATGGGGTAGTAACTCAAGCATGAACGTGTTCCTGCCAAATCTGTGCAGCCTTGAGACTCGAATACAAGATATAAAGGAATCTTTAATATACCTAATTTTGACGGTCAAAAAGGGGCTTGGCTCTAAGTCAGTGATGAATGCGTTCCTAAAGTCAAGAAATTTGGACAACATGTGAGTCTTATAACGCCTTGAGATTGGGTAATGTAGGCGGTAAATAGTGGCGGGCGCTGCACCATAAATGTACGCATTCTTGAAAAATATATCCAGTCATAACGATGGAAATTTGTCAATACGTTGTACGTAAGACTCGAACATTTCAATACATGAAATGGGGACGATAAAACTGGATGTGGCTATATATCATAAATGAACGCGTTCCATTCAAACGCTTAGAACCATGAACGTGACTTTTAGAGAAAATGTGTGTCTTATAACAAACAAGCACCCACCAGTCGAACGCGTACATCCGTAATTCTGCCTGATATGATCGTAAGTGCCCAATTTCGAGTTTTATATAAAATTATTGCAAGTTATATGACGAGGTATAAAAGATGCAATTATATCTTTTGTGAGGCAGCTTAATGACTACAAGGAGTACAAGAATCCTCCCCTGGAAAATTAACTTCTCGTCACTTAAGGCCATTCCGCGCAGAGGGGACGATACATTGTCGAAAGGAATTTTGAATACCTGTTTGAGGTCGTTAATAAAAGGGGAGTTGATCTATATTCTAAATGAAAGTGCAGCGGCCAAACGCGTATACTTAGAGTAGTGAAATGTATATAGCCTTTAGGCCTGGACATCAGCTAAAGCAACGTCAGGTATAACGAGATTGTACTACAAAAATCAGCTGTTTATTGAAATGAAATCCAGAAAACTGAGAAATGCCACTCTACATGAGCAAAGTTTAAGAATGTATTACTAAGAAATTCGGAATGTTGTGGGTAAAAATGTTCGGGCACTGAATTCGAAATTATTGCTTGGGACTGACAATCCCGTAACTCACAAAATAGTGCTCGAAATCAAAAAATAGTTGCACTTTCGAATACTACTACCATCGTTACATTCACTTTACAGGTAAATCGAAACACTTTACAGTTGTAATTTCCTTTAAGGCTACGAGACCATGTTTTCTCCGGTAGTGAAAAAAATGTAAATGCCGCGGGTGGGATTCGAACTCACATTCGCTGGACGATCGTTTCGATGTTTGTGAAGCATCATCTTCAGCAGCGTCCAGCCCGTTAAGCCACTGCGGTGTGTATTCACACCAGTTACTTTACGTTTTTGGCGCGTGACCGTTCCCATGGAACACACCATATGTGAGCAATTATTTAGGCTAAATGCCAAACTCTTTGAAGTCTGTCGTTTAAATTTTTTATTAGGTCTCTTTGAATTAAACTATTCGTCAAAGTAGCGAATCGTTTTTCCAGTGTACTGTATTAAATTAAATTTTTTTAAAATCCCATTTCGACCATAATTTAGGTTTCGGCATATTTTAATGATGTTAACTGATGCCAAGGCGCACAATTTGCGGACATTAAACCGTATGCCAAGTTTCATTAAACTGAAATTTTGACCAATATTTAGATTTGCGCACAATTGTATGTATGTATGCCCAAAACACATGAGCCCAATTTATTTTCCTACGACGAAATTTACATTTTCAGGTTATTTCGTATGTCTTACAATCATTTTGCAGTTTTCGACCAAATTTTTGACTTATTTTGACTGATGGTAATGTTGTTAACCTAAAATAAATCCCTCTGTTAGTGGTCACTACCTGTATGACACCGCATGTCTCCATGACATTTCAGTCTCCAAAGATATGAAATCTCAAAGTCAAAAACACTTTCTGTAACCGTTATTCTTATTCTCTTACAGCCTCCTAGAACTTTGGAACAATCCGCCATTAATTCAGGATTCAATAAAAGCTATGGTTCTTTAGTATCCAATGAATCCATATCGGAGAAACTCACATATTCCTGGTACAATCTTGACGTTTTCGGTGAAGTTTATCAGCCGGGATCCAACTGGAAGCAACTGGTGAATCGTGTTCGGGGAGTATTTTGCAATGAGCGACATATTCCTAAGCCGCGGAAGCACTTGATCAAAAATGGTAAGATAAGACCCAATACATTGTTAGCTAAATTCTTGTTTAACCCGCTGTTCCACTTACAGTCTGCGGTGTAGCCTATCCGGGGGAACTGTTGGCTGTGATGGGTAGCTCAGGAGCGGGCAAGACAACTTTGCTCAATGCCGTAGCTTTCCGCTCAGCCAGAGGAGTTCAAATCTCCCCATCAAGTATGCGCATGCTCAATGGGCTTCCGGTGGACGCAAAGGAAATGCAAGCCCGATGTGCTTATGTACAACAGGATGACCTTTTTATCGGATCTCTGACGACACGAGAACATCTAATATTTCAAGCCACCATACGGATGCCACGTTTAATGACCCAGAGACAAAAAATACAACGGGTAGATCAAGTGATTCAAGATCTATCGTTGGGTAAATGTCAGAACACCATAATTGGAGTACCGGGCCGTGTTAAAGGTTTGTCTGGTGGTGAACGCAAACGTTTGGCATTTGCATCGGAGGCACTAACCGATCCACCACTGCTGATTTGTGACGAGCCTACGTCTGGGTTAGATTCATTTATGGCCCACAGTGTAGTGCAAGTCTTGAAAAAACTTTCGCAGCGAGGCAAGACGGTTATTTTAACTATACATCAGCCTTCATCGGAATTATTTGAACTTTTCGATAAAATCCTGCTCATGGCAGAGGGAAGAGTTGCTTTCCTGGGTACTCCCAACGAGGCGGTGGATTTCTTTTCATTGTAAGTTGTACTTTACTTTACGCTCAGTTCCTTTAACATTTTAACGATATTTTTAGTATTGGAGCACAATGTCCCACCAATTACAATCCGGCAGACTTTTATGTCCAAGTGCTGGCCGTTGTACCTGGCCGAGAAATTGAGTCTCGTGATCGGATATCGAAAATTTGCGATAATTTTGCGGTGGGAAAGTAAGGGGCTTTAACTGGTGGCTGTTTGAAGGCACCTAATACATTATCCTCTTTTCCTTTTCAGAGTTTCTAGGGAAATGGAACAAAGTGTTCAGAAGATTGTAGCTAAATCCGATGGCACGACAAAGGACGATGACACTGGCTTGACTTATAAGGCCTCATGGCTTACACAATTCCGTGCAATTTTGTGGCGTTCTTGGATCTCGACGTTGAAGGAGCCCTTGTTAGTCAGAGTCCGACTGATTCAAACCACGGTGCGTAATTTAAAACCCCATCTCAGTTTTGTGGTCGAACGAACGAGGATCAGTACGAGGATCGCTGCTTTTTATTTTTTGAGATAAACAAACATTTATTACCGAAAATTACTTTATTGCTTTCCAAAATAATCTTCATGAAGATTAATACACTTTTGCAAGCGTTCGAACCAATTTCCGATGCATTTTTCCCACCCCGAACGAGGTAACTCCAAAACATGCGCTGGCCACGCATTCGTACCACTGCGTTCGAATTTGTTCAATATTTCTTTGCTGCAATTAAAACGAACCTTTTTTGAACGATTGTCAAATTATGCGGTCATAAATTTTAAATTCAAACGTAACTGGTATTAACGCGGTAATTAAGAACCGTCCGCACAGTGAAAAATGCAACACTGTCTGTTTTAGAATAAAGTTAACCCCAAAACGAGAAAGCAGGAGGAAAAGCAGAACAAGGAGGAGAAACGATTTTCTGTTCGTGTGTTGGAATGATTGAGCTTTTCAGTATGAATTGATACTTAGGGGTTTTCGATCGGTACTAATTCGCATATGTAAAATTTCTCATACGAGTTTCTATACTTATAAAGGGTCCGCCAAATAACTTTTTTTTTTTTGAAAATGCTATAAAAAAAACTACTGAATATTTTCTCAAATTTCTTTTTTTATTTGAAAGTACAATCCTTCCGGTTAATAATGGAAAATAATTTCATTCAAATGGCTGCCTCGGCTGGCCATGCAGTAGCCTACACGATCGGTCCAATTTTTAAGCACATTATCGATTGTGTGCAGCTGTATTTCACCAATGGCTTCACGAATATCGTCCTTTAAAGCGTCAATTGTCTGTGGCTTGTCGGCGTAACACTTATCTTTGAGGCCACCCCACAAATAATAGTCCAACGGTGTCAAATCGCAGCTCCGAGGTGGCCAAACGACATCAGCTCTGCCGCTGATAATGCGATCTTCAAAAACAGGGCGCAAAACATCGAGTGTAGTGTAGCAATTTTCGCACACATTCTGCAACATTACCATGATTTTCAAAGTCGCAATATTTCCCAGCGTTGTTCAAGCGTATACACAACCATATTCGTTCAGCGGAAGGATAAAAATAATTATCTGCCAAATCAGACATGAGCTAAGTGTTACCATTCACGAAATAAGCACTGGTAGAAAAAAAAACGTTAGATGGCGGACCCGTTATATACAATTGATGACCTACAGGTGGTATCAATTCAGGCACAGTAGTTAGGCATCTGATGATGAACTTGTCACGGAGTTCGAAACTAGTCATGCCAGTGAGTGTGCTTTTCTGAATGATCTGTTATCCAACACGCTGGTAATATTAACTTCTGATACATTAACTCATAAACTAACAAAAATCGATCATGAATCAAAATGTTGCCGGTTGAAATTGCATCTTAATTGAAATTCTTTTTATTTTGTCAACAAACTAAATGTTGACCAAAGAAACAAAACTAACTTTGACAGATTAAACTCGGAAACGAGGAAAAACCAACAAGTCAGCTGGGCTTATGCGTTTACCTGGTAGATAGTTCTACCATGGACAAACCGTTATAAGCGATTTAACGATTCTGTTGTCAGGTTTGATGTATCTACACCTGTGGTACCACATCTCAAAACATAAAAGACATCCTTGTACTAACATCAACACTTGTATTTATTTTAGATGGTTGCCATTTTGATTGGTTTAATCTTCCTGAACCAACCACTTACCCAAGTGGGTGTGATGAACATAAACGGCGCCATGTTCCTATTCCTCACCAATATGACCTTCCAAAATGTATTCGCTGTCATCAATGTAAGTTCACATAGAAATAATGTCGACATTTAGGCTCAACTTTCTTTCCTCTATAGGTTTTCACTTCCGAACTGCCAGTGTTTATGCGAGAAACCCGAAGTCGCCTTTATCGCTGTGACACCTACTTCCTCGGAAAGACTTTGGCAGAGCTGCCCCTCTTTTTAGTGGTACCGTTCATATTCATAGCCATTGCTTATCCCATGATTGGCCTACGTCCTGGTCTCGATCATTTCCTCAGCGCACTGGCTTTGGTTACATTAGTGGCTAATGTTTCGACTTCGTTTGGTTACTTGATTTCCTGTGCCAGTACTTCGACCTCCATGGCTTTGTCAGTGGGACCGCCAGTCACCATACCCTTTCTGTTGTTTGGTGGTTTCTTCCTGAATTCCGGATCTGTTCCAGTTTACTTCAAGTGGCTTTCGTACTTCTCTTGGTTCCGTTACGCCAACGAAGGTCTTCTCATCAATCAATGGGCCGATGTTCAACCGGGAGAAATCACATGCACCTCTAAGAACACTACCTGTCCCAGCTCCGGCAAGGTTATTTTGGAAACTTTGAATTTTTCGGAAACCAATTTGCCCTTTGACTACTTGGGGTTGGTCATGCTCATTTTAATTTTCCGTATTGCAGCTTACATTGCTTTACGACTGCGTACGCGCCGCAAGGAGTAAAGTCAACGAAATTCGGTGGCAAATAAAAACTGTGTTACACATAGTATCCATGACAGCGTTATTAATTTGGGATAAACAAATTTCCACTTTCCGTATCAAAGTAAAGTGGGGGCATGCCTCTCTAAAATGGAGTGGTCAGGTTATATCTATATATGTATGTACATATGTAGGTGTTATGGGTATTTTCACTTTTTAATCTAAAAGTGGCTACTAGCCTTTTCACACTAGCGTACATTTTGGGGAAACGCATGGAAGATGTTGAAAAAAAGGAACATGCGCTCACACTTGCAACATCTACCATCTGTCATCTTCTAATATTAATTTATTAATATGCCACATCACTGTAGCGAAATTTTTCTGATCAAAAATAAATGGAACTAAAATGGTTTGGGAAATATCGTCTGTATATTGTATTGTCTATAGGGGCCCAGGTGTCGAAAGTATAGAGAATAACATTCGTCGAGCGTTTGGTTTTTAAGATTTCTTATTTATTACTATTGTTGTTTTCCTACATTTATTTCTTCTTGATGTATTTATATTAGGTGGTGTTGTTGTGACAACGACAATAGCTGTTTAGTATTTGTTTGGTGTCATACCACTGCCATATTCAAAGAAAATTTGGTAATAATTGCAATACAAGTACATACTCAAAAAAGTACAAAAAAGAAATTCATATGAATTTAACAGTCAGTTGAGGCAAAGATTTGAAAACATTTAAATCAGCTGTTCTAGCACTACCACCTGATATAAATACATCTTTTGTTTTAATTTTTGAATTTCTGTCATTTCTTCTAGAAATTTAATTTTGTTCTGTTTTTGTGAAACGTATTGAAATAGGAACATTTTTCAAAGATGTTGAGCTCACAAAATGTCAAATTTGTATGGGGAAATGTTAACATCTTTGGGAAATTGATTGAAGATGTAAGATGTGGCCTAGTGTGAAAAGGCTATAACACGGTAAAACCTGATATATCTCAGTGGAACCTATAATAATTTAAACCGGATTGTAACCTCAACCTCGTTTCTGTTGTTCTCGAATAGAAAAAGTTTTCACATGAAACATGTGAATTGAAACAAAATCGCTACGCATCGGCACAAAAGATCGCTTTTTACATGTGACTGTCTCTACAACATTGTTGTGCGAAAAGTTTCTGTCACGTACTTTCTGTCACGTATGCTTATTGGAAAAAATACGAAAAAAAAGCAAAACGAAAATTACTTGAATACTCGTATACGAGGAGTTATGTCATCTAATTTAGAATTTGCAAGACACAATGTGAAGGGTTAAATTCCACCGCAAATTGTAAGAAGAAGAGGGAATCCCTGAAAACAACTTCTTTTTTATCGGCGTGAAGTTAACAAACCAAAGTTAACAAACTAAATTATTTGAGAGAGAAAAAGAGACTAAATTGTGAGTGATGTTAAAAACTCTCTGAGTATATATGATTATTGTCTCTTAGGTACTGCCAGCCCATAATGATGTTTTGTTAACTTAATTAGGTGGTATCACTGTGGTTCTATAAGGAATTGCCATTTAAATACATTTTTTCCGTAAAATTAATAAATATGGTAGCACAATTACATTTTGACATTTCTTTGCCAATAATTCCGAATTTCTTTTTCGAGCCAAAGCGTGAAGTTAACAAACCAAAGTTAACAAACCAAAAAGGTAAACAAACGTGGAATTATTTAAAAAAAAGTGAATAAAATGGTTAATAAAACCAAAATAAATAAGCATTTCATAATAAAAACGTGTTGAATGTGTTTTATTTATTGGGAGACATACATATACTCTCTGTGTTTCAGGTGTTATGTATTCAGTGCATTGGACAAATTTTTTGTGGACTGACTTTGAAAATTCCTGGACACTTGTTTCCCAGACCTGAGAGAAAGGTAATGACATCGATTGATAGCGCCAGGTCTGGGCTACATTTGGGTATACTCCATGTAGTGTCCGGAGAACTAGGGAAAAAGTTTCTAGAACAAAAACTTTTTCCCTATAGTGAAAAAAAAAATTTCGAATGAGTTTGGAAATTCCTGGACACTTGTTTCCCAGACCTGAGAGTAAGATAATTATATGTATTGATAGCGCCAGGTCTGGGCTACATTTGGGTATACTCCATGTAGTGTCCGGAGAACTAGGGAAAAAGTTTCTAGAACAAAAACTTTTTCCCTATAGTGAAAAAAAAAATTTCGAATGAGTTTGGAAATTCATGGACACTTGTTTCCCAGACCTGAGAGTAAGATAATTATATGGATTGATAGCGCCAGGTCTGGGCTACATTTGAGTATACTCCATGTAGTGTCCGGAGAACTAGGGAAAAAGTTTCTAGAACAAAAACTTTTTCCCTATAGTGAAAAAAAAATTTCGAATGAGTTTGGAAATTCATGGACACTTGTTTCCCAGACCTGAGAGTAAGATAATTATATGGATTGATAGCGCCAGGTCTGGGCTACATTTGAGTATACTCCATGTAGTGTCCGGAGAACTAGGGAAAAAGTTTCTAGAACAAAAACTTTTTCCCTATAGTGAAAAAAAAAATTTCGAATGAGTTTGGAAATTCCTGGACACTTGTTTCCCAGACCTGAGAGTAAGATAATTATATGTATTGATAGCGCCAGGTCTGGGCTACATTTGGGTATACTCCATGTAGTGTCCGGAGAACTAGGGAAAAAGTTTCTACATATAATTTTCTTACTCTCAGGTCTGGGAAACAAGTGTCCAGGAATTTCCAAACTCATTCGAAATTTTTTTTTTCACTATAGGGAAAAAGTTTTTGTTCTAGAAACTTTTTCCCTAGTTCTCCGGACACTACATGGAGTATACCCAAATGTAGCCCAGACCTGGCGCTATCAATACATATAATTATCTTACTCTCAGGTCTGGGAAACAAGTGTCCAGGAATTTCCAAACTCATTCGAAATTTTTTTTTTCACTATAGGGAAAAAGTCTTTGTTCTAGAAACTTTTTCCCTAGTTCTCCGGAAACTACATGGAGTATACCCGAATGTAGCCCAGACCTGGCGCTATCAATACATATAATTATCTTACTCTCAGGTCTGGGAAACAAGTGTCCACGAATTTCCAAACTCATTCGAAATTTTTTTTTTCACTATAGGGAAAAAGTTTTTGTTCTAGAAACTTTTTCCCTAGTTCTCCGGACACTACATGGAGTATACCCAAATGTAGCCCAGACCTGGCGCTATCAATACATATAATTATCTTACTCTCAGGTCTGGGAAACAAGTGTCCAGGAATTTCCAAACTCATTCGAAAATTTTTTTTTCACTAAAGGGAAAAAGTTTTTGTTCTAGAAACTTTTTCCCTAGTTCTCCGGA